>JAMWET010003419.1:127500-185000 GCA_024036415.1 Prochilodus magdalenae | reverse complement strand
CCACTTTATTAGAAACACCATCCTGGTACCTCCTCTTACTGGCCACTTTATTAGAAACACCATCCTGGTACCTCCTCTCACTGGCCACTTTATTAGAAACACCATCCTGGTACCTCCTCTCACTGGCCACTTTATTAGAAACACCATCCTGGTACCTCGGCTCACTGGCCACTTTATCAGAAACACCCTTCTGGTACCTCCACTCACTGGCCACTTTATCAGAAACACCATCCTGGTACCTCCTCTCACTGGCCACTTTATTAGAAACCCCATCTTGGGGCTTTCACTTATGGACCACTTTGAAAGCCCACTTGTCGTATGGTTTCATGTGTAATTTCAGTAGCTCTGTAGCTCATTGGTTGACATGCTACTCTCTGCTCCAGTAAACACTGGTGGGTTTCTGACCCCAGGGCAGCTGTTAACAAGGTTTCTAATAAAGTGGCCAGTTAATGTGAAAAGGTCTGTCATCCATATCAAAGAAAGTGTAATGTAGATGATGTCACGGGCTATAAAGCAGGAGCGGTCCTCCAGTGTTCCTTTATCTCTCAGTTACAGACTGGGTTGCTGTTTGCCTCGCATACACGCTGGTGTTTGCATTGTGTCTGTGCTCAGTATGAGCCGCTTGAGTAAATGCCTTGTCCAAGGTGCTGAAACTCCAGCGCTGTGTGCAGGGCCATCCGTAATAGTGCGGCCATCATCAAATGACTGGGGCCTTCATAAGAGTGAGGAGCGGGTTAAACCGTGCAGTGTTGCAACCTTGTCTCGTGGGGCCATGAGTGACCTTGGGAGAACATCTCTGGACAGCCATGAGACATTTTGGGCTAAATATGGACAGCGTTCCCTGATTATGCTCCAGTGAATGGAGATGACAGTTATGTGATGGGGTAGAACATTGTAATCACTTTTACTGTATGATTTCTGTCAACATCCAGCTCGTTCACACAGAGCAGTCAGCCATCAACAGCTCTTTGAGGTTGGGTGTGGACAAACGGGCATGTTTGAGGCTGCTGTGGACCGGAGGTTGAAACAGGCATGAAGTTTTGGTCTTACTCAAACACAACCTGTGAACTTTCCATCCGAGCCTGACCTTGCTTAATCCATAGCACCATGTTTTGAGTCTGAATCCGACTCAGAATTCCGACTCCACCGGAATCATCATGTTTTGATTCTAAAACAACACAATCCCAGTATATATGACTTATATATATATACAGGGGTTGGACAATGAAACTGAAACACCTGGTTTTAGACCACAATCATTTATTAGTATGGTGTAGGGCCTCCTTTTGCGGCCAATACTACTGGTGCAATGTGCAATTAATGAAGATTGGCCACCAGGCTGGTCCAATTTAGCCATGAGACCTCCCACACTAAAATGACAGGTGTTTCAGTTTCATTGTCCAACTCCTGTATATATAAATATATATGTATGTGTATATATATATATATATATATACGTTAGCATTGGATGAATTTCTGTGCAAAAATCACTGTTGTGTGGCTAAATGTCAAATAGACCAGGTGTTCCAGCCTTTTCTGTCCCGTCTTTTCCAGCATAGCGGCCCACCAGACAACTCAACCTTCATAAATACAATTTCTCCAATAAATGTGGTTAAAGAGAATTCAGCAAGGGAGCTGTGAAAGCACCCCCAGAAACCTCTTCTCCAGTGGTGGCTAGCCAGCGGCTGTATTGTCCTAAACAGGAGATGTTTTGATGTGGACATTAATATGTACACATGCACCCAGCAGGAATCAGCCATTAGGAATGAAACTTGTAGGGTACTCATAACCAAGGACGGCCCTTGTCGCTGTACCTCACCAACTGTATTGGGTCATCCTGTTGTGCGTGCTTTCCATTCTGACTCATGCTGTTGTGTTGAAAGCAGTTCAGGTTGTTGGAAGAGTTCTAGAGGGGTGGCCTTGTAGAAAGCCAGAAGGCCCGGTGTCAAATCTGCAGGAACTGTGTGACAGGTCTGGGTACTGGGAACCTCTACAACTCCATCCTGAGACGTCTGGCATGTTGCGCTAGCAAACACGGTGGCCTGACACCATACTGAGAGACACTACTTCTGTATGTGTAGCTCAATAAATATTCCCCATATCAGTCTACATTTATCACCATGTGTTGCTCCTGGTGACTTTAACTTCCTTCCCAACAGCACCGCAATCCCGCACTTCCTTCTGGGTGCAGCTATTCTTTTGATAATGAACGTATGATGTTTCCAGCCTACTACAAACTACTGCCTCCACCTGAGTACAGGGCCACAGACCACTAGAGGTTCCTTTATGGCCCACTGGTGGTCCGCAGCCCACAGGCTGGGAAACCCCAAAACCCTGAAAACTAGCATTAGGCTAGTTGGTTTGTTCTCTGTCCTGGTAATTTCAGAGTCACCACATCTGTTGTGGATTTCAGTAGTGCTGTCATGAGCTTGGAAGGGATCTGTTGTGTTACCCGGCTTTAATGTTGTATTACTGAGATGTGGATTTGCACAGGTCTGCTTTTACTGAGGAGCTCTGAGTTTGCCATATTATGGGAGGCCATTCACTACGGAATTAATACAGGACGGGCATTTGGGAATCGTACTGGAGTAAAATCCTAGAACTCATCCATAATCACTGAACTGATCTTGCTCAAATAGAGCCTCATATAACAGAGGGAGGGCATAATCTGTGCTTTCAGAAAAGATCTATTGGTATATTAAGGTTTAAGGAAAGTTGGGCAGTGGTAAACATGCTCCTGCACCAGCGTTTATGGAAGTTTGATTGAACATGCATTCAAACAGCACTGAAGCACGAGTGTTTTTAGAGATGCACTGATTGCAGTTTCCCTGGCCGATCTGCCGATCCCAATATGAGCTGATTCCGATTTTCATTCCTCTGTCTCTCTCTCCCTGTTGTTTCAGGTCAAGCTGAAGACAAGCCCCCCTCCCCCCTCGGTTTCCAGAAGTATCCAGGAGAGAGGAGCCATCGTCAACATGTTCAGCACCAAAAGGTCAGAGTGACATCACTGTTTATGTGTTGCTTCTCGTGGACCTTCGCGTAAGGAGGGGTGGAGGAAGAAAACACAAAGGCACGAACCTTTGGGCAGGCCGTTCGGAAAGGCTAATGCAGCTGATCTGAAGTGACATTTGAGGCCTAGGTTTTATTTTCAGCTGTGATTCAGCGCTCCAGAGGAAGAAGTCACAGTTGATTTCGGGTCAGCAGATAAGCTTTCGCCTCTGTTTACCTCCCCTGTGCGACTCCATCAGCGCTGCCTCGTCCAGAAATAGACGCCGCTGTGCCCGTTCACTGAAAGACATTCCGCTCATTTGAAAGCCAGCTCTGCGATGCGAAGGTTCCAGCATGGTGTTTTGCTCATTGCTACAGTTGTTGGACTGTCACATTCAGTACATTCAGCACAGGGTTGCCAGGTCTGCAGTGTTACCTGTGATATGTTAGGCTGGATTCAACTAAACAGACACAGTTGAGAACTTTAACACTGAGGTGCAACGGTATATCACACAGTACCAGTCCAAAGTTTAGACACGACTGCTCAGAGAAGGGTCTCCTTTAATCCTAATGCTGTACTTCAGAATAAAAGTGAAGACATCATTCATGGAATCATACAGTCCACCTTAAAAACTTCCAAAATGGAACATTACAGGAGGATGAAACTGCTGTCTTAACTTGCAGCGGAGGCTGATAGAACAAGGTTTATCATTTATTCTAATTTATTCTAGGGGATTAGAGTAATATATATATTAGAGGTGGGGATTTGAGGTAAAATATATATTAGAGGTGGGGATTTGAGTAATATATATATTAGAGGTGGGGATTAGAGGTAAAATATATATTAGAGGTGGGGATTAGAATAAAATATATATTAGATGTGGGGATTAGAGGTAAAATATATATTAGAGGTGGGGATTAGAGTAATATATATATTAGAGGTGGGGATTAGAGTAAAATATATATTAGATGTAGGGATTAGAGGTAAAATATATATTAGAGGTGGGGATTAGAGGTAAAATATATATTAGAGGTGGGGATTAGAGTAAAATATATATTAGAGCTGGGGATTAGAGTAAAATATATATTAGAGGTGGGGATTAGAGGTAAAATATATATTAGCGGTAGGGATTAGAGGTAAAATATATATTAGAGGTGGGGATTAGAGGTAAAATATATATTAGAGGTGGGGATTAGAGGTAAAATATATATTAGAGCTGGGGATTAGAGTAAAATATATATTAGAGGTGGGGATTAGAGTAAAATATATATTAGAGCTGGGGATTAGAGTAAAATATATATTAGCGGTAGGGATTAGAGGTAAAATATATATTAGAGGTGGGGATTAGAGGTAAAATATATATTAGAGCTGGGGATTAGAGTAAAATATATATTAGAGGTGGGGATTAGAGGTAAAATATATATTAGAGGTGGGGATTAGAGTAAAATATATATTAGAGGTGGGGATTAGAGTAAAATATATATTAGAGGTGGGGATTAGAGTAAAATATATATTAGAGCTGGGGATTAGAGTAAAATATATATTAGAGGTGGGGATTAGAGTAAAATATATATTAGAGGTGGGGATTAGAGGTAAAATATATATTAGAGGTGGGGATTAGAGTAAAATATATATTAGAGGTGGGGATTAGAGGTAAAATATATATTAGAGGTGGGGATTAGAGTAAAATATATATTAGAGCTGGGGATTAGAGTAAAATATATATTAGAGCTGGGGATTAGAGTAAAATGTATATTAGAGGTGGGGATTAGAGTAAAATGTATATTAGAGGTGGGGATTAGAGTAAAATATATATTAGAGGTGGGGATTAGAGTAAAATATATATTAGAGGTGGGGATTAGAGTAAAATATATATTAGAGGTGGGGATTAGAGTAAAATGTATATTAGAGGTGGGGATTAGAGTAAAATATATATTAGAGGTGGGGATTAGAGTAAAATATATATTAGAGGTGGGGATTAGAGGCAAAATATATTAGAGGTGGGGATTAGAGTAAAATATATATTAGATGTGGGGATTAGAGGTAAAATATATATTAGAGGTGGGGATTAGAGTAAAATATATATTAGAGGTGGGGATTAGAGTAAAATATATATTAGATGTGGGGATTAGAGGTAAAATATATATTAGAGGTGGGGATTAGAGTAAAATATATATTAGATGTGGGGATTAGAGGTAAAATATATATTAGATGTGGGGATTAGAGTAAAATATATATTAGAGGTGGGGATTAGAGTAAAATATATATTAGATGTGGGGATTAGAGTAAAATATATATTAGATGTGGGGATTAGAGTAAAATATATATTAGATGTGGGGATTAGAGGTAAAATATATATTAGAGGGATAGGGATTAGAGGTAAAACGACTTACATTAACATTTAAATTTTGGAGATACATGTTTTTGCTTGGACAGTGACGATATATGCTATATCAGGATATGTATTGTTCAGATATCTCATCAGTTGTAAGTCTGTAGAGTCTTTAAGAAAAGCAAACACATCCAGTTAGTTGGCTGGAAATGTATATAAATCACAACACTGACCTTTGCGGTACTGAAATTGCAAAAGGCAATAATATGCAAATAGGCCTGTGTGCTGGTTGACCTTTGACATTTCTGAATGAATGTACAGTTCCTTTCACTTCTATAATGGAGTTATGTAACAGCAATTGTCCCGTATTACATTATCAGCATACTGTATCTCATACTGCAATCCTGAAACCTTCCAGGATAAAACTTAGAGTTAGTGTTGCGCTCATCGTGGCAGGCAGTATAAGTATCAGCATATAAGTCGGCTGGAATGTCCAGTTCCAATAATTATACAGAGACCTGAATGTTACGGCTGCACTGTTAAGGTGGGCTGGAAATGTCAAACAAAGTAACAGCTGCCAAATAAGAAGCCTTGTAAAAAATCAGAGCTACTGTTGCAAAGCTGTATTACCGTAAGTTCATCTGTATTGTTATGTGGTATTTTGATTATTCTGCACAGCAAAATAATATTTTATTATAAAAAATGTGTCCTAATAAAAAGTAAAGGGTGTCCTAGACTACTAAACCACTGTTAACCTGCAAAAACAGGCTTCCATAATACACACTGAAACCACCAAAGAAGTTTACCAGTTTTGCACCACAAAGACTTTTCACATACTGTAACTGAATAGGAGTCCACCATGTGAGTCAAAACATACACACCACTTCACTACAGTTCTGACAAACCCAGAGCAAAGTAATCAAATAAGCCTAGGAATGCATCATCCGTGGTGCAGCGGTGGGAGCCTGGAGGGGCTTACATGAGAAATCATATTATGATTCAGTGCAGGATGTGCTCATGTGCTGCTACAGCAGAACACTTTGTGCTGGAGTGGATCTGGCACAGTCGCACATTCTTCTGCACTGGAACTGAGCGCTGTCCAACTGCAATACAGTCCCTAGTAAGGCAGTAAGATCCTGAAAAAAGGAGCTTCACTTTCCCAATATATCCAGGTATATCCTGAATAATATGATCACGTGCTGTCAATGTGAATCCGAATTCAGAATTTTCTGTTTGTGCCAGCAGTGAGGTCGTAGACAGTGGCGCTGTGAGTACAGGGCAGCTCAGCGTTTAGCACACTGGATACACACGTACTGCACTTGAACGTGGGTTATTTGAAGGTTGTGCCTCATCAGCGGTTGTAGTATCTTGAGTTTTCTCCATGCTTGTATTCATCTGTATGGACAGCAGTAGGCCATATGGGCTCGGAAATTGTTGTTGCATTCCAACACTGTTACAACTGTTGCATGAATGTCCATTACAGGTCGGTGGAGTGGGTGGTGCACTGGTTCACCCAGTAAACTAATTAGAATTCTTGCTCAGGTATGAGTTATAATAATTGTTTTACCCATATGCTATGAAAAAGGTGCAAAGCAATGTCAACGACAACGCATCCTCGGAATCCTTGAACATGCTGGTACGGAAGCGTGAAGGACTGTGGCAGTTTCCGAATTCCATCTTTATGGAATGCTCATAAGAGACTAATAACTCGAGAAATTCAAAAAAGCTCAAGTCTGCTTCTTATTGGGATTTCCAGTTCCAATAATTACACAGACACCTGAATGCTACTGCTGTACCATTTAAGGTGGACTGGAAAATTCAACAAACAGCTGCTGAATAAGAAGCCTTGTAGAAATTCAGAGCTACTGTTGCGGAGCAGTATTGCCTTGAGTCCGTCTATGTTGTTCCATTATTGTTTTCACTATTTTACACAGGAACAAAAATAACTAGAAAAGTGCATTTCCTGAAGGAAACGTGGGATGGTTGCCCAGCGTGCTAAGTAAGGAACGATTGATGAGTAAACGAGTGCGGGTCGGTATGACTGTGGATTAGCATTTGGGGACCTGTCCCTAGTGAGTATGTGTAGTTCGGTGGGTCTCGGGCGAATGAAAGCATTACTGCTTGGTTTGGGTCGAAATGACTGGGACTCTATGGGAGGAATGAGGGATGAATAAACGACAGATAGACGAGTGTGGGTCAGTATGGCTGTGCAGTAGTGCTTGGGGACCGGCCCTTAATGAGTATGTGACGTTTCCTGGTTCTCGGGCGAAGGAAACAGCCGGGTTTGGTTTAAATGACTGGGACTCTATGGGAGGATTGAGGGATGAACAAATGACAGATAGAGGAGTGCGGGTCAGTATGGCTGCGGATTAGTGCCTGGAGACCTGCCCTTAGTGTGTATGTGAAGTTTCACGCCTCCAGCCCGAACTAACAGCCGGCTTTAGAGGGGTCCAAAAATGACTGGGACTCTATGGGAGGAACGAGGGATGCGCAACAAAAAGGAGAAACGAACGAGTGCGGGCCAAACAAGCGCTGCACCCCGAGCTGGTGTATCCGATTTGGTGTCTCTAGGTCGAGCGGAAGTAGGTTAGATAGACACGTGTTTTTTGATCCTATTCATTTTCTATGGGAGAAAATTCTGGAAATTTCCTTGCTTGCTGGTTCACCACAGCACATTTATAGTCTGTTCTTGTCCTCCCTGTTCATCATACGTTTACCAAGTAATGCACCCTGAGCAAAGTGTTCATCCATCAAGCAAGCAGCACTCATGCAGTAGCTATATTACTATAGTAGCAGCAGTAGTAACAACAAGCACGTCACCCCGGTGGGACAGCCCGTTTCATACCAGTCCTCCAGGACCCAGAGTGGGTCATCAGACAGCTCTGAGGAATTTGTGTTCATTAACACTGAATAGGGCCCAGATATTTCAATGTCGGGATCGCCTCCTCAGCATTTGCCTGTACGTGCAGTGTAATTGTAACGTGAATACTCCAGGACCAGGTCATTTGGATCACATGCTGTCTTTGTAGCAGTAGCAGAAGAAACCCGATATGCTGAGGTGAATTATTCAATATATTCTAAAATTAGAAAGTATTGTTTGTTGACGTATACATCTCGTTCTATGGCACTAAAGGAAGGATGGATAGGATATAAATGTCAGCACTGACACAAAACTGAAGCCCCGGGGTATGAAAACCAATAAACTAAAATGCTCCTGTGAACACACCCTCTTCATTCTGTTCTAGCTGCAGTAGGACTCAGGTACATGTATGTGTAGGGCCTGACCAATATGAAGGTGCCAAAAGGGCAATAACCGTTTGGATCAGCGGATGTAATTTTATATTTGTAATTTAGATATTAATTTTACACGCCAGTCGTTTTTAAATGGGGCTTTACTGCCTATTGTTTGGCCTTTTTGTCAAGAAAGTGCTAGGTAACCTCCCAGCAATGCTGTGATGGTTACGTCTGGGTGGATAAGAAAATCAGAAAGCTGTTTTTAAAGCTGATCATACAAGACCAGTAATTTTACAACTGTCATAATATCAGGAACATGCACTAACTATACTACACTCATCATCATAACAGGAAGTAACCAAGAGGGAATCAGCTATGGTTTGACATTGTGAGACATGCAAATGATTCAAGTTTAAGCAAGGATGGGCTTTATCACTGTCATGTCCCACCCATCTGCCCCCATTTCTCTCGGCTTTCTCTGGTTTTCAGTTTCTGTCTTGTCCATGTGCCTTTTGTTGTCCTGTTCCATGTACTTCTGTTTGTTTTGTTTTTTTGCCCCTCCTGTCTCCGCCCTCTTGTCCGGCCCTTCACCTGTCCCTTGTTTCTGGCTCCGCCCCTTCCATTTACGGCATTCAGCGGACACTCTTATCCAGAGCGACTTACAAGGTTAATCATATTACAGGTGGGCCAGTGTAGGGTTAGGAGTCTTGCCCAAGGAGTCCTATTGGTGTAGCACAGCCACCCAGACCAGGATTTGAACCCCAGTCTCCCACGTGAGGTGGTGGCTCCCTGACGGGTAGTGGTGTTATCTGCTGAGCTACACCCACCTTCCCATGTGTCTCTTGTTAGCCCTGTTTTATACTCCATCTTGTGTTCTTGTTTGGTGTTCTGTCTCCCTGCCAGTCGTTTGTCTCCATGTCAGTCGTTTGTCTCCATGTCAGTCGTTTGTCTCCATGTCAGTCGTTTGTCTCTGTTAGTTGTTTCCCTGTCCCTCAGTGGTGTTTGGTTTCTTAGTTGTCCTAGCGTTTATGTTTTGCTCCTGTTGTCATTAAATACTCGCACTTGCATCCGGTCTCCTCGCCCTGTCCTCGTGTAACAATCACTGTACCTGACTGATTATAAGGTGGACCTGTTGCACATGCTCTCCATTCTGAGTCGTGCTGCTGTGTTACTCCACCTTCCCCTCTTCTGCTAAATCTGCAGGAACTGTGTGAAATTCTTTAAGACGGATGGGATGGATTGTCACAGGACACCATTAGGAAGCTCTACAACTCCATACCGAGACGTCTGGCATGTTGGGTCAATGAATATTCCCCATGTCAGTCTAAATGTATCATTGTGTATTGTTCCTGGTAACCTTCATCTTCCTTCCCAGTAGCACTGCCATCCCATACTTCCTTCTGAGTGCAGCTATTCTTGTGATGAGTGTACTTCTATTGCAGTGTTACTGGAAATGCATTCACTGCCCACTCAAAAACAAGAACTAACCCAAGCATGACCCGACTAAACAGAGCGGGAACCATTAAAATCATGATTAGTGATTTAATGGTCTTTTGGTCAGTTCTGGTTTTTGAGTGGGCAGTGGAAAGACACCCTTATCGAATGAATGCGTTTCCAGTAAACACCCAAATACACCGAGCAGGAGCGATTACAATGACCATGGTTTGTGATTTTATTGTCTTTTTGGTCAGACCAGTGGTCAAGAGTGCAGAAGATCCCTCACCGGGGATAGTACTTTGTATCGCAGGCCTACCTACCTTTAAAAAAATCCGTTTCCTCAGTTACGCAATGGGATGTCAACATTTTTGCTGTTATGTTTTGCCTCTTTGATTGTGAACTGCATCGGTCCATGGTGAACGGATGATGCAAGTTATCCACCCGGAAGTATGGCCGACCCTGACATTTACAAACATGCTGGTCTGGGCTGAAAGGCCCAGCTGGAGAATGTTTATCTGTTTCAGTCCACTCTGCCGTAGTATCTGTTGATTTCTAATACTGGCTTACACCACCCATCCCACTCGATCTTGGCGGGTCACTGGAGCCGTCCCCTAAATGCACAGCCCGGGCTCTTAATTAAAACTCCCTCATGAATCTTTAATCGGCTGACAGCACTCCACTTTCGGTTCTATGTTAGAACAAAGTCTGGATCACAGACGGATGTAATAAACCTCGAAATGCTCTCCCTTACCGACCATGCAGCTGGTTCTCTCTGCTTGCGTTTTTTTTCCTTGTGCAGAAGGATATTTGTCATGCGGGTTAATCGTTTGCACGCGCTCATTAAAGAAGGGAACAGGACCGGCACTAAATTGAATCAGGGATTGTTTAGGGGGGTGGGGGTGCTATACAGTTTGAGCAACTCATTAAAAACTTTGCCCGGCTTGGGCATTGTAAATCTTCCCCCCTGTATAAAAACAAGGAACCCTAATTCATTCTCTTAGGGCTCCAAGCAATTTGTATCCGCTCTCTACTGAAGATAAGCCTGGCTCTAATGAGGCTCGCCAGTGTTTACATCCCAAAACGGCTAGGGGCGGTCCAGAGCGCTAAAACCCGGTCCCCTTTCCCAGCAGCCTAAGGCACCCAGGCTCATTACCTACCCATCATCTGTTAGCCCCCAAACCCGGATCGAGCTCCGCTATCTTCCGTGTCGCGTAAAATCCGGCAGCCCCGGGCTGACCTACGAATGCCACGTGATGTCCTCTACGGCTGAGACATGTCATAATGAGACAGGAGGATCGCCTTGGAACTCATTATCATGTGCCTTCTGTCCTCGGCTCAACTGTTATCTCAGAAGTGGATGCTAGTTACAGCTAAAGGAAGAGGATCCATCCAGGCCCTGCCAACCCTTCACACGTTATACAACCTTGCTAGCATGAAAAGCAAGCTGTCAGACTCATGGCTGGACTGGCAACCAGCAGGAGCAGTTACAGTATTAAAGCGGCGTTTGGACCCATTAACTGTGGAGAGAAAGGCAGGTGTGGAGCACGTCTGGCGTAAAGCGTCAGTTCAGATTGACGGACATATGTGTTGATGGGAACCAGTATCAGTAGCACAGCTGGAGGCCTCAAAGAGGAAACCTTGAAGAGAGTGTTCAGCTTTCTATGAAGATGTTCACCACACCTCGTATGACACAGAGCTGCTAATCCGGCTCAGGCACTAATTCTATAGTCTAGAGGTGAACCCTACGATAGAGACATTCAGATTCCATTCCATACATGCCACACGGGGTACTTAAAGGGTCTCCACTATTCTAGATTGGCAATGCTATTATACAATAAGCTAGAAATTGATGAAATGGCGACAAGCAGTATTGGGAAAACTTTTTTCAGAGCTCTGCATAATATGTATCGATTCATGACCTTAAGCCCTGAATCCAGATTCTGAATCTAGAACAGAGCCCATGTGTTACTAGGGGGACAGGACGAGGAGACGGGATGCAAGCGGTAGTGCTTAAATGAAGAGTAACAAAGACAACAAACCAAAGAAAAAACTAGCAGACTGAGAAATACTGAACCGGATTCCAAAACAACCAACAGGGAGATAAACCAACAGACAAGGAGACGAAACGACTGGTATGGAAACAAAACACTGGCAGGGGAACAAACACCAAGCAAGAACAAGGGGCACAACATGGAGTATAAAACAACAAGGGCTAACGAGAGACACCTGGGAAGGGGCGGAGCCAGAAACAGGTGAGGGGCCTGACAAGAGGGCGGAGACAGGAGGAGCAAAAAACCAAAACCAACAGAAGCACATGGAACAGAGTGACAGACAGCACATGGACATGACAAGACAGAAACAGGAAGCCAGATAAGACAGACAAACATGAACAGGACAGGACAGGATGTGACATCATGCTTTCATATACCCCATACATATAACCTGTAGCACACCATACTGGACTATTACTACACCAACTCATGTAGCTGATACACAGATTCACCTATCTAACACCCCACCGTTGTGATATCCCTCCACCTAATCCCGACCTTGCTGTATAAATACCACCACAGAACCTACTTCTGGAGAGATCCACATGGAGATTGACATCAAGGGCCCTGCGCTTGATTATTTATGTATGCGGAGGTGGAGGAAGCAAGCTGCCTCCCAGGGAGCGCGAGTCCCGCTGGGATATTTAACCCCCTGCAACGGCATGCTGATCCAATCAGGGATGAGCGATACGGTGGCTGGTGTTCTGTCAGAGCGTCCTGATTGACCTTGGGATTGGGGAAGAGGAGGCCTGCGGAGATGAGAGATGAAAGTCTAAAGGAACGATATTTAATCAAAGGCATCGGTGGGAAGATGTTCGTCCATTAGCCGGAGAGGGACTGCAGAGCAACAGCACTGCACCAACACCAGCGTCCTTTTACCTCCATTTCTCTCTCTCTCTTTCTTTCCCTCACTCTCTCTCTTTCCATCTCACTCTGTCTGTGCCCCCATAGGGATTGCGTTCCCATTGGTGTGTTTTGACTGGAAGATCTCACATTTGTTTGGAGTTTTTGGAAGAATGGGGCTTGATTAGCAGTACCTTAGCTGATATTGTGGTCTTGTGGCCAGTCCAGTGGTGGGGACATGGTGGTGGGGTGCTCGTCCCACTTCTGACACCACAGTGGCATAAACGGAGAAGATGACATAGGAAACATTGCTTTAAGCATATGCTCTATTACTGAACACTGTAGCAGGGGAGAACCGCCGCTCAACATTACTGAATACAGTAGGGAGGGAGCCTGAACTCACTACAACATCTAATGTACAGATGATATCCCTCTTATCACGGCTGCAGTGCTCCCTGTGAGCCTGTGGCAGGACGCTGCAGTGCTCCCTGTGAGCCTGTGGCAGGACGCTGCAGTGCTCCCTGTGAGCCTGTGGCAGGACGCTGCAGTGCTCCCTGTGAGCCTGTGGCAGGACGCTGCAGTGCTCCCTGTGAGCCTGTGGCAGGACGCTGCAGTGCTCTCTGTGAGCCTGTGGCAGGACGCTACAGTGCTTCCTGTGAGCCTGTGGCAGGACGCTGCAGTGCTCTCTGTGAGCCTGTGGCAGGACGCTGCAGTGCTCCCTGTGAGCCTGTGGCAGGACGCTGCAGTGCTCCCTGTGAGCCTGTGGCAGGACGCTGCAGTGCTCTCTGTGAGCCTGTGGCAGGACGCTACAGTGCTTCCTGTGGGCCTGTGGCAGGACGCTGCAGTGCTCTCTGTGAGCCTGTGGCAGGACGCTGCAGTGCTCCCTGTGAGCCTGTGGCAGGACGCTGCAGTGCTCCCTGTGAGCCTGTGGCAGGACGCTGCAGTGCTCCCTGTGAGCCTGTGGCAGGACGCTGCAGTGCTCCCTGTGAGCCTGTGGCAGGACGCTGCAGTGCTCCCTGTGAGCCTATGGCAGGACGCTACAGTGCTCCCTGTGAGCCTGTGGCAGGACGCTGCAGTGCTCCCTGTGAGCCTGTGGCAGGACGCTGCAGTGCTCTCTGTGAGCCTGTGGCAGGACGCTGCAGTGCTCCCTGTGAGCCTGTGGCAGGACGCTGCAGTGCTCCCTGTGAGCCCGTGGCAGGACGCTGCAGTGCTCCCTGTGAGCCCGTGGCAGGACGCTGCAGTGCTCCCTGTGAGCCTGTGGCAGGACGCTACAGTGCTCCCTGTGAGCCTGTGGCAGGACGCTGCAGTGCTCCCTGTGAGCCTGTGGCAGGACGCTGCAGTGCTCCCTGTGAGCCTGTGGCAGGACGCTGCAGTGCTCCCTGTGAGCCTGTGGCAGGACGCTGCAGTGCTCCCTGTGAGCCTGTGGCAGGACGCTGCGGTGCTCCCTGTGATCCTGTGGCAGGACGCTGCAGTGCTCCCTGTGGGCCTGTGGCAGGACGCTGCAGTGCTCCCTGTGAGCCTGTGGCAGGACGCTGCAGTGCTCCCTGTGAGCCTGTGGCAGGACGCTGCAGTGCTCCCTGTGAGCCTGTGGCAGGACGCTACAGTAAGTTGTTTGTCATGTTATGTAATATACAGCAGTGCAGCATTACATCCCTCAGCCTTACTGCTTTGGCAGAATTCAAGTCTTGTGTTTTTTTATTCTTCAGTGTTCTCACAACACTGCTGCAATAAACTACAATACCCAGCATGCATTGCACAGATCTGTCCTACACCCCTTGTGAATCCTCTCCATGCTGAGAAGTTCCGAGATGATAGCTGGGTTTCTTATGCTGTAGCCTGCGCCGGAGGGAACTGGCTTTGACCACTGTATCTCAATTCTGGACCTGGAGTCCCACTGTCCTGCAGTTTTTGGCGTTGTCCTGCTCCCATCACGCCTGGTATACTCCTGAGTCAAAGCGGTTGTGTTACAGCAGAAGAGAGCCGCCACTATCTGCAGGATAGTTTGAAGGCTGTGCTACAGGGAGATATTTTGGAATAGTTTGCTTTTAGCGTGCTGCTACAATCAGAGGCGCCACAGCGGCAGATGTTCTACCAGAGCGTCCTGATTGACCTTGAGATTGGGGAAGAGCCAACCTGTGGATTTGAGCAATGGGAAGGTGTTCGCCCATCAGCTGTTTCATCCTTCCTTTCTCTCTCTTGCTCTCTCTCTGTCTGAGCACCCTGGAGGTTCTGTGTTTTGATTGGCGCTTTGAAGGAAAGACTGGTGGATCGGGGTTTGATAAGCATTAACGTAAAGCAGCAGTTCAGACTCTGCTAGTGGGGAGTTCCATCAATCTTTCAATACTTCTGCATAATTAAATGAATATGATGTAGACAAAGTCGTTTAGGCTGGGTTAGAAGTGAAATGCTCTGGTCTAGAAATAAAACTCAGACATGTGCAGATTCTCTGGTCATTTAGCATAGTAAATAAAACTATGAGCTAGTGACCTCGGCTTCCTCTCATCACCACAGTCCATTCAAGTAGGTAGGCTTCTCTAGAACTTAAGTTTTTCCACATCAGACTATAGATAGATAGATAGATAGATAGATAGATAGATAGATAGATAGATAGATAGATAGACAGGCAGACAGATAGATAGATAGACAGATAGATAGACAGATAGATAGACAGACAGACAGACAGACAGACATTCTAATCTTAATCCTAATCCTAACACCAACTCTAATCCTAACCTTAACACAACCCCTAACCTAGCCCTAAACTAACCCCAACCCTAATCATAACCCTAATTCTAATCTTAATCCTAACCCTAATCCTAACCCTAACACCAACTCTAATCCTAATCTTAATCCTAACCCTAATCCTAACCCTAACACCAACTCTAATCCTAATCTTAATCCTAACCCTAATCCTAACCCTAACACCAACTCTAATCCTAATCTTAATCCTAACCCTAATCCTTACCCTAACACCAACTCTAATCCTAATCTTAATCCTAACCCTAACACCAACTCTAATCCTAATCTTAATCCTAACCCTAATCCTTACCCTAACACCAACTCTAATCCTAATTTTAATCCTAACCCTAATCCTAACCCTAACACCAACTCTAATCCTAATCTTAATCCTAACCCTAATCCTTACCCTAACACCAACTCTAATCCTAATCTTAATCCTAACCCTAACACCAACTCTAATCCTAATCTTAATCCTAACCCTAATCCTTACCCTAACACCAACTCTAATCCTAATTTTAATCCTAACCCTAATCCTAACCCTAACACCAACTCTAATCCTAATCTTAATCCTAACCCTAATCCTTACCCTAACACCAACTCTAACCCTAATCTTAATCCTAACCCTAATCCTTACCCTAACACCAACTCTAATCCTAACTTAATCCTAACCCTAACACCAACTCTAATCCTAATCTTAATCCTAACCCTAATCCTAACCCTAACACCAACTCTAATCCTAACCTTAACACAACCCCTAACCCAGCCCTAAACTAACCCCAGCCCTAATCATAACCCTAATTCTAATCCTTATTCTGATTCTAATCATAATCATAAGTCTATCATGTATCATAATATCTAGAACTAGAGTTTTTACACATCAAACCGTAACCATAATAAACCTTAACCTTGACCCTAATCCTAACTCTAACCCTAATCCTAACCCAAACCTTAACATTAACCTTAACCCAACACTACCCTACCCTACCATACCCAACCCTACCCCACCCTACCCTACTAGTACTAGTGTGTAGTACACAATGTTTTGTTTTCATATGTATCTAATTTATGAATATGACTTCTCAGTAATTTATGAAACTGGGTTTGTATCTGTAATGGCCTTTCTCTGAAAACACAGACTCACCCAGGATATCTGCTGTTGCATAATGAGTTGTGTGCTTGCTAATGAGAGAGACGCAATGCGAGAGAGGGAGAGATGCCACAGCTGTAGGTTGCGGAAGCCGGGTCAGAGGAGGATAAGATCTTTCTCCCAGCCAGAGGCCTGTCAGGTAGGAGATATAAAAGATTTATATGGCACAGACGTGACAGATGCTCACACTGCGAGAGCTGCACACCAGTACCAAAGATTACCCTGATCCATCTGGGCTATGGGACACATCCACCCGAATCTGATTAATCCTGCTGCAAATTCAGCTTACTGTTATGGGGCTTTGACTGATGCATAAGGTAAACGGCAGGTATAGGAACTGAACCATATATCGGTTACTCGATTAAATCAGTACACCAGTAAAGCACAGATCTAGCTCAGGAGCTGCTTGTTATATAATGCTGCAGGCCGGGGTGCTAGGCTAATGCAATCGAATATCAGCAAGTCAGCCAAGGACGATGCTTTTAGGGTGATATTTACTCTAACTGAAAAACAAGCACTACATTTAAGCAGCCTGTTAAACAATATTTAATAATATCTACATTATAGCAGGATATTAATAAGGCCCATGGGCTACAGTAAATAAAAGCTTCCCAAAGTACTACATTTACCTGACACTCTTATCCAGAGCGACTTACAAGGTTAATCATATTACAGGTAGGCCAATGTAGTGTTAGGAGTCTTGCCCAAGGACTCTTATTAGTGTAGCACAGCATAGTCACCTAGACCGGGATTTGAACCCCAGTCTCCCACATGTAGAGATGGCACTCTGGGTAGTGGTGTTACCCGCTGAGCTACACCAACCAAAACGTGGTTCCAAACTTCCAAGCTGTAAGTTTTACCACTGAAATGTCCAGGTTTAATGTAAAATTATGAAAATATGATGCTGCTTGGTGTCCCACAAGCATCTATAGTTGAATTCCCTCATTTATATAGAGAAGAAACAACCCCGAACCCACACCAGCAGGAGCTGCACATTTCTGAGACCGTATCCGGTTATATGATGTTGTCAGATTTCGGGTTGGTTTAACTTACTACCTGTGTTACAGACTTTGGACGGTTTATGCTTCTGTTTTAAATCTATGCTGTAAGCATGCGTAACCGACGCCATAGACTGAAACCACAGCAGCTGTGATTGGTCCATTTGGTAGCATCGTCTTTCCACCTTTCCGCCATTTTTAAAATCAGCTGGATGAGTCACAGACTGCACAGACATAACTGCACAAAAGTAACTGTTGTTCCACAGCTGTTAGCTCCAGCTCCAACATAATCTGTTCTTCCACCACCATTGGACACTAGGTAAGTCAATACAGTGGCATAGAAGCCCCCATCCCTAACTAGTGTCATTGCAGTTGGTGTATTGCAGAGCGACGAAGACACACCCTGGGAACCCCACTAGCACAGGCTACGAGGTACGCTCTGTGCTGATCCGACACACAGGCATAAATCAGCCCTTAGTAAGAAATCAGCACAAGTCCAAGTTTCAGTCAGGACAAGGAAGTGTAGGAAGTAACAGTGGTAGTTCTTGCTGTGACACATAGTTCAGATACTGTTTTGTCAGGGACACTGTCAGCTCAGACTTCCAGAAGAGCGGAGGAGTGTTGCCGTGCGCTATATCGTCTGTTTTACCTTCAGTAGCCCACGTACTCCATAGACGACCAAAGAAACTTCTACTACATCTGAATACAGTAACAGAGGTGTTCCTGGCTTTGTGTGCTTTAGTGGATCTAGTGCTGAAGGTCATAGCTAACCCTGCAGTGGGAGGTCTGTCATGGGGACACACTCAGAAAAGAGCTGGAGACAGTAATGCATTAGCATTTAGCCTGAAGCTTTCAGTCCTCAAACTGTGCAGCTGAATGTGAAAGACAAATGCCTTTGTTATGGGTTATGGTAATGGCAGGGGTAAAGCCAAAAATGCCCTCTATAATAATAATAATAATAATAATAATAATAATAATAATAATAATAATAATAATAATAATAATAATAACAGGCATCCTCATAATAATCATTAATAATAATAACAACAACAACAATAATAATAATAATAATAATGTCATCATCATTCATCATCATAATCATAAATAATAATAATAATAATAATAATAATAATAATAATAGTCATCATCATAATCATAAATAATAATAATAATAATAATAATAACAGTCATCATCATCATCAATCATAAACAATAATAATAATAATAATAATAATAATAATAATAATAATAATAATAATAATGATGTCATTAATAATAATACTAATACCACTACTACTACTACTACTACTACTACTACTACTAATAATAATAATAATAATAATAATAATAATAATAATAAATAAATGAATAAATAAACAAATAAATACATAAATAAATAAATAAAAACAATCATAAATAATAATAATGGTTAGACTTAGATAGTATCTTTCACACACCCAAGGAGGCTCTGCCAATATGCATGATGCCTGCGTGAGGACATAAATGAATTAAGGATGTAAATATATCATGGTCTTCCTCGGGATAGAATTTCATATTACTATCAGTTTATGAGCTCCCTCATTAATTCCCCTGAAGCTAATTACTTTGCTAATTAGAAAATAAGATACGGGCCGGAAGGAAACTGGCTATTTTTGATTCTTCATTTTTTATTCTTCCTTCTTCACACTGACTGACAGCAGCTGCTTTGCAGCCCTGCACTCGATTCCACACACTGTTTAAAAGGGAATTCTGCTGAATTCTTTATATTAAACTGCACAAATTAGTCATTAAAATATGAATATAGTGGGTCAGAGGGCACCGGTGTCAGAGAAACTTGCCAAGGCAAAATTGTTGACAGTGTTGGTGATAGGAGCCAGACGTCTCGCCTCTAAGAGCTCCCGCACAGAAAACTTGTTCACTCTTGTGGCCCAGCCGGGGGAGGAGTCGAGCACCCAGCGCAAGCGAACCAGAGAACATTTATTTATTATAGAGAGAAAATAAACCAAAACATAATTAATCCTCGGTCAGGAGTCCTTCATTAGGAGTCTCACTCTCTGTCCAGCGTTCAGCATGTAGCCCCATGTCCTCCTTCTCCACTCTGGACAGAGAGCTTGTTTTGGTAGAGTCTGTGTGAAGCGTGTGCCTTGCTTGGGAGAATAAAGATGGCGACTCTGCCTCTCAGTGGCCACACCCTTTTTGGGAGAGCACCTTTTGAGTTACTATACATTATAGAAGATGGTCTTGAACTGAACTCAACCTGATTGTGCCATCTCTACCAGTCAGCAGAGGTATGTCCGACTAAAACAATCTATATCTATATAATCTATATATCTATATATAATCTATATATTACATTTGTACACAAAGGAAACATATTATTTTAGATGTGGCACTAATTACTAAATTACCAGCATCAGCATTATGTGTTATGTGTGGTTGGTGTGGCACAACGGATAACACCACTACTCACCAGGAGGCTACCGTCCCATGTGGGAGACTGGGGTTCGATTCCCGTTCTGGGTGACTATGCTGTGCTACACCAATAAGAGTCCTTGGGCAAGACTCCTAACACTACACTGGCCTACCTGTAATATGGTTAACCTTGTAAGTCGCTCTGGATAAGAGCGTCAGCTAAATGCCGTAGATGTATCACATTCCATAGGTTTGCTGGTCATTTTGTATGAAAATATTTTAAATATTTTAAAACACTGTGTTGTAGATGTTGTGACCTCTGGTTCCCATCACCACCACCACTGTAATCTTCCTTTATTATTAACTGCTTTAGCATTGTGGTTCATATCCCTGCTATTGTTAGTACACTGGTGGAAGTGGAGGTGGACTATGGGTCACTAACCATGACCAGTGCGTAGCGTCCACCGGGAGGACTGAAGTTGTTTACTGTTGATGTGAGACGAGACGCTGACTACACTGTTTGCCTTTTAAGCCATCTTCTCTCCGGGCGGCTGAAAAAAGCATGCAGCAGCAAGTTCAAAAGGGCACATGATGACATCTCCACACATCTGCCTGTAAGGCTTAGTACACAGTATATGCTCCCTGCAGTGTGGAATATGAATTGAATGAGTAAGTATATGGATACAATCTGAGGATTGTATAAGCCGGCTTATGTAACTTTCTATAAGGGTCAAAATATTTGACCATAAGCCATAAATATATCTAAAGTATAGGATAATTAGAGGTAAGAATATGATCTATAGAAAATAAAATAAAGTGTAATAACAATGACCTTGTTTAATTGGTCAGTTGAAGCGGCGGTCTAACCAGAGCGTGTTAGCGAAGTGGATCGGCAGACATTACTGCTTAAGGTGCTTTGCTTTATTGTTCTGGAGGTGAAGTGACACCATGCTATCTGGACGTGTGCCAACAAACTGTTCATCTTGGCGCTAACCATGGTGCCCTCTACACACGGATTCGTTGGTAGTCTCCACCAAGACAAAAGCGTGACTCGTCACTGAAGATGACCCGCTGCCATTCTGAGTCTTCCCATGACAGTCTGGCACGACACCGTTGCAGTCTGTGGTGAAGTTGATGTGGTGTTAAGGGCAGTCGCTGTATGTAGTCCTGCATCATGTAGCCGCCTGCCGCTGATGCTGGCACTAACAGGAGGACTCATGGGGGGCATCACTGCTCACTGAATGTCCACAAACGTAGCGGTAGGGTCAGGCAGGTACAGTGATAAGGCCAGGCCCCTGCTTACGCCACATGCACAGGCCAAGCCTGAAACTGGAATCATTCACATGTCTCACAAAGTCAGATCCTACCCACCGAGTTTCAGTCCTGTTGGGTGAATTCTTCTGGGTGGAGCTATTTGTGGAACTATTCTGTTGACAGTGAGTATATAACAATAGCTAAACACTGCGTGCCACACAGGCCTTTCCCTTATCCATAGTCCGGTCACAATCCAGAAGGCTGCCATGGGGGTTTCTGCTGGGTTCTTGGTTGTGTAAGAGCAGTTACGAGATGGTTAGCCTAGGAAGCAGAGCATGGGCTATTTCTGTAGGGGAATGCCATCTGCACTATGGCTTAATGAAATCGGATAGATAGACTCTGAAAATCAATAGCGGAGATCACAACGCTCCACACCCTGCTTCACTCTCACTCCGCACCACTCACAAACTCTAGTTCTGATTTACTCCGATACTCTGTTTTACAATTATTATGCAAATGCCATCTTTTGTTTGTTTTCCTAAACAGTCAGTATTCTTCTGGATTTTATTCCACTCAGCAATTATACACTATCATTAAAAGAATAGCTGCACACAGGAGGAAGTGTGGGACTGCGGTGCTGTTGGGAAGGAAGATAAAGTCACCAGGAACAATACATGATGATGGATTTAGACTGATATGGGGAATGCTTATTGAGCTACACATACAGAAGTAGTATCTCAGGCCAGCATTAGACCGGAATGCTTGCTATTGCAGCATTCCAGACGTCTCGGCATGGAGTTGTAGAGGTTCCTAATGGTGTCCTGTGATAATCCATCCCGTGCAGCTTGAGTATTCTCCCACGATGTCTCCAGATTGTGTGGTAGGGGTGGAGGTGGAGTGACACCAGGCCTTCTGAACATGTGACATGAGACAACAAACAACAACAACAAACATTCGTTGGTCGTCTCCACCAAGACAAAAGCGGGCCACGTCACTGAAGATGACCTGCTGCCATTCAGTCTGGCATGACACCACTGCAGGCTTCGGAGACACTGATATGTTGTTAAGGGCGGTTGTTATAACGGTTCTGTGTGCATGTAGTCCCGTGCCGTAAAGTCATCTGCCAGTGCCGCGAGCACTAACAGGATCGTGAAAGTCCAGAATCGTGGCTTTAGGGACACTCTGTGTTGGTGTACTGGTTCTCCCTCTCCATGGTTCATGTAGGTCTCCCAGGTCCTTCGTGTTGCTGGTGCGTCCCTTTCTCTATCCACTGCTGCCAACAGCGTGCTATGATCATATCCGCACAACCGGTATGATATGCAATACCATCTCGCTTCCCCAAGCCCTCGAATGATGTGAGCCCTCTCCAACTGCTCGGCTTTGGCTGCTCGAATTGCTTTCACACTCTTCTATATATATCCCTCACTTACAAAGGATGCTACCAACACAACCGCTCGAGTCAGAATGGAAAGCACACGCAGGAAACCTTACATAGTCAGTTAGGTACAGCGATAAGGCCCATCCTTACAACGCTTACGTGGCTGAGCATGAAACCTCAATCATCCGCATGTCTCATGATGTCAAACCTGCACATTTTTTGATAATGACTGTATCCAACATGACAAACTTCACACATGTGATGGACGACAGGAAACAACTATAAAAAGGCAAGAGTGACACTTCTAACATCTCTATAACAGCGTGCGGTGGGTAGGGATTTCAGACGGGCTGTAAATTGAACTGAGCGTTGGCTGATATACCCTGACCTATATTGAAATTGCTGCGAGACCAAATTGCCTCAGACTACTTTGGGTGTACTTAATGGTTGGGAAAGATGAGGGAGAGAGGAGAGTCGTGTTCAGTTGCAAACGAGACTGTGAAATATGAACGATCTGGAACCGAGTTAAAAGGGCTTGCATGAAGGCTGAATGTAACTCAGATGGTTGAGTAGTTTGTATGTAAAGGACCGGAAGAGGCTCCATTTGTATGTTCTCTCTCTCTCTCTCTCTCTCTCTCTCTCACTCTCTCTCTCTCTCTCTCTCTCTCTCTCTTTTACAGCCCTCGTTTGTGACTCATTCTTTTTGTGATTAACAGAGGGTCCTAGATGCGAGCGGGGCGATATTATCAAAAGTGGACAGTGTACCTCTATAGTGACGTTTACTGCACATGAATCACACGTAAAGCATCAAATATAAACCAGTAATTAAAATTTTGCCATTCGGGTCACTGATGCTTGGCCATAAACAGTTCTACAGTCCATGTGTCCAGTCCATTATTATGGTGGTTGGTGTAGCTCAGCGGGTAACACCACTACTCAGGGTGCCACCTCTACATGAGGGAGACTGGGGTTCGAATCCCAGTCTGGGTGACTATGCTGAGCTACACCCATAAGAGTCCTTGGGCAAGGCTCCTAACACTACACTGGCCTGCCTGTAATACAGTTAACCTTGTAAGTCACTCTGGATAAGAGTGTCAGCTAAATGCTGTAAATTATTAGCAATAGCTATATATTAGCTCATGGTACAGGAAAGATAAAACTGTCTACGGAAAACCAAATCACAGCTGGATTCTATACAGTGCTATTACAGTATACCACTGATATGCTGAAGTCTGGGGTTGCCTCATTTGGTGGAGGCCATCATAAAAATGTCGTCCCACCACCAACAAACTGAACCATGAGTTCATCTGGGGGCGGGGTTGGGTAGGCAGGGTTGCTTGGTGTGCACCCCAGTTTGGGTGGGTTGTTCAAACCCGTCAAATCTGACCAAACTAAATAAAGAGAACACATGACAGGCCCTAAAAAGAAAAGGCAGAGAGGAGTGAATTTTCAGAATTTCTGAATTTTTCATAAAGTGGATGGAGGAGCATTATTATTAAACTCAAGTGGAGAAATTCTGCTACAACATGTGGATTCTAAAGTTCGCACTGTTCTGATGTGATTTCAATAAAGTTGGTCTTGTTTGTTTCAGAGAGAAAGTTTCAGGTTCTGGTCGTGTTTTGTTATTAAGCCTGAAGTGTAGAGTCGGTCTGTTGATATAGAAAGTCAGTGGGATATGAATGTAATTTGTTACGTTTCTTCGTTAACTGGACGATGTGTAAATTCATTATTGAATTATGTAAGGGATTGTGTAATGTAAATCTAATTAAAAGCCTAAATGCCAGTAATTGCTCCGCACCTCTGGGGGTTAATATGAATATATAATGAGCTCTGATGCAGTAGTAATGAACCGACATCTTAAAAGCAGGTTCCTCTTTTTGGATGGGCTGAACTGATAGAGAGTCGATTCCCGGCAGCCGTCAGAGCGAGAGAGCGAGAGAAAGAGAGAGAGAGAGAGAGAGAGAGAGAGAGAGAGAGTGAGAGAGAGAGAGAGAGAGAGAGAGAGAGAGAGAGGCCCCTGGCAGATGCAGTGCTCTGCTCCAGTATTTAGAGCTCCATTTGTACGGGATTACTTTGCAGGCCGGAGCTCCAACTTCAAAGCGAGCGCCCGCCGCCGCTGGAGGTTCTGCCAAAACAAGCGGCATCTTCCTCTGTTTACCATTCAAAGGCTTTTAACCGGTCCTTCCTTATCCTTCCCCCAGTGTAATTTCCTCCTGCACGCCTCCCCTGCTGAGGAGGGGGAGTAATCGGCAGGAACATTCACTCCTCCTAAATAAAGATTCTAATGCCCCCTTCCAGTTGTTAACTGTTTGAGTTTGATGTGTGAGTGTACTGTATATATTCATACGCCTACATGTTAATACATTAATGGCACATGGAATATGCATGTCACTATTAAAGATATCGTCACTGTCCAAAGAAAAACATGTATCTCCATTTTTGTTGGTTTTTACTTTTATGTCTCATTTGATCACATGAGCTGCTGTTTACACTGTGTGGAAATTTCATGAAGAACGGACCAACAGAAATGGCCCAAAACTGCTTGGAAAGACGTCTGGTTCCATTGACTTCCATTTAAATTAAATAATGTTTAGGCCTCTCCTGTAAAGTTGCCATTTTGGAGATACCTGTTTTATTTTGGACAGCGACGATATCAGTAATAAAGTCTGCTGCTCTGCCAGATGCAAGGATGCCCCATAAAATAAAATAAAATAAAATAAATAAGAAATGATCATAATATAGAACTCACTATACTGAATATCAAAACCAAAACCTGAAAGAAGAGCTTCTCGGTTACACTTGAAGAGTTGACTAACTAACGTGCAGTAATACATTGGTTAACATGAAGTAAGTACTTAAGTACTTCATTTGCAAACTCAACCATATGTCTATCTTGGGTTTTTTGGGGGTGGGGGGTTGCATAGGCAGGGCTGCTTGGTGTGCCCCCCGAGTTTGGGCAGGTTTTTCAAACCTGTCAGACCTGTCAAATCAGAGTATTTTATTTAGAGTGGAATAACCCCACCCTTTCAGAGTGATCTTATACTATTAAGTCTTGGAAAGGACAGTTTAGAGGTAGTTTGTCCGGTTGCCTAAACAGAGAGGGGTATATATACAGTGAGGAAAGTAAGTATTTGAACAACCTGCTAATTTGCAAGTTCTCCCCCTTAGAAATCATGGAGGGGTCTGAAATTTTCGTCTTAGGTGCATGTCCACTGTGAGAGACATAATCTAAATTTAAAAAATCCGGAAATCACTATGTATGATTTTTTAATCATTTATTTGTGTGTTACTGCTGCAAATAAGTATTTGAACACCTGTGAAAATCAGTGTTAATATATGGTAAAGTAGCCTTTGTTTGCAATTACAGAGGTCTCGTAGTTTCTTCTCCAGATCAGCCAGGTTTCTGGGCTGTCGCTGAGAAACACTGAGAGTTTGAGCTCCCTCCAAAGATTTTCTATAGGGTTTAGGTCTGGAGACTGGCTAGGCCACTCCAGAACCTTGATATGCTTCTCACAGAGCCACTCCTTGGTTATCCTGGCTGTGTGCTGTGGGTCATTGTCATGTCAGAAGACCCAGCCATGACCCATCTTCAATGCTCTAACTAAGGGAAGGAGGTTGTTCCCCAAAATCTCCCAATACATGGCCCCGGTCATCCTCTCCTTAATACAGTGCAGTCGTCCTGTCCCATGTGCAGAAAACCCCCCCAAAGCATGATGTTTCCACCCCCATGCTTCACAGTAGGGATGGTGTTTTTGGGATGGTACTCATCATTCTTCGTCCTCCAAACACGGCGAGTGGAATTAAGACCATCTGACCACAGAACTTTCTCCCATGACTCCTCTGGATCATCCAAATGGTCATGGGCAAACGGCCGTCTGTGAGTTTAGACAGTTCCTACAACCTCTGATGTAAAGAATCCTGAATCTTCAGATGCTCTCTAGAATAGCACATCTATGTTCAAAAGCGTTTGGTTGAACTATGCAGAAATTAAGCCAAATGGATGGATTTGACCATTTAATGTTTTCCCAAAGGCATCTCTCTGAGAATTCAGTGTCAGAATCAGCCGTCCCAGTACCTTGACCTAAACCGCAACTTGTGGAATGAGCAGAGCCCATAAGCATGGACCTCGGAATCTGAAGGACCTGGAGGAATTCCATATGGACGATGAGAACGCTCTCAAGTCTTGTGCTCTGTGTCCCCAAGTCCTGTAGACAGTCTTTGCGAGGGATGTATGGCATGAAGGGGTGCCAGAGGTACCAGGGGTGCTCATATTTGTAAAGGGGAACTGTACATATGAATTAAAACCCTGGATGAATCTTCACGCAGTAGTTAGCTGAACTGTTACGCGAAACTGTTACGTGGCATTTCTGGTTCCCGTGCGGTAAATATCTGAAGCGGCATGTCTCCTAGGTTGTATATTTGGAGCATCTTTTAAATAGCTTCTGAGCTGCATTTCTGTGCCTGAGGTCCACTGAGTGGTTCATTGGATCTGACTGGATATGGCGAAGGCCACCCCATAGGCCGAGAACCACCCCGGCATGCCAAGGGTAGCACTGTCCAGGGGGTTAACACCTCACATACATCAGCCTTCATTACAGGCTACAGCAGCTGCTGCCAAGGTCAGTTAGAGGTCAGATGGTTGCCGAAACGTCGCCTTTGTTTTTTGTTTCATGCACTAAAACACTCCGCACATTCACAGAGAGGATGACACAGGAACGTGAGCTTAATGAGACCTCCGTGCCTCCTCTTTCCCTTTCCCCACACAGCCAGTGTTGTTCCGTGGCAGTGTGTGGAAGTGTGTTTGTGAAGTGTGGTTACTGGTCATCATGAAAGGAAGGCTCTTCAAAGAGCAAGTCGAGCCTGCAAAACGTTGCATCCCTGGCCTATTAAATTCGCAGCAGATCAAATACGGGAGCAGTCTGCAGACGACGGCAGGGACTTGTAGCTCTTTCTCCGCTGTTGGATCTCTCTCTTGAATGGGTTCTGTATATGGTCCCCTTCTCCTCTCAAGGAGAGGCTAATAGAATGTATCTTCACCATCTCCACAAAGAGCAGCGTCGAACACACAGATTCCCCGCCTGAACCCATTTATACATGAGGAATGCTTTTACTTCCTGTGTCAAAGTTAGGGCTAGAGGAGCTTCGCAGGATGAATCGATGGGGTAACGCTTTGATGAACGATAGTTACGTGCCTGGGAGACGAATCCATCAGTTACATGTGTGCGCGACTGAAGCAGTAGAACTTTTGAAGGTCAGGGTTTGAGGTAATGCGAGTCAAACGCACTGATTTATCCGAGGAGCGGTGGCTCAGAGCATTAGGCCTCGGAGAGTAATAATAGACGTGGTACAGAGTGCACTTTCAGTGGAAAGACATTAGCGAGGCCTTCAGGATGTTTAGTTCTCCTTTTTAGGAATGCTCACATTACCCTCCCCTTTTTGCTAGAAGACGTGTGGGGGATCTCTTAACAGAGTGTGGACCTGGCTCTTAAGATTCCCTGAGTCAGTGTAGCTAATCTACTAGCTAGCTTATGTACACCTATCATCTAAAGAATAGCTGCACCCAGAAGGAATCAGCAGACAGGATGAAAGTTGGTGGGGAGGTTTGACATTGTGAGACATGCTAATAATTCAGGTTTCATGCTCAGCATGTGACCATGGCAAGGCTGGACCTGATCACTGTACGTGACCAACCCAACAGTCACCTTTGCGGGCGTTCAGTGTGCAGTGATGCCTCCACAAGTCTGTTAGTGCCAGCCCCATTGGCAGACGGCTGCATGATGCAGGACCACATCTTCAGTTATGAGTCACGCTTTTGTCTTAGTGAAGACGACCAACAAATCCGTGTGCGGAGGCACTGTGTTCAGCAGCACAATGGAATGGTTTGTTGTCATGCGTCACATGTCCAATAGGCCTGGAGCCTCTTCATATCCACCCCTACCCAAGCTGCATGGGATGGATTATCACAGGACACCATTAGGAACCTCTACAACTGCATGCAAAGACGTTCAGCATGTTGCGTTATCATGGTGGCTCGACACCATACTGAGAGACACTACTTCTGTATGTGTAGCTCAGTAAATATTGCTCATATCAGTCTAAACATATCACCATTTATTGATCCTGGTAGCCTTTATCTTCCTTCCCAATGGCACTGTAATCCCACACCTCCTTCTGGGTGCAACTGTTCTTTTGATGACGAGTGTTTGTACCGATGATAACAATAATGAGCCTGTAATAATAGGAGAACCTTCAAAGTGAAGTGACACATCCAGGGTCTTAAAGAGAGAGACATGGTTGGTTACTCTATTGGTGGTATAGCAAGTGTGCTAGCTACTAGCTAAAGTGTGCTAGCTACTAGCTAAAGTGTGCTAGCTACTAGCTAAAGTTTGCTAGCTACTAGCTAAAGTGTGCTAGCTACTAGCTAAAGTTTGCTAGCTACTAGCTAAAGTGTGCTAGCTACTTATCAGCTAAATTGAACATTGTGTTAGCCTGCAGACTTGCTATCCAAATTATAATATACTGAAGGCGTCTGATTTTAATAAAGGCTCATGGGACGTGCCTGACTTTCCGTCTCCTCTGAGGTGGCTACACACTAGATTTAAATCCCTTGTTGATCCCACAGTGGGGAATTTTAGTCTCCGCATTTAACCCATCCGTGAAGTGAAACACTCACAAACACGCTCACTAGGGGGCAGTGAGCACACTTACCCGGAGCAGTGGGCAGCCCTATCCACAGCGCCCGGGGAGCAGTTGGGGGTTAGGTGCCTTGCTCAAGGGCACCTCAGTCGTTACTGTAGGCTCAGGGAATCGAACCGGCAACCCTCCGGTCACAAGGCTGGTTCCCTAACCTCCAGCCCACGACTGCCCCTACATACTTGTGTATACCTAGGATTTAGGCCTTGTTGGCCTTGTTGGTCGACTTGGCAAAGATCAGCTTGAAAGGTAAAGGCTAGAATGTGCTAATGGTACCTGCTTGTAGCTGACAGCCTTTGTAGTAGCTGGCCCCACACAGCAGTTTCACTGTGAGAGCTCATTCCAGGCCTTTGATCAAGGAAGAACTAGCATTGAAGAAAACTGTTTGTCGTCTCTCCTAAGGTCATTTTGAAGTCATGGACTGCTAGACAGGTGACATGCGCTCCATGGAGAAACGTAGCCATGGCGGATGTCAGCTTGGTTTCACAGTGTGAAGGCTTGGGAAGAGAAAATGGCATCTCTCTTGCGCTAGCTCCGGGAGTTTTGGCGGAAGACTGGCACACCAAAGAGAGCCTGGAGGCGCTAGGCTAATTTTCCTCCTGTTAGTCTTCCAAAAGTTCCACAACTGTCTGAAAATCCAGGTCTGCACTGTTAGACCACCACAGTATCATCCTCCATATTGTGATTTTTATTTTGTGATTTTGTCTATTATGCGCCGTTCGAGGGCTTGCTCATGGCTTGTGTGCTGCGGACTAATTACATGCACAGCTAAGACAACAGTCTCAGGAATGAAAACCTGCTGGGTGCCATAAGCACCTTAATAACATCTCCCGGGTGGAGATAAAAAGGATTAAGCTGGGAGGGGGGTGTGATTCAGGGAATTCTGTGACATAATGGGGACCGCCTCACCTTTGTAAACGACAGATCTTTGGGTAAAGTATGCCCCGAAGCGCAGAGACCTTCCCACAGGCAGACACAGGATGTGTATTTCTATACCTCCTACAGGCCCCATGCAGGGGAGTTGATTCATCTTCAGGCTTGATTTGAGGAGCACTGAGGCAAGGCTAAATGCTTCCTGACAGGCGAGCCCACCAGTCTGAGGTACTCTCAAAAATAAACCCACCCTCTACCTCCCTCCGCTTTTCTCCTTGACCGAGACCCAATTCAAATCATAATTCATCACATAAGCAGAAGACGCTTGTCCAAAGGAGAGGAAAGGACAACCGGGAGAGAGGGGGGGCGCTTACAGATGTGCGGAGAGATTGGGTAGGCCGAGAAAACTGGAAAATATTGGGCTGCAGTGTATGATGGGATGGAATTGGCAAACCAGTCAGAGATCAAACATTCGAATGAGGGCGTTATTAAGTTGGCTTACTGTTCTTCATAATCTTCTTATTCTTCTTATTCTATGCTAAAAATGTAAACAGTTTCTCCTCCTATAGATTTTGACGTGGAACCATTTTGCAGGATCGTAGGTCCTATACCCAAATAGTGTGATTGTGCTTTTCTAAGAATTCCGCCGTACGGTTTTCGTACGGCAGCCATTTTTCGGACGATTTTTTCCCGTAGGAAATGAATGGCGGAATGTCGAGCGAATTCAAATCTCAACTGCCACAAGTGATGTCATAATGGGCCTCTCACACAAAGACCCACAGACACACAGCAGTGTCAGTTAAAACAATGGAGTTAATATTAAACAGTGAATTTAAGGTAGTATTGAATTTAAGGTGGTATGAGGGAATTTAAGGTGGTAAGAGTGATATTGGGGTGGCAGAGAGTTTAAGGTGGTATGATTAAATTAAAGGTGTCAGGGAATTTAATGTAGTAGGGAAATTAAGAGAGTAGAAGTGAATTTAAGGTGGCATCAAAGTTAAGGTGGAAGGAGTACATTTAAGGTGGCAGGGACTTTAAGGTGGTAGGAGTGAATTTAACGTGGCAATGAATTTAAGGTGGCAGGACATTTAAGGTGGTAGGCGTGAATTTAAGGTGGCAGAGTGGCAGTTAATTTAAGGTAGTTCAACTTTTAAACATTTTAACGTAATAATCAGCCTTTTACAAGCCAACTTAAAGTTCGTTCACTAACTTTCCCTTTCTAGTTTTATATATGGTTTAATGATTCATTTCATGGTAGGAGAGATATGAATATGCAAATACTTATAACCACAGATATATATATATATATATATATATATATATATATATATATATATATATATATATATATATATATATATATATATATATAATCCATCCCATTCAGCTTGTATATTCTCCCACAGTTCCTGCAGATTTTACGGTAGAGGTGGAGGTGGACTGACCCCAGGGTCACTCCATGACAGTCTGTCATGACACCATTGCATTCTCTGGTGACGTTGACATGGTGTTAGAAGCAGTCGTCGGAACGGTCTGCGTGCATGTAGTCCTGTATTGTGCAGCCGTGTGCCAGTGGTGCGGTCACTAACATTACGACTCATGGAGGACATCTCTGCTCACTGAATGCCTGCAACCGTGGCTGTTGGGTCAGGCAGGTACAGCAATAAGACCCGTCCTTGCCTACATCACATGGGCAGTCGCGCGTGAAACTTGAATCATTTGCATGTCTTATAATATCAAACCTGCCCCCCAAGTTTCTTGCCTGTTGGTTGATTCCTTCTGGGTGCAGCTCTTTGTACAACTATTCATTTGAAGTTGATTGTATTTCCAGCTATGCGTGCACACCTACAAGTGACATGGTATACCCCATATCCACCAGGTAACTCAGTTCTCTGGGGTCTTAATGAAATGTCTGCGGTATGGTTTGGTCAAGGTACCACGAGGATGAAGCTCCATAACTCCTTCCTCACCCTGTCTGTACAGTCCTGGTTTGAGGGTTCGTTCCTCAAATGATAATGAGCCAGTGCTCATCATTAGCACCCTGGAAGTTGGAAGCTGGAAGTTGCCGACAAAGCTGAGCCTTTTCCACGCAGCTCTCGAATCTGCCACATGCAAGACAAAAACAAACGCCACCCTTTTGTAAAGGTAAGTGGAGATAATCATGGGGGTAGTACTCTAATGAGTCCCCACTTGAAATAGGAAGGGGAACCAAATCTGATGGTCTGTTGAATCCCATGTGTTCTTTTAGGAAGGCCACACAAAAAATTATTAGGTGTCACGGTCTCTCAGGGGAGTCTGGTCAACATCACCAGAGTTCTAGCCAATGCTCCAGTACTTTTCCACTCCTGCCCCTCTCACCTGCATCCAATCTCCCCTGCCATTACCTTCCCTTTACAAGGCCCTTCCTTCCCTTTTTGGTTTGTGGAGCATTGACTAATGTCAGCTTGTGGTACTGGTGGCCTTTGGAGAGCTTTTTGAGTTTGCTTGTTCGTTTCAGTGGTTTTTGATGGCTCCTGACCTTTAACCTTCTTGTTTTGTGTTTTGATTCTGCTTTGGACTTTATCATTTTGAAGTATCTTTTGAGCTTTGTGGTTTTGGACTTTTGTGTTTTTGACACTTTTGGTCTTGTGTTTCTTTTGCCCCATTAAAACCTGCCTAGGGATCCTAATCCTATGTCTGAGCTCCCCTCATTTCACCAGATTGTCTTATTTTACTGTTTGTGAGTTGGTAGACAGGCTAGACGTCCAAATGTATGTACACACAGTGTGTCCTCTGTTCACTGAAAATTCCACAGATTTCCAATTTACATCTTAATGATGTAGTTAGGCATAAACAACTAACGCCATTCAGAAATGTTTGAAGTAGTGGTGATAGGAAGCAGACGTCTAATGAGTTCAACATCCCTAAAAGCTAAATCTGTGGCAGTACCATAAAGATTCTTTAAGGTTTAATGAGGCACATGCAGGTGGTCATTTTGGGCAGTATATGAAATTGCGATATTTGAGTTGAAGACTGGTCCACATGTAATACAGGCTCCAGGAAGACCCTTTAAATAGGTGGTGACCCCTTGAAAAAGGTTCTTCACACTGGCTACCATGTACTGTCCTTGTTAAATGGGCTGCACCCACTGAAACACTTTATATAGCTTCAGTGTGAATGGGCGGGGCTAAACTGCAATTGTTTGTTGTGACATCACATCATATGGACTGTATGAACTGGGCTCTGCTTCATGATATGGACTCTTTACAACTACATCTACTGACTCAGATTTAGAGGAGACTCATCTCCCTTTCCCCGTTTATGTTTGCAGTGCTAAGTACCAGGCGAGGCATTTCTCACCCTCAGCCTCTAAATGAAAATAGCAGGAAGGTGACATATTGCTTTTCATCACCTAGTTGAGCTCTCATATCAAGCGCTCCTGTCGAGTCAGCAGAACTCCAGGGTGTGGCGTTGCGTCTGGCTCGTTCTTCACTCCCCACCCAAACCACACACACACACTCCAGCTTTTCCTCTCGCTGTGTGGGCCCTCGGAGAGAAAATTGAAGCATCCATATTTGATGTGCTGTCCGCACTCATACCTGGATAACCTCTCATCCTGATCACACACACCCACAGCTCTCCCGTGTGCTGTGTACGGATGCATGTGCCCGGGTCAGGGATGGCAGGCCATTATAAAAATGAGAAAATCCTATTTAAAGTCAAAGTAGTCTTCACCAATGCAATTCGGAATTCTCTGCTCATGTGTTGCATGAGAATTTTCCTCCATGTGTAAAACCCATTCTTCTGGAGACAGACCATGTGGAATGTTTTCATATACAGGGGTTGGACAATGAAACTGAAACACCTGTCATTTTAGTGTGGGAGGTCTCATGGCTAAATTGGACCAGCCTGGTGGCCAATCTTCATTAATTGCACATTGCACCAGTAAGAGCAGAGTGTGAAGGTTCAGTTAGCAGGTAAGAGCACAGTTCTGCTCAAAATACTGCAATGCACACAACATTATGGGGGACATACCAGAGTTCAAAAGAGGACAGATTGTTGGTGCACGTCTTGCTGGCGCATCTGTGACCAAGACAGCAAGTCTTTGTGATGTATCAAGAGCCACGGTATCCAGGGTAATGTCAGCATACCACCAAGAAGGACGAACCTCCACCAGCATCACGTAGTGACCTGGCCACTATCCTGCAAGAAGAATGGCTTAAAATCCCTCTGACCACTGTGCAGGACGCAGTATATGTCATTCCCAAGACCAACTGACGCTGTATTGGCCACAAAAGGAGGCCCTACACCATACTAATAAATGACTGTGGTCTAAAACCAGGTGTTTTTGAGTTTCATTGTCCAACCCCTGTATGTGCACAGAACAAGACATGCAAAAAATGTCCCGTCTCCTCTGTTAGCTGTGTTTAATAAACAGCAATTATGTATTATAAGAGGATGTGTTCACCTGCTTTCATATTGAATATCATGTAATTGGATCAGGGGTGCCCAATTTTTTGAATTCGTCCCACTTGAATTCATCTGTGTAAGACTGTCCATTTAGCCTACACCATATTAGAACGACTAAACGTTGTGCTGTCCCTGGCTGCAGCAATCTAATGCATCACTCTAGCCTTCCAAAGGATCTGCATATTCACAAATACCTGGCCAGGGTTAGTGTTTGACTTGTGAAGGGGTCAGAAAACGTTTACAGACACTCATCATTAAAAGAATTGCTGCACCATGAAGGAATCATGGCTGGGCAGGTTTGACATTGTGAGAATGGAAATGATTCAAGCTTCACACTTGGCAGTGCATGTGACGTAAGCAAGGACCCAACAGCCATGAAGGTGGACATTCAGTGAGCAATGATGTCGACTCTAGGCAGACGACCGCACCACTCAGTAAGTGTAATGTGTTAGTGTAGTGTAAGTAGTGTGTTGGTGTACAGTACCTCAGTAAGTGTAGTGTGTTAGTGTACTGTAAGTAGTGTGTTGGTGTACAGTAACTCAGTAAGTGTAATGTGTTAGTGTACTGTAAGTAGTGTGTTGGTGTACAGTAACTCAGTAAGTGTAATGCGTTAGTGTACTGTAAGTAGCGTGTTGGTGTACAGTAACTCAGTAAGTGTAATGCGTTAGTGTACTGTAAGTAGTGTGTTGGTGTACAGTAACTCAGTAAGTGTAATGTGTTAGTGTACTGTAAGTAGCGTGTTGGTGTACAGTAACTCAGTAAGTGTAATGTGTTAGTGTACTGTAAGTAGTGTGTTGGTGTACAGTAACTCAGTAAGTGTAATGTGTTAGTGTACTGTAAGTAGTGTGTTGGTGTACAGTAACTCAGTAAGTGTAATGTGTTAGTGTACTGTAAGTAGTGTGTTGGTGTACAGTAACTCAGTAAGTGTAATGTGTTAGTGTACTGTAAGTAGTGTGTTGGTGTACAGTAACTCAGTAAGTGTAATGTGTTAGTGTACTGTAAGTAGTGTGTTGGTGTATCTTTAACTGCACTACATTATGACCCAATCTGTCTTTACTCCAGTGGAGGTCTAAAAGGTGAAACTTCTACTTTTCCTGGAGCAGTATCTTACTTTGGGGTACTCCGCTTGGTTTGTGTACTTCATCCTCCACTGCAGATCTGCTTCCTTCACTGATATTTCTATCAGTGTGGTTTGACTGGCGCTAATAAGACCAGCTTTTTAAGAACATGGTCTGTTCTGGTAAATATATTGTTCCTCCTTCGCTGCAGCAGAAAGTTCAACGAGATTAATTGTCAAATGAGTATTGGGTGGAGGGGACAGTTCCCATTCATAGGAGGTCAGATTACTCCACACGCTTCTTACAACCTGCAAAAAACCAATTGCTGTCGAATGAAGTGGCAGGCGCCGCACTTTTCTTCACCAAACGTTTACAAGAATGCGTGCACCAAATCGTTCATTCTGAATATTCCCTCTGCTCGAGCGCAAATGGAGCGATGCATGCTCGCGTTCCAGTGACACTCCATTTTTGCTCGAGCAGACGGCATTGCAGGGAAGGCCTGCACGAGCTGTGAGCGGGAATACTCAATTATAGATACCAGCGATGGCCCGCACAAAGCGCTCACGGCACCCCTGAGCACTCTAATGAGTTTTCTTCATCTCTCAAAGTCAATTGAAACCTGTGAGGTTTGAAGATGGTTTTCGCTCAGGCTTTCTGCTGCCGTGTCCCTCTCGTTTATTTGAAAATGAGTTTCAGACGTTCTACAATAGAGCGCAGCAGCAGTGTGTGAATATTAAACGATTAGAAGCAAGTTGGGCTTGTAAGTTTGGAGCAATTTTCGGGACTACAGGATCATTCATGAACTAGGCCGAGTTGCTAAATCAGCAGATCAGTGACTTGAATTCATTTAGGCATAAGAAAGCTTTACGACCAGTTATGTTACCTTAGGAAAAATCAGAGACCAACCGTTCTGTCACTGAGTTTCCTGTGAGAATTGCATGGCAGATTGTTTCAGCCAAAATATAAAAAAACAGTATCCCATTAATATGACTTACTATCTCATAATTATGACTTACTATCTAATACTTATAACTGAGCATCTAATAGTTATGACTTACTATCTTTTAAGTATGACTTAGCAGCTCATAAGTATGACTTACTATCTCAATTATGACTTAGCATCTCAATTATGACTTAGCATCTCATAATTATGACTTACTATCTTTTAAGTATGACTTAGCAGCTCATAATTAAGACTTACTATCTCATAATTATGACTTAGCATCTAATAATTATGACTTATCATCTCATAATTATGACTTACTATCTCATAATTATGACTTAGCATCTCATAATTATGACTTACTATCATATAAGTATTACTTAACAGCTCATAATTATGATTTACTATCTCATAATTATAACTTAGCATCTAATAATTATGACTAACTATCTCAATTATGACTTAGCAGCTCATAATTAAGACTTACTATCTCATAATTATGACTTAGCATCTAATAATTATGACTTACTATCTCAAGTATGACTTAGCAGCTCATAATTAAGACTTACTATCTCATAATTATGACTTAGCATCTCATAATTATGACTTACTATCTCATAATTATGACTTAGCGTCTTATATTTATGGCTTACTATCATAAATATGACTTAGCATTTCATAATATGACTTATTTTCTTATAATTATGGCTTAGCATCTCATGATTATGACTTAGCATCTCATAATTATGACTTACTATCATATAAGTATTACTTAACAGCTCATAATTATGATTTACTATCTCATAATTATAACTTAGCATCTAATAATTATGACTAACTATCTCAATTATGACTTAGCATCTCATAATTATGACTTAGCATCTCATAATTATGACTTACTATCTTTTAAGTATGACTTAGCAGCTCATAATTAAGACTTACTATCTCATAATTATGACTTAGCATCTAATAATTGACTTACTATTTTAAGTATGACTTAGCATCTCATAATTATGACTTAGCATCTCATAATTATGACTTACTATCTCATAATTATGACTTAGCATCATATAAGTATTGCTAATAGTGGTTGGTGTAGTTCAGCAGATAACACTACTAACACTAACACTACCCACCAGGGAGCCACCACCACATGTGGGAGAATGGGATTCAAATCCCGGTCTGAGGGACTATGCTGAGCTACACCAATTAGAGTCCTTGGGCAAGACTCCTAGCATTACACTGTAATATGATTAACTTTGTAAGTCGCTCTGGATAAGTGTGTCAGGTAAATGAAATGAAGTATGACTTAGCAGCTCATAATTATGACTTACTATCTCATAATTGTGACTTAGCAGCTCATAATAATGATTTAGCATCTCAAGTATGACTTACTATAGATATATAGATATTTAAATAGAGTTCTTAGTTTTAGTATCAGAAAACATAGACGTATGGATACCTTCCTTGGCACAATCCTGAAGAGCATTTCATATAGACTGGGATTTTAGCCACTGCTAGTAGACCCATATGACCGCACACTTCCATACCATTACTACCACCTTAAACACACAAGATGCACTATTTTTTGTCCAGTGAGTGTTCTAAATATGTAAATAAGGATTCTTCAGCCAAATTGGTTCAAAATAAAACCTCAGAAACACTAGATCCTAATAACTCTACAGGTTTACACTTCACAGTTCCAACTGATGAGATATCTAAACAATACATATCATGAGATATCACCACATATAGTCCTGTTTTATCACAGTTTTATATCTTTGCCATTTCTCCCCCTCTAATATATATTATGTTGCATAAAAAACTTAATAGGATTTTTGGGATTACTTACTCTCTAGCTCTAGTTCCCCTTTCAATTTAGTGAATATCATCGCTGTCCAAAAAAAACATGTATCTCCATTTTTGTTGATTTTTACTTTTATGCCTCATTTGATCACATGAGCTGCTGTTTAAAATGTGTGTCAGTTTCATTACGAATGGACCAACAGAAATGGCCCAAAACTGCTTGGAAAGATGTCCGGTTCCATTGACTTCCATTAAAATTAAATAAGGTTTTTGGCCTTTCCTGTAAAGTTGCCATTTTGGCGATACCTGTTTTTCTTTGGACAGCGACGTTATAGAACCAATAGAACTGGTCCAACATTGCCTAGAAACTATAACATAGCACTCGTGGAATTTTGCCGTCGACCTTAAAAACGTAGCTTTCAAAACAGCTTTCTTGCTATTCTCTACCATACAACTTCAGTGCTGTTCATACGTTTCTTTCTTTCTTTCTATATGTCTTCTTTCAGACCTCTCATCAGTTGGAACTGCTAAGTGCAAGCCTGTAGAGTCTTTATCCTTTGTGTATGTCTAAAACCTTTGACTGGTAGCGATTTTGTTTTTCAGAATGCTAAAAAAATTAATGAATGAATAACTTAGTTGGATTCTGTGAGGTAAGTGGTGGAAATTAGGCCAATGAAAAGGCGGCCTCTGACTATTAAGGACCAATATTTTAGAACACCTCCAACTCTCTCTCTAGTGAGCCTATAGCACTTTCATATTGAAGTTATAAGGAATATGTTTTAGCCCAGACTACTAATCGAATAATGCTCAGTACAGGGCGGCCAATCGGGACCAAGCCAGATAACATAGAAAGCTGTAGGTTATGACGATTATGGGTTAGGCTAGTAGGTTTCCACGTAGCGTGTACAATTATTGCACTTACATGAGTTGCACCATCTCAATTAAGTGGAAAATCGAATTTTATAATAATTACAGGTCATGCGCCGTTACTACAGAGTCATTAAGTACTGATTAATGGCCCAGCTATACGCAGTGGAATAGACGATGCTTAAAAACCTATTAAACCAGTGATCTGAATAGTGATTCCCACAGATGGTTGTAAATCATTATATTAATTGTGTTCACGCTGAAGGTGGGTGTCAACAAGGCTTTAGTTGCATACGAGCGACAGGATCAATCAGATGCACTCATCTGGGTATCATATAGACCTTTATTAGCAAGGATTATTAGCAGCTCATCTAGCAGCCCTGGTGGAAGTGCAGAATATGGAACATGATCCAGAGAAAAGATGGATGGCGGATCTGGTTCGTGTCTTAGCGTTTCCAGTGTCTACTGTACAGAAGAGTAGAAGCAATTGCTGCAGCAAATCTCTGAGTTTGTGTCAGTTACGATTAGTTCCACATGATACTGGAGAAACATTGCCATTTTAAATGGTGGTATCCACACAGCCAGTATGGCATACAATACATTAATAAGACCATCCCGCTTCTCAGAGCCGTATGAGGTGACCCTTCTCCAACCCCTCTAACTGGTCGATTTGCTTTTAAGCTCTTCTCTGAGGTATGCTACCAACACAACAGCACGAGTCAGAATGGAAAGTACACTTAACAGGACGACCTTAAATAGGCAGTCGGGTACAGCGATAAGACCCATCCTTATAATATATTAAATAAAATAATAAAAATACTGGGAAATGGCTTTATAATCTTATTTTCTATTAACAGTTTCAGTGCACCGAACACAAAGCAGGTGAGCACTCTTCTCTGTGTTTCTGAGGTTGGTGTAGCTCACCGGATAACACCACTACCCTCCAGGGAACCACCACATGTGGAAGACTGGGGTTCGATTCCCGGTCTAGGTGACTATGCTGTGCTACACCAATAAGAGTCCTTGGGCAAGACTCCTAACACCTCATTGGCCTACCTGTAATATGATTACTCTTGTAAGTCGCTCTGGACCAGATGCCGTAAATGAGAAGCCTTAAATCAGATTCCAGGAATTGTGAAAGTCTTTCTTTGATAATATAAGCAGCGAAAAGTTGTAGCATGACGTGTAATGTTTGACAGACGTAACACGCCACTAGCAGAGCTGAAAGCAAAATCTTCATTTTTGGTGTAGTTTAGTGGATAACACCACTACCTGCCAGAGCCACCACCACATGTAGGAGACTGGGGTTCGAATCTCGGTCTGGGTGACTGAGCTACACCCATAAGAGTCCTTGAGCAAGACTCCTAGCACTACACTGGCCTACCTGTAATATGATTAACCTTGTAAGTCGCTGTGGATAATAGCGTCAGCTTGTAAATGTATGAAGTGGACAGGGAGGTAAGCTAAACAACAAAACCAGGTAACTGTCAGGAAAAAGACTCCGGGTCGACGTTGGCAGAGTTTTAAAAACAAAGCAGATTTACTATAAAAAGCACAGGCTAAGCAACAATGACACACCAGACCAAGAGTTAGGAAGAAAGCAGAGTCAGGGACAGGCACAGGTCGGACACAGGAGAAAGCAGTCCACGAAGGCGACTGAGTTTAAAGGGTAAAGCGAAAGAGAGGTAGGTAATGCAGAGCAGAGTTCAGAGACCAGGTAACAGACACCAACCGATAAAGGGGAGTAGCAAAAGGGGTAGTCAAGAACCAGAAGAGAGTCAGAACCAGGATAACATACAGGAAACTAGAACGCTCAGAATTGCTACGAGGTAGGCAAAGCTTCGCGAAGAGCATCTGGAAACCTGGACTTTATATACAAACAGATTTGGGTCAGCTGACTAAAACTCAGGTGATCGTGAACGAATTGGCACGCCCGCGCACGAGCACGTGGAACTGACGTCATCAAGCGATGTCCTCTGGGAAGTGGAGTTCGGGAGAGAGGGAGGAGCAGGAAAGCACGGAAGCGTGACACAAACATATCACCATGAGAACAGACAGAGCCAAAAACCAAAACACAGGCCAGGGTAGAAAACCAAACAGCATCCAGGTTAAGCAGGAAAAGCAGGAGAGCCAAAAACCAGAACACAAACAGATCCAGACAAGAGCAGCACTCAGATGGTCAACATGTTGATGAGGCAACCTATGGAGTATATATACAAGACAGAGAATTTCAAACAGGTGAGTGTAATCCGAACACGAAGGCCAATGGCCAGAGAAATAGTTCAGGATCGGTGCTTAGTGGACATGTGACGATGACATCATTTACGTTGTTTAGTCATTTTGTGGCATTTGTGTTTACACACAGAGGAATTTGTCTTTCATATTTAACCCATCCACACACACGGGGGGCAGTTGCGGGTTAGGTGCCTTGCTTAAGGGCACTTACAGGGGCTGGACAATGAAACTGAAACACCTGTCATTTTAGTGTGGGAGGTCTCATGGCTAAATTGGACCAGCCTGGTGGCCAATCTTCATTAATTGCACATTGCACCAGTAAGAGCAGAGTGTGAAGGTTCAGTTAGCAGGTAAGAGCACAGTTCTGCTCAAAATACTGCAATGCACACAGCATTATGGGTGACATACCAGAGTTCAAAAGAGGACAGATTGTTGGTGCACGTCTTGCTGGCGCATCTGTGACCAAGACAGCAAGTCTTTGTGATGTATCAAGAGCCACGGTATCCAGGGTAATGTCAGCATACCACCAAGAAGCACGAACCTCCACCAGCATCACGTAGTGACCTGGCCACTATCCTGCAAGAAGAATGGCTTAAACTCCCTCTGACCACTGTGCAGGACGCAGTATATGTCATTCCCAAGACCAACTGACGCTGTATTGGCCGCAAAAGGAGGCCCTACACCATACTAATAAATGATTGTGGTCTAAAACCAGGTGTTTCAGTTTCATTGTCCAACCACTGTAAGTCATTACTGTCAATTCAGGAAATCAAACCAGCAACCAGCTTCACATAGCTGGTCCTCTAATCTCCAGCCCACAACAGTGGTGGAGTGTGGAAATCGTTGTTTGGAGCGTCGGAAGTGAAAGGAGAACCCAGAGACATTACCACATGTCTCATTTAATTAGTCTTATTTGACATCGCATGTCCTGTAAGTATCGTGCATGCTCACACTGTGATGATGATGCCAAAGCGATATATCGTGCAGCCCTAGTCAGTCTTTTTGAAGGTGACCTGCACTTTAAATGCCGCTTTCTATCTTTGTTCATTGAGCCGTAAATGAAAAGACTGGAATGCCATTCATCCAGAAATCATAGCATCACTTAATCACAAATGAAAGCTAGGGGCCAGTGCAGGATCACGCTGGCTTGTCCTAATTAGCCCCCATTTACTGTCGGCCACATTATGGCCGAAATATCTCTTCGGAATCCAAACAAAGCCCCTTTCAGCTCCAGCAATGTGACTTTGAGGGAGATCAGTCGCCGGAGGTCCTGCTCTAATTTGAGGCCCATTTGAAAGACGGCATCAATTGACATCATGTCATTTTGCTTTTAACCGCAAGGTGGTCTGGCAAGCGATCTCGCTATAATGAAAATGTCCCCAGCATCTGTCAAGACACTGGCACGCTGTGCTATTCTCTCTTCCTCCCTCCTTTCTCTCTCTCCCTCTCTCTTTCTTTTTTTCAGTGGGTTTTTGGTCAGCTACATCCACAGATCGTTTAGACACGGCAATTCATCTTCTCGCTAGCGGCAGCTTTAGCATACAGATATGGAAATGCACTCTGTGGCCTTCTGCATCAGCAGTGCACGCCATCTTCAATGCACTCTGCACAGAAATGACCACAGGCCTAAGAACTCTCTCAGTAAACTACTGCCTCGCCCGTTGGACACAAGAGCCCTCCGTGTGGGCCTGCGGTACGCAGCTCCGCCACACACCAAAGTTTAGCACGGTGAGTCGAAGCTGATTTGCATAATTATATTTGCATTAAAAAACAAAAGATGACCAGAGGAGGGCCAGTCGCGCAGTGTAGTTGCGGAGGACATGTCTAGCATTTCAAAGCAAACACAGGCTGCAGCCATCACTGGGTTGCGTAATAGTGGCGCTGAAGTTGAGGAGCCGCAGGACAATGCGCTGACTCTAATTAATGTGAAAGGTCAGTTACTGCTGCATCCAGCTTACTGCACACACACTGTGGTGCGGAACACGGCTCGAGGCAGGAGTGACTTTTTCTTCTCTCGTGTTGTGTCGTTCGTGTCTTGGTGAAGGAAGGAGTAACTCGGAAATGAGTTTGTATATGGTTGCTAGCAGGTCGGGACCATCACCCCTATATGAGCATATTGGACATGCCTAGGGATGAAGCTCAGGGCTCTTTCAGATACTTCCTAGCCTCTGATTGGCCCTTTGTTTGATAGTGTTTTTTTTAAATTACGTATTTATTCCTCTTAACCATCTGGGCCGACCCAGACTGATCTCAGGCTTATCCAATCAAACAGAGAGAACCTATTTTAATAAAATATATTTTAAATGATGTTTCTGTTATATCCCATTCATGAGTGCCTGCACTGTATTATAGCCTGTGTCACGCCTGCTGGCTCTCCTCCCATCCCCAATCTTCCAGACTCCGTTTCCCATAATGCACCACTTGAAGACATCACAGTCACATGTCCACCATCTCCCAGTCCCACGCCGTCTCTCAGGTCTAGGTCCCCAGAATATTGATGTCACCTGTAGCTGATTAGCCTCGGGTACAAATACTCCTCTCCCACTGATCCATTGTGAAGTATTGCCTCAGTGTGTGTACTGAGCGGTTTCCTCTGTTGTTGTTCTCGTTTGCTTCCCTGGTTTGACTCCCTTTTGACTTTCTGGTTTACTCTTTGTCTTTCCCCTTTGCTGGTCTGGTTGGTTTGCCTGGTTCTGACTTCTGCTCGTCTCGTTACTCTGACTCTGTCCTTGCCCTCTTGGTTATGTCCGCTTGTGCTTTGTTGCTGCTGTGTTGTGCTACAAGCCTGTTTAATAAACCTAGCTTTGCTTTTAGCTCAGCGTGCGTCACAGTCTGTCTGTCCATTCTCACAGCCTGTCAAATCACTTTGCCAAACTCTGCCTTTTTTTGTCAGCCCTCCAATCACAACAACCACTGCTCTCAGCGCTCCAGTGTATGAATTTGAAGCTTCAGTTGGGGTTAAAAGATAAAACTGTGGACATTATAAAGTGAGATTCCGTCCTGTGAAACACTGTCATAGTCAGTTTCCTGTGAATTGTGTAGTTACAGCACTTTCACTGCAAAGGAGGAAATCTGCTTGATGAAAATCACTAAGCAAACAACTAGCTACATTAGGGACAGGACCTGAATGCACCAGAAGCATTTTTCGGCTTTGACAAACAGGTTCAGGTGTTCAGGTTCACTGCGTTCTTGTCTGTGTATATTTCAGCTGCCTGTGGTAGGTAGGTAGGTAGATAGATGGATGGATGGATGGATGGATGGATGGATGAGATAGACGGATGAATGGATGGATGATGGATAAGATGGATGGATAGATAGATAGATGGATAGATGGATGGATGGATGGATGGATGGATAGATAGATAGATAGATAGATAGATAGATAGATAGATAGAGGGATGGATAGATAGATAGATAGATAGATAGATAGATAGATAGATAGACAGACAGACAGACAGACAGACAGACAGACAGAAAGATAGATAGATAGATAGATAGATAGACCCTCCTCGGGACAACACCAGATACAAGACAGCACTAGAAAGCAGAGTGTAGTGTCTGATTAGTCTGTAATGATGTTGGTGGTTCATAAGATGGGTCAGCAGGCGCAGGCCAAGCTTCCACAGTGCAGGACAGCCAGGAGCTCCGTGGTGGTAAAGGCTCCCAGTGGCTCCCAGTCGGAGCAGATGTAGCAACAGCATCAGGCCACACAGGATGGGCAGCAGTTCAGCTCAGGCAGAGAGAACAGACAGACTGTTAGCTCTGACAGAAGACCTGAACACACTATACGATGTTAACAGAGTGCAGCAGTGACTCCGGCAGGCCTGGCTATTACAGCATAACTAAAAAGGGAGAGCCAGAAGACAGACATGAGGGCTCCCTGAGAAGTCAGCGCCCCTCTGCTCCACCGTCAACACATTTAGTGTTAGGTGTGTTGAGTACACCTGGGAGGGGGCGGAGCTAGAAATAAGAGGGCGGAGACAGGAGGAGCACAGGACCAAAACAAACAGAAGCACATGGACATGACAGGACACGGCCGGGTGTGACAAGTTTATTAACGCTGTGCCTTGCGGTGTTAATGTAGACATTCTAAACACGTCTAAATCAAACCACGTCACGACCGCTTGACCACCAATTTGCTCATAACCCCCGAGATCCTGAAAACACATTACATATGCTCACACTCAGTCTCTTCCCCCTCTCTCTCACCTTGCCGGGATGCTGTGCCGACGCCCCCGGTGCCACCAATGTATCTAACCTCCAGGTGCCTTTCCAAACACATTCATTAGCTGGTAATTATTCACTGATTCCCACTAATGAAGATCCATGGCTTTATTTTCCGGCTGGCGAAGGAGCCACGCAAGCATCTTCCCACACTTCACAGCTCGAGAATGTGAGAGGAAATCCACAGGCTCGGCGTGATGGCATCGGAGGCACACAGAGAAAGGAAGGAGGATCACAGGAGTCCGCGGTTAGGGGGCTGTATGTGTAGCATCACGGAGATAACCATGGTTTCCATCACCACACGTTTAAAATCAGTGTGTTATTGTGTGTATATTAATGTGCACGGTTTTTATTATCTGCCCTGAAATCTGGTACCCACTTCAGAATAGAAGGCAATGCTCTACAGCCCTCTCAGCCAATCACAGTCGTCTCTAGATGGTTCTTCTTCCGCTGCTGGAAACACAGCAAGGACCATCACACATTCCATGCTGGTCCAAGCTGGTTTATACTGGTTTTGGCTGGCCTAGTGCTATGGTTAACTGGTCACCTGGCATGGTCATGCTGGCTTGTCCATATCGTCGCTGTCCAGAGAAAAACAAGTATCTCCAAAATGGCAACTTTACAGGAGAGGCCAAAAACCTCATTCGATTTTAATGTAAGTCAATGGAACCAGACATCCTTCCGAGCACTTCTGGGACATTTCAGTTGGTCCCTTCATCATGCAAATCTCACAGTGTGTAAACGGCAGCGGCTGTTTTCAATTGATGCATAAAAGTTAAAATGGACAAAAATGGAGATACATGTTTTTCATTGGACAGCGACGATAAACAGGCATGCCAGTATTGAATACGTACATATGCTGGTTTTGATGGAGAACCCCATGCTGGTTTTCCTAGCAGGGTCTTCCATCAAACAAAGTAAAACCTCCTGGAGGATTCCAGATTCTGAGGTAGGGGTGGAGGTGGAGTGACACCAGGCCTTCTGAACATGTGACGTGTGACAGCAAATCGTTCATCTTGGCTCTGATCACGGTGCCTCCACACACGGATTGGTCAAGTCAAAATCTGACTCGTCACTGAAGATGACTCGCTGCCATTCACTCCGTGACAGTCTGGCACGACACCATTGTAGTCTTTGGGGACGCTGATGTGGTGTTAAGGCCAGTCATCTGTGTCGTAATGGTCTGTGTGCATGTAGTCCTGCGCCATGCAGTCGTCTGCCAATTGTGCTGGCACTAACAGGACGACTTACGAAGGGCATCACTGCCCGCTGAATGTCCACAATCATGACTGTTGGGTACAGCGGTAAGACCCGCCCCTGCTTATGTCACATGTGTGCCTGACATAAGTGACAAACCTGAATCATTCACATGTCTTTCACGATGTCATACCTACCCATCCAGCTTCAGTCCTGCCAGCTGCTTCCTTCTGGGTGCAACTATTAATGCAACTAGTCTTTGGCACTAAGTGGATTCACCAGGGTCCTGATATTTTCCAGTAGTTGGCTTGATAAACCAGTCAGATTAAACAGAACTGTACAGAGTTCAGGTCATTGCTTCAGTAACGTTTGCTAGGAGAGCTTGTGTGAAAGAATGGCTAGTCCACATTAGCACTTAACGTTGATCTATCAAGCTCCAGTGTAAGATCTACCATTAACTCACCTAAAGTTAACACGCCAAGCCGTGAACCTGGCGGGAGCACTGGACACTTTACTGACTCACTGTGGGGTAGTAGTGTATGGCTGGAAGTGACCCGTCAAGTTCCTTGGACCTGTCAGCATCGCCATACCCTGGTTTTCTTCTGCTGCCGTGTTCAATAAAAGAGCATTTACTTACAGTCCTATGCTTCCTGCATCTCCTTCTTCTTCTTCTATTTCTTCTTCTTCTTCTAATTCTTCTTCTTCTATTTCTTCTTCTTCTATTTCCTCTTCTTCTATTTCTTCTTCTTCTATTTCTTCTATTTCTTCTTCTTCTTCTTCTTCTTCTTCTTCTTCTATTTCTTCTTCTTCTTCTAATTCTTCTTCTTCTATTTCTTCTTCTTCTATTTCTTCTTCTTCTATTTCCTCTTCTTCTATTTCTTCTTCTTCTATTTCTTCTATTTCTTCTTCTTCTTCTTCTTCTTCTTCTATTTCTTCTTCTAATTCTTCTTCTTCTATTTCTTCTTCTTCTATTTCCTCTTCTTCTTCTTCTTCTTCTTCTTCTTCTATTTCTTCTATGTCTTCTTCTTCTTCTTCTTCTTCTATTTCTTCCATGTCTTCTTCTTCTTCTTCTTCTTCTTCTGTCTTCTATGTCTTCTTCTTTTTCTTCTTCTTCTTCTATTTCTTCTTCTAATTCTTCTTCTAATTCTTCTTCTTCTATTTCTTCTTCTTCTATTTCCTCTTCTTCTTCTTCTTCTATTTCTTCTAATTCTTCTATGTCTTCTTCTTCTATTTCTTCTTCTAATTCTTCTTCTTCTATTTCTTCTTCTTCTATTTCCTCTTCTTCTTCTTCTTCTTCTTCTTCTTCTTCTATTTCTTCTATGTCTTCTTCTTCTTCTTCTATTTCTTCTTCTTCTATTTCTTCTATGTCTTCTTCTTCTTCTTCTATTTCTTCTTCTTCTTCTTCTTCTTCTATTTCTTCTTCTTCTTCTTTTTCTTCTTCTATTTCTTCTTCTTCTTCTTCTTCTTCTTCTTCTTCTTCTTCTTCTTCTTCTTCTATTTCTTCTTCTTCATCATCTATTTCTTCTTCTATTTCTTCTTCTATTTCTTCTTTTTCTTTTTCTTCTGTTTCTTCTTCTTCTTCTATTTCTTCTATTTCTTTTTTATCTTCTTTTTCTTCTTCTTCTATTTCTTTTTCTTCTTTTTCTATTTCTTCTTCTTCTTCTTCTTCCTCATCTTCTATTTCTTTTTCTTCTTTTTCTGTTTCTTCTTCTTCTTCTTTTTCTTCTTTATCTTCTTCTTCTTCTTCTTTCTTGTAAAGCTGCTTATTTGTTTTTCTACTACTGAACGTTTAGTTGGTTAGCACAGGTGATATAAATGCTGAAAGATGTAGCACACAGAAACAGTGAATTTTACTATTGGTCAGTTGAAGCCTATAAAGGTGCACAGTACCGGCGTCGTAATAGAATCAGTGCATACATGCATCAGTAACAAAGCAGTTTCTCTAATTATTGAATTGAACTGATTCCAGACTTTTGATTGGCAGTGTAAGTAGGCCGTGCCTTGCTTTCGCTCCCGGGCGTGTTTTGAGTGTGAAAAATGATTTAAGAGGGCAAATTCTTACTGAACTGAAGCATAACAGGCTGTTGTATTACAAAGGATGAGCGAACGAGAAAGTCACCGAGGGAGACAGAGAAAGAGAGAGAGAGAGAGAGAGAATGGTTGGATACTGTACAATAGGTTACTTTCCCCCCCTCAAGCTAAAGTTTCCAGTGCATTCATCTGGGTCACCCGAAAGAAGCGGCGCTGGTATCTGATGTGCGGGAAATAATTTAACACCTGCGGTGCGAGCATTCCTCCCTTGTCTTGGATTTTAAACTGCATGCTATGTCAGAAGTTCTCTCCTGGGTGATTTATCCAACATGCTTTACCATGAACACATTTTCAGATGATTCCAGTCCACAGTCTACATAATACACTCCATACTAACAGTACAACAGAGCTAACAGTACAAAACCGTTTCAGAACTTTTGCATGTACAGAAATATGAAATGTAGATGCAACTGCACTTCTTACTAAATATTAAATATTCCTCTTCCTGTATAATACAACAGTTAAACAGTTAAAGACTGACTGCAGTGGGTGTACACACAGCTATTAAAAAGCTTTTACCAGCCTAATTACGCTCATCAAAAAAAAAAGGTTTCATGTAGGACATGTGAATGATTCAAGTGCTCAGAGCATGAAACCTGAATCATTCAACTCACACGCACAGCAGGACAACCTTATATAGTCAGTGAGGTACAGCGATAAGACCCGTCCTTGCTAACGAAAGCATTACATTACATTAACGGCATTTAGCTGACGCTCTTATCAAGAGCGACTTACAAGGTTAATGATTACAGGTAGGCCAATGCAGTGTTAGGAGTCTTGCCCAAGGACTCATAGTCACCTAGACTGGGATTTGAACCCCAGTCTCCCACATGTAGAGGTGGCACCCTGAGTAGTGGTGTTACCTGCTGAGCTACACCAACCGAAGCAGAAACAGGCCTTATCACTTTACCTGACTGACTTAAGAAGGTACTATTTTGAAAGGGTATTGTTATTTAGGTGGACCATATAAATTAAATGGGTATGTGAAAAAGTACCTAGCCTCACCGGACAAAAAAACAAGTCATCTTGCATGTTTGAGGTGGCAGTAACCTCAGGCTCCTGCAGATGGCGCTGCACAAGGACGATGTAGCTATAAATACCTGCGGGGTGTGAGTGACGGGATTCAGAGATTGAGAAGAGGAGCTACAGTGCAGTTAATGTCTCGTCCCATGTGGGGAAAATGGCTCCAAAGCAGATGTTAATAACTGCTAAAGGAGTAACTGAAAGGAGTGACTGTATGGGGTCCCTTCCCTGCCCTTGCCATCTCTGCTGGTGACTCGGCCCTCATTAATGAAAAGTCCCTCTCTGGATTCCCGAGCTCCAATCGTTACGTCATCCAGGCAGGACATCACAGGAGGGAGGAGACGTCACTCTTAGGCCACACCCAGCCATTGCCCCCCTTCAGGGGCCAGCAAAGACAAGGTTTCAATTTACCACCTGTGAAAATGTAATCTTCCCCTACTGAGAACTTCCAGAGGGGGAGAAGGAGGGGCACAGAGGGCACACCATCAGCTTTCCGTTAAGGGGAAACACATGACCTGTAACAAATACTAATAAGGGTAAAGAGGCTGGTGTGCGATGACCACGCCGGATGTTTCATTCTGGCTGCAGGCTGTTGCGTCAGCATGCTGTGTTTCAGCACTGTTTGTGTAGATGGCATTCAGCGAAAAAGTGGGTGAAGGAATATATACGGTGGGAAGCGGTCACATTCTTTATTTCATTCATTGAAGCCATTAGAAATGAATTATTCATCCTTCATTTCCCCATTCCACCAACTACAGGTGAGTTCTAGCTCAGTAGAACAGGTGCATACAGCTCTTCACTGGGATTAGTCTCTGAGTGACGGTGTAAATCATTGGGTTTCTAAGCAGCTAGTGTGGGAGGATCAGGAGTGTTTAAACTATATGTCCACTCACTGTCCACTTTATTAGACACTCCTGCCTTGCTGGTCCACCTTGTACATGTACAGTCAGAGACGATAGCTCATCTGCTGCTGCACAGTGCAGTGTTGCTCATCCTCTAGTCCCTCATCAGTGGTATTCTCTTAAAACAGTCAAGTGTAGATCTTGTCTCCGTCTCAGCCCCTCCTACTTAAGCCTTAGTCTCGACTCAGACTCAGTGTGTCCTAGTCTCAAACCCGGATGTAATGCTGTTGACTACAACATTTGAAAAAGGCCCTCCTTACCGTGCTAAACCTGGTACAGCACAGAAACCTGTATCATCAGATAGCCTATACTAAACTTTCATCATTGAGAGAGAGGCCTTCCTTCCACTGTGAGAAGACAACTCAACACTGTGGGTCTGAAAGGATGTGGACTACACTCCTCAACCAAAAATAGCAGGAATGAAACTTGTTGTGAGACCTCGACTTTCATATATAAGGTCGTCCAGTTGTGCATTCTTTCCATTCTGACTCGTGAAGTGAAGTTGCCTTTGGAGAAGTGTTTGAAAGCTACTCAAGCAGGTGGAAGAGTTGGAGAGGGATCACATCGCAGGGCTCTGGGAAACCGGTTGGTCTTATTGATGTATTTAATGCTACAGTGGTTGTGTGGATACAGCCTTAGCACACGGCAGTGGATAGAAGGAGGCCCACACCAGCGACATGAAGGATCAGGGAGACCTACATGAACCACAAGAGACATGTTCAGAGTGACATTCAGCAAGCAGTGCTGCCCTCCATGAGTCAGCCTGTTAGTGCCACCACCATTAGCAGACCACAGCCCAACACAGGACTACATGCCCACAGCTTACTGTGGGTTGACGTCCTACTGAGAGACACTACTTCTGTATGTGTAGCTCAATAAATATTACTCATGTATCATCATGTATCATTCCTGGTGACCTTTATCTTCCTTCCCAATAGCACTGCAGTCCCACACTTCCTTCTGGGTGCACCTACAGGGGTTGGACAATGAAACTGAAACACCTGGTTTTAGACCACAGTCATTTATTAGTATGGTGTAGGGCCTCCTTTTGCGGCCAATACAGCATCAGTTGGTCTTGGGAATGACATATACTGCGTCCTGCACAGTGGCCAGAGGGATTTTAAGCCATTCTTCTTGCAGGATAGTGGCCAGGTCACTACGTGATGCTGGTGGAGGTTCGTCCTTCTTGGTGGTATGCTGACATTACCCTGGATACCGTGGCTCTTGATACATCACAAAGACTTGCTGTCTTGGTCACAGATGCGCCAGCAAGACGTGCACCAACAATCTGTCCTCTTTTGAACTCTGGTATGTCACCCATAATGCTGTGTGCATTGCAGTATTTTGAGCAGAACTGTGCTCTTACCTGCTAACTGAACCTTCACACTCTGCTCTTACTGGTGCAATGTGCAATTAATGAAGATTGGCCACCAGGCTGGTCCAATTTAGCCATGAGACCTCCCACACTACAATGACAGGTGTTTCAGTTTCATTGTCCAACCCCTGTACTATTTTGATATTTCTGTGTGGATATGTTCCGAAAAAATAGATGTCTTCCCTTTTTTTAGGCTGGAAGTAAAAGAAATGCATGGTGGCCTCTGATTTGATTTTCATATGAGCCACACTGAGGCACGGTTGGTGTTGCAGGTGCGTCTATGAAGTGACCCAGTCTGGCGGTGTGTGTATTTTTGGCTCAGCCACTAACAGATAACACAGCTTGGGGCAGGAAAAAAAGAGAAATAAATAAATAAAGCATGAGGCGGATTGATTTGTATTCCGCTCTGCAGTCGGTAAGCCATTTTGGAGCAGGCCCATTTTTCAAGCCCAGCCCAGAACTATCACCCCGCGCCACCCACAGCAAGCGGGGTAGAATACAGATGTTCCGGCAGCACCCATTTGTTATTGAAATCTATCTGCAGCAGAGGTCTTCTTCATACGCACGAATGCTGGCATAGACGCTCTGGGGGTGTTTCATTCAGTGGCAATGAGTTGTGTAGAGGCGCACCTGTCCTTCATTGGTCTACGGAAACATGCAGCTATGCATTCTCCGGCTACGGCAGCCTGTCACCCTGATTGCTGTTTTGTGTACTTTCAGCCGCAAAACTGCAATAGCTGCTATCACGAGTGGCTGAACGGATAATTTAATGGCGACGAGATGTTGTACACTTGGCGCTAGCTGATTGTCATGTGCCATGTAATATATATCCCATCTCCATATTTCCCATCCACATTGATGTCATCTAGTCTGCGAGAGATGAATAGAGAGTGCCTCGTAGACTGACATATTTCATTATGGGGATGAATAATGAGTCTGGCTGGGCTGTATTTGCTGCCTATGATAGATGCCTGGTGCATGCACATTGGAGCTAAGTTCTCCTCAGCAGATTCGTAGGTGAACAACAATCAGTGGGATTGCTAAAGCTAATGATAATGCCGCTGACAAATGACTAAAGCTAATGCTGCCTGTCAAAAGCTAGTGTTGCTAACATTGCATGAAAGTGAACAACTCTCGGTTATCATTCATGCAGCTTCTGCTGCTAGCTTCCAGTTAGCTTCCAGTTAGCCACATTAGCACTTCTCCTTTAAACTATATGTTGCGTATAATGAGTTAGTTGTCATGGCTAACAGTGATCAATCCTTGTGAGGTAGCGTAGCGATGCATTCCTCCGACTTATCAGTTTGATGGAATTCACAATTTTGTATTTGTGTTTTTGTCAATCAGTGTTTTCCCAGCATGCATTGCGCAGATATGTCCAACGACCACTAGGAATCCCTAATGCACTGCTAATGTGGAGACATTTATAATGTGGAGACAATTATTAATCATGCATCACCTGAAGGTGGGTTTCCAGGTACAGTGAGGAAAGTAAGTATTTGAACACCCTGCGACTTTGCAAGTTCTCCCACTTAGAAATCATAGAGGGGTCTGTTATTTTTATCTTAGGTGCATGTCCACTGTGGGAGACATAACCTAAAAAGAAATCCGGAATTCACTATGTATGATTTTTTAATAATTTATTTGTGTGTTACTGCTGCAGATACGTATTTGAACACCTGCCAATCAGCAAAAATTCTGGCCCTCAAAGACCTGTTAGTCCGCCTCTAAAAACTCCACCTCCACTCCACTTATTATTCTAAATTAGAAGCACCTGTTTGAGGTCGTTAGCTGCATAAAGACACCCGTCCACCCCTCACAATCAGTAAGACTCCAACTACTAACATGGCTAGGACCAAAGAGCTGTCCCAAGTACACCAGAGACTTAGGTGGGAGAACTTGCAAAGTCGCTTGCCAAGTCGCAGGGTGTTCAAATACTTATTTTCCTCACTGTATTTCAGCCATAAAATCTCTGGAAATGATAGTGGCACCGCTGTAGGGCGCGAATAAGCATGCTTTTAACAGATGCCTCTTTAATAAAATGGAGATTAAAGGAGCAATATGTAATATTTTGTGTTGTAGTACAATGAGTCACTGTAGCGTTAAGTGAAATCTGTCCAACAGTCTAAAAAGGTGCTGCGTCCGGTTAGATCATTTAAGGACAGATAGCCAATGAAATGATCAGTAAACACAAAGATGGCTGATGCTGTCAAGTGAGCATTATAACTACTGTTGTGTGCTCCTATTGAGAAACAACGTTGCGGCAGCAAACGACAGAAGTGAAATGAGTAGAAGTTAACTGCTCCAGTGCTGGAGATGCTCTTGGTGAGAAGAGGGGTGAAGTTATGTTGCTGTGTGGAGTGTTTCCTCTAGACTGGAAAGAACTGAAGAGGGAGGAAGGATATCATGCCCCCTATTGTTGGAGTATGAATTTGACAAGGTGCATCATCTTACAAATTGCTCTTTAAAGTACAAGACCAATACAAAGGAGTACTGTAGTAGTTTCTGTTTGCTTGCATCTTCTGTTGGGAGATTAACACCTTGAACTTACTGCCTGCTAAACCATATGAAGCTGTGTACCGTAGTAGTAGCGTACCGTACCGTGTAGTGATGACCTGTAGTGATAACAATGGGAAACTGTAGAGTGGGCCTACACTGGGTCTTAAACATGCCCACCGTTCCCTCTCACTCTTTAGAGGATCATGTCCCTGGATTGCTTCTAGGCCAGACTCCGTCTTTAACCTAGATTGCTAAGTTTTGTTGGCCACCTCCACCGGAACAGCTCTACCCAATTGTAGCTCATTTAGAGGGTGCAGTGATTAACCTTTGTTAAGTTCATGGTGACGTGCTCTGTCACCTATTAAACCAGATCTGTGCCTCCAGACAGGATTTACCTCAGGAGATCAGAGGCTCCAGCTAATTGCCAGGAGTGAACTGCTATTTTTCTTAATGACGTTGGATTCGAAACAGGTCACCACTTCAAACCTAGTCCAAACGGTTCCAGACGTATTCTAAGCGTAATGAGGAGTTATCACTGCGTATGTGTTCAGTTAAAGAAATACATATCTCAAACATGCTAACCTGGCTAAGATGAATAGCATTAGTGGAGGCTAGTTACTGTGTACCCCTTAAAGGAGCAGTGTGTAACTACTAGTGGGGAAACTTTGTATTGCAAATCTCCTCAGTCCCACCAGCCACCCACCCCTGCCTATTGTGAGAAACTATGGTGGCATTCAGCTTCTCTGAGGTTGTCTGTTTTTGTTTTGCTTCTCCATGTGTTTGACTGATTGTGGTTTTTAAGATTAAGATTTTTAAAATTTTAGATTTTAGTCTCCGTGTTTAACCCATCCGTGAAGTGAAACACCCACAAACACACTCACTACTGAACACACACACTAGGGGGCAGTGAGCACACTTACCCGGAGCGGTGGGCAGCCCTATCCACGGCGCCTGGGGAGCAGTTGGGGGTTAGGTGCCTTGCTCAAGGACACCTCAGTCGTTCAGTTCAGGGAATCGAACCGGCAACCCAACGGTCACAAGGCTGGTTTAGCCCACAATTAATTTAATGTTATGATTAATGACTACATCCCATCGATAAGCTGATTTACACCTTCAAAACATCCTAATTATACCTTTAATGCTGGGTACATGATAAGAACATGCCCCAGCTTATTGTTTGAACTTTTCAGTTTCACCTGAAACGATGCCATGGTTGGCATTCCGGTGCCTGAAAGCATTTTAATTAACAGCTGCACCATTTAAAGAGGAAATGGAAAATTTAAACAAGAAGCCCGGTAGTTTTAATAAAGATAAGGAGTGATAATCCATCCTGGAGTTTTATGTACAGAGCTACATATAAATATGCTATACGATAGGACAAGTCAACAAGCGTTCTTCAGTCTTCATTCCAGCTGGTGATATAGTGCCATCAATTTTAAGCCACTGCTTTAATGTAAAAACGAGAAAGGTGAAAGTCATACTTTACAGCCAGTGTGTGGTTTGTGGTCTGTTCTGGGCTACTGTGGATACATTGTTGTCCAACATGGCTCCACTGGAAGACAAGCCGCAGCTATGTAAATTTAAAAGGCTCATTCGAAGATAATAAAAGCCCAATGATCTATACACTAATAAATAGAGTTATGTATATTATATTCCATTTCTGTTATCTTCCCTGCTCTGTTAAAATCCAGGCCCAGGCTCACTAATGTTTAAAGAGATACACCTCACGCTAACATGCTAACATGGCTAACATGGCTAACAATAAATGATCTTAGCCTGGTTACTGCAATGTGCATGCTAGTGGACACTCCTAGCATTGTTAAGGCTCCTGCTGTGTTGTGTCTTGGTCTTGAAATGTATTGCTAGTTGATTTTTATTTTAGTACAGTTAGATTAGCATGGCGGCATGTTTTGACACATCTGGCTGAAAGGAGCACATGCTGTACATGTGCTAAAATGCTTTGACACTCATGTCTAGGCTTTTTTTTCACAGACCGAGGTGAACCTTATTGTCATTAGCATAATGCAACATGAGACTTCTTTCTTTCCCTTTGAGAAGCTGCACCGAGCAGGAATGACTGGCAGTTCAGTGACGTTTGTCAGCAGGGAGATCAAATTCTCCTGCAGCTCTTTCTCCACATGCACGGGAGTCGTCTATCTGTATATCACTCCCGGTACGGCGTAAGCTCGGCATACGTTACGGCATGGCTCCGGCTAAGCAAGTGCGCGAGGAATTAAGGCCTTGATTTGAAGTGAATGGCCTACCTTGGGGGACGAAGCGCAAATAGACATCAAAGAGGAAACGAAACGGCCTGACGTCAAACTGCAGCATAATCTGCGTGTGCTAGCGCCACAAAACAAGCTGGCAGTAGTAGAGTTGCCAAAAACTCACTTCCTGTGAATCAGGTGTCTATAATGCATTATAAGTGCATTCGTAAAGCTCTAGAAAAAA
>JAMWET010003419.1:97500-122500 GCA_024036415.1 Prochilodus magdalenae | reverse complement strand
ACAGCGACGATATGAATTTTAATATATGTGTTTTTTCAGATATGATTAATATATAAAATTATATATATACCTTTTAATTTTGTATACATTTACATAAAGTAACTACTCCAGGTACACTCTCTCCCTCTTTCTCTCTCTCTCTCTCTCTCTCTCTCTCTCTCTCTCTCTCTCTCTCTCTCTTTCTCTCTCTCTCTCTCTCTCTCTCTCTCTCTCTCTCTCTCTCTTTCTCTCTTTCTCTCTCTCTCTCTCTCTCTCTCTTTTTTTATAACATAATTTTAATATATGTGTTTTTTCCAAGCAAAAAAAATATGACTCATGTCAGATATGATTAATATATAAAATTATATATACTCCTTTTAATTTTGTATACATTTACAGTATTTATCTGACGCTCTTATCCAGAGCAACTTACAAGGTTAATCATATTACAGGTAGGCCAGTGTAGTGTTAGGAGTCTTGCCCAAGGACTCTTATTGGTGTAGCACAGCGTAGTCAGTCAGCCCGGGATTGGAACCCCAGTCTCCCACCTGTCGTAGCGGTGTTATCCACTGAGCTACATATATGTATACATACATATCTAAGGAAACTAGTTTTCAGCTTTTCAAAGAAATCTACGGGGATCTTCTCCCACAAACCCGAAGTTTAGTTATAGAAGTTTAGTTATAGAAGTTTAGTTATAGAAGTTTGTTGCATGTTTTGCTTTTTGAAATCCGAGTGACCCCAAACACATTCAGTAGTGTTGGCAGCTAGGCTCTGGGGCGGTCAGTCCATTGCTCTCAGAGCACCAGCATTGTCTTATGCCGTTTTTGGATTTTGTGATTCTCTATGGTTATGAGCTCCATGAATTGTAGCTACACATTCTTTCAGACCCATCCTCAGAGTCCCAGGATGGACAGAAACACCTGTGGATTGTTTCAGATCTGAATTAAGTCTGGAGCTTGACCTGAGCCTCCTCTCTCTCAAAGGTGAAAGATTAAAGGGGTGTTTATCTGACGTTGACCGGCTTGGTGGTCTGTAAAGTCTTGCAGGTGGCGTTCAGAGCCCAGTCCTCTCTCTTTTTTGACTTCCACAGCTTATTAGGAACACGTCCTTGTTTCTACACACATTGTCTATTTCCTTTCGGCTCCACTTACCACAGGCATGGTTGGTGGGCTATTCTTAGTCCAGCAGTGACACTGATCTGATCCACTCATGGTAGTGTCACTGCATGGCTAAGAATGATCAACCACCATAACAATATCTCTCTCCTCTGTGGTGGTCCTGTGCGGGTATTCAGAGAAACAGATGGACCTCAGCCTGTAACTGTAGAACTACACAGTGCACCTATATGGTGAAGGGAGCTGATAAATGGACAGGGAATGTAAATACAGGGAGATATTTCAGACAGGCTTGGAAGGTTTGTGCTTCACTTATTGAACTTATTGACTTTCCCCTTTTTTGGTGAGTAAATTTGATGCAGATAGTCATTTTCATTGTTTCTGCTCTAACTGGAAGCCTGATAGAGTTAATCTAGAATTGTCCTGCAGAGATTTAGCAGAGTGCTAGAGGCTGGCTGAAACCAGTGTTGCTGCGTACAGGTGGACGTACGTGAAGGTCAGTGTGTTTGTGTTTGTGTCCCGGGCTTTACTCCAGCTCTGTTTACCTGCTTACTGTGTATCCAGGTCTGGAAAGAGTCCTGGTGCTGAAATGAGTGCTCGAGGACGCTGCTCTAAGCTGCATGGTGACCGGGTTAATCCCACTTTATCAGAAAAAGTGGATTTGGCTGTTAAGGAGTCATGACCCTGTTGTCCTACATAGCCTGCCTGGTGACACTCACTGAAACCTGGTTTGTCTTATTCTAACCTCTTATCCATCCATCCACACATCTATCCATCCGTGCATCAGCACATCCGTACATCCATCTTTCATCCATCCATCCATCCATCCATCCATCCATTTATCCATCCATCCATTAATTTATCCGTTAATACATCAGTGCATCCATCCATCCATCCATCCTCCTGTCCATCCATCTATCCATCCATCTGTTAATTTATTCTTTAATACATCTTTCCATGAATCCATCCATCCATCCATCCATCCATCCTTCTGTCCACCCATCAATCCATCTTTCCATCTGTCCATCCATCCATCCATCATCCATCCATTAATTTATCTATTAATACATCAGTGCATCCATCCATCCATCCTTCCGTCCACTCATCAATCCATCTTTCCATCCATCCGTTAATTTATCCATTAATACATCTTTCTATGAATCCATCCATCCATCCATCCATCCATTTATCCATCCATCCATTAATTTATCCATTAATACATCAGTGCATCCATCCATCCATCCTCCTGTCCACCCATCAATCCATCTATCCATCCATCCATCCTTGCATCCATCCATCTATCCATCCATCTGTTAATTTATTCTTTAATACATCTTTCTATGAATCCATCCATCCATCCATCCATCCATCCTTCTGTCCACCCATCAATCCATCTTTCCATCTATCCATCCATCCATCCATTTATCCATCCATCTGTCCACCCATCAATCCATCTTGTCATCTATCCTTCCATCTATCCATCCATTCATTCATCTATTCATCCATCCATTAATTTATCCATTAATACATCAGTGCATCCATCCATCCATCCATCCTTCCATCCTCCCATCAATCCATCTTTCCATCCATCCTTCCATCCATCTGTTCATTTATCCATTAATACATCTTTCTATGAATCCATCCATCCATCCTTCCATCCACCCCTCAGTCCATCTTTCCAGCCATCCTTTCATCCATCCATCCATCCATCCATCCATCCTTGCTATGTTTATTTTTACAGCATGTAAAGGCATTCTTTGTGCATGCTTGGATGCTAGGATGTAGCATCCCCTTACTTTGCACTTCACCCTCACAAGGTGTGGGATTTGCACAAAACAACTTTTCTGAATTTGTCCCCACACGCTCCTCTTACGATATCACCCTGGTCCCGCTGGGTTAGGAAGCACTTTGGTGGAGAGCGTTTGCTCCATGTGACGGTTGTTTAAACGTTTTGCTCATCTCATTTATTCATTCACTCTCATTTAGAAGCGTTCTTTGAAGAACCATCCATTGGAAGGTTATTTAGGGAGCTACAATGAACCTGTACATCCATTTATCCATCTATCCATCCAACCATCTCTCTCTCCATGTGTTTATCCATGCATTGCTCCATCCATCCATCTCTCCGTGAAGCTATATTTACACCCATCCATCTTTCCATCCATTCATTGATCCATTCTTCTATCTGTCCACCTGTCTATCCATTCATCCATCAACTGATCCTTTTATCCACACTCATCCATCCATCTGTCCATCATCTATTCTATACCATTTGTCATCAGTTCCTTTATGTATTTCCATACCTCTATACCCAGGCTTAACGGAGAGATGATTTCTCCATTAGGCACTGTAGTCTGATAACCACTGATGTCCAAAGAAAAACTTGTGTCTCCATTTTTGTTGATGTTTACTTCTATGTATCATTTCAGTACCGCATATTTCATCAACAGAACTGGACCCAAAGTGCTTGGGAAAACATGTGGTTGCACTGAATTGCATTAAAGTTAATTGGGGGCCATTTTGGAGATACTTGTTTTTATTGGACAGGGTCAATATACATTTAATGTTGAAAACTAGCAATGAAGTACCTGGACATACATTTCAAAACAGCCTGTTAGGACCGTATGTGCTGTAGGCATGTGTTGTATACACTAGCACAGTGTCTTTGGGAATATACAGGGGTTGGACAATGAAACTGAAACACCTGGTTTTAGACCACAATCATTTATTAGTATGGTGTAGGGCCTCCTTTTGCGGCCAATACAGCGTCAGTTCATCTTGGGAATGACATATACTGCGTCCTGCACAGTGGTCAGAGGGAGTTTAAGCCATCCTTCTTGCAGGATAGTGGCCAGGTCACTACGTGATGCTGGTGGAGGTTCGTCCTTCTTGGTGGTATGCTGACATTACCCTGGATACCGTGGCTCTTGATACATCACAAAGACTTGCTGTCTTGGTCACAGATGCGCCAGCAAGACGTGCACCAACAGTTTGTCCTCTTTTGAACTCTGGTATGTCACCCATAATGCTGTGTGCATTGCAGTATTTTGAGCAGAACTGTGCTCTTACCTGCTAACTGAACCTTCACACTCTGCTCTTACTGGTGCAATGTGCAGTTAATGAAGATTGGCCACCAGGCTGGTCCAATTTAGCCATGAAACCTCCCACACTAAAATGACAGGTGTTTCAGTTTCATTGTCCAACCCCTGTACATGCGTATGTCCACCAGTTCTTCAGATCAGAATGGATTAGTGTGTTTATCTCAAATTTCTTAATACATTTTGTGATTTTAACCTGAAACATTCACTCCTCACACGCTTTGATAAGAGATCCTGACGATTGTTTTGAGTGCATGAAGTCTGCAGATACATTCCTGTAATGATGGCCACACAAAACTGACTAATGATGGACACAAAGCTCCAGCTGAGCACCCTGACCTCTTAATCCGCTCCATGATTATCCCAACTCATAACTATCTCATTTTGGAAACATTTGGAATTTGGAGTTTTCTAAGAGCCGAAGGAGAGAGCCTTGAAGACACTTCCTTATAGAGATGCATTGATCCCAATACTGAGTACTGATACAGTATCATTGTTTTTTTTTTTTTTTTTCATTTCTGTATATCTGTATATCTCACTCTGTCTGAGACGAGAGTAATAACGTCTTTACCAAAAATGTAATGCCAGTGTAAAATCGTCTGTGCAACTGTCACGCCTCCTAGTCTACCTGACACTACCAATCTCCCAGACTCCAACTCCCGGAGTGCACTATCCGATGATGTCCGACATGTTATTCATGGTCTAGCTGGGGCGTGTCCTGATTTGTTTCACCTGCCGTTCGTCACACATCCTGTTTATAAACCCCTTACACACACCCCTAGTTTGCAATTCCGAGTGTTTTCTCCCTTGCTTTTATCTTTGCTATTTCTGGTTCCAACTTTCCTTTAACTTCGACTCTTCCTCTCCATTCTCCCTTTGTTTCTGGATGCCTGGTATTACACCTTTCAGGTATTCGACTCTCCTTCTGTTCTCCCGTTTACTTTCCCAGGATTACCCCTCTAATACTGTTTGCTGGTTTGTTTGATCTCCTGGTTTTCAACTTTTGCTAACATCTAACCTGGGTTAATACCAGGCCAAACACACCTAACCTGAGTTTACACCAGGCCAAACACACCTAATCTGAGTTTACACCAGGGCAAGCACATCTAACCTGAGTTTACACCAGGTCAAACACCCCTAACCTGAGTTTACACCAGGTCACACACATCTAACCTGAGTTTACACCAGGTCAAACACCCCTAACCTGAGTTTACACCAGGTCAAACACATCTAACCTGAGTTTACACCAGGTCACACACATCTAACCTGAGTTTACACCAGGTCACACACATCTAACCTGAGTTTACACCAGGTCAAGCACATCTAACCTGAGTTTACACCAGGTCAAAAACCCCTAACCTGAGTTTACACCAGGTCACACACATCTAACCTGAGTTTACACCAGGTCAAACACCCCTGACCTGAGTTTACACCAGGTCAAACACATCTAACCTGAGTTTACACCAGGCCAAACACACCTAATCTGAGTTTACACCAGGGCAAACACACCTAATCTGAGTTTACACCAGGTCAAGCACATCTAACCTGAGTTTTCACCAGGCAAACACCTCTAACCTGAGTTTACACCAGGTCACACACATCTAACCTGAGTTTACACCAGGTCAAACACCCCTAACCTGAGTTTACACCAGGTCAAACACATCTAACCTGAGTTTACACCAGGTCACACACATCTAACCTGAGTTTACACCAGGGCAAACACCCCTAACCTGAGTTTACACCAGGTCAAACACCCCTAACCTGAGTTTACACCAGGCCAAACAAACCTAACCTGAGTTTACACCAGGTCACACACATCTAACCTGAGTTTACACCAGGTCAAACACACCTAATCTGAGTTTACACCAGGTCACACACCCCTAACCTGAGTTTACACCAGGTCACACACATCTAACCTGAGTTTACACCAGGTCAAACACCCCTAACCTGAGTTTACACCAGGTCAAACACATCTAACCTGAGTTTACACCAGGTCACACACATCTAACCTGAGTTTACACCAGGTCAAGCACATCTAACCTGAGTTTACACCAGGTCACACACACCTAACCTGAGTTTACACCAGGTCAAGCACATCTAACCTGAGTTTACACCAGGTCAAACACCCCTAACCTGAGTTTACACCAGGTCACACACATCTAACCTGAGTTTACACCAGGTCAAGCACATCTAACCTGAGTTTACACCAGGTCACACACACCTAACCTGAGTTTACACCAGGTCAAGCACATCTAACCTGAGTTTACACCAGGTCGAGCACATCTAACCTGAGTTTACACCAGGCCAAACACTCCTAACCTGAGTTTACACCAGGTCACACACATCTAACCTGAGTTTACACCAGGTCACACACATCTAACCTGAGTTTACACCAGGTCAAACACCCCTAACCTGAGTTTACACCAGGTCAAACACCCCTAACCTGAGTTTACACCAGGTCACACACATCTAACCTGAGTTTACACCAGGTCAAGCACATCTAACCTGAGTTTACACCAGGTCACACACATCTAATCTGAGTTTACACCAGGTCAAGCACATCTAACCTGAGTTTACAACAGGTCAAACACCCCTAACCTGAGTTTACACCAGGTCACACACATCTAACCTGAGTTTACACCAGGTCAAACACCCCTAACCTGAGTTTACACCAGGTCACACACATCTAATCTGAGTTTACACCAGGTCAAGCACATCTAACCTGAGTTTACACCAGGTCACACACATCTAACCTGAGTTTACACCAGGTCACACACACCTAACCTGAGTTTACACCAGGTCAAACACCCCTAACCTGAGTTTACAGCAGGCCACACACACCTAACCTGAGTTTACACCAGGTCACACACATCTAACCTGAGTTTACACCAGGTCAAACACCCCTAACCTGAGTTTACACCAGGTCAAACACCCCTAACCTGAGTTTACACCAGGCCACACACACCTAACCTGAGTTTACACCAGGTCAAACACCCCTAACCTGAGTTTACACCAGGTCAAACACCCCTAACCTGAGTTTACACCAGGCCACACACACCTAACCTGAGTTTACACCAGGCCACACACACCTAACCTGAGTTTACACCAGGTCAAACACCCCTAACCTGAGTTTACACCAGGTCAAACACCCCTAACCTGAGTTTACACCAGGTCAAACACCCCTAACCTGAGTTTACACCAGGTCAAACACACCTAACCTGAGTTTACACCAGGTCAAACACCCCTAACCTGAGTTTACACCAGGTCAAACACACCTAACCTGAGTTTACACCAGGTCACACACATCTAACCTGAGTTTACACCAGGTCAAACACATCTAACCTGAGTTTACACCAGGGCAAGCACATCTAACCTGAGTTTACACCAGGTCACACACCCCTAACCTGAGTTTACACCAGGTCAAACACATCTAACCTGAGTTTACACCAGGTCACACACCCCTAACCTAAGTTTACACCAGGCCAAACACCCCTAACCTGAGTTTACACCAGGGCAAACACCCCTAACCTGAGTTTACACCAGGTCACACACATCTAACCTGAGTTTACACCAGGTCAAGCACATCTAACCTGAGTTTACACCAGGTCACACACACCTAACCTGAGTTTACACCAGGTCAAGCACATCTAACCTGAGTTTACACCAGGTCAAACACCCCTAACCTGAGTTTACACCAGGTCACACACATCTAACCTGAGTTTACACCAGGTCAAGCACATCTAACCTGAGTTTACACCAGGTCACACACACCTAACCTGAGTTTACACCAGGTCAAGCACATCTAACCTGAGTTTACACCAGGTCAAACACCCCTAACCTGAGTTTACACCAGGTCACACACATCTAACCTGAGTTTACACCAGGTCAAGCACATCTAACCTGAGTTTACACCAGGTCACACACATCTAACCTGAGTTTACACCAGGTCAAGCACATCTAACCTGAGTTTACACCAGGTCACACACACCTAACCTGAGTTTACACCAGGTCAAGCACATCTAACCTGAGTTTACACCAGGTCAAACACCCCCTAACCTGAGTTTACACCAGGTCACACACATCTAACCTGAGTTTACACCAGGTCAAGCACATCTAACCTGAGTTTACACCAGGTCACACACACCTAACCTGAGTTTACACCAGGTCAAGCACATCTAACCTGAGTTTACACCAGGTCAAACACCCCTAACCTGAGTTTACACCAGGTCACACACATCTAACCTGAGTTTACACCAGGTCAAGCACATCTAACCTGAGTTTACACCAGGTCACACACACCTAACCTGAGTTTACACCAGGTCAAGCACATCTAACCTGAGTTTACACCAGGTCGAGCACATCTAACCTGAGTTTACACCAGGCCAAACACTCCTAACCTGAGTTTACACCAGGTCACACACATCTAACCTGAGTTTACACCAGGTCACACACATCTAACCTGAGTTTACACCAGGTCAAACACCCCTAACCTGAGTTTACACCAGGTCAAACACCCCTAACCTGAGTTTACACCAGGTCACACACATCTAACCTGAGTTTACACCAGGTCAAGCACATCTAACCTGAGTTTACACCAGGTCACACACATCTAATCTGAGTTTACACCAGGTCAAGCACATCTAACCTGAGTTTACAACAGGTCAAACACCCCTAACCTGAGTTTACACCAGGTCACACACATCTAACCTGAGTTTACACCAGGTCAAACACCCCTAACCTGAGTTTACACCAGGTCACACACATCTAATCTGAGTTTACACCAGGTCAAGCACATCTAACCTGAGTTTACACCAGGTCACACACATCTAACCTGAGTTTACACCAGGTCACACACACCTAACCTGAGTTTACACCAGGTCAAACACCCCTAACCTGAGTTTACAGCAGGCCACACACACCTAACCTGAGTTTACACCAGGTCACACACATCTAACCTGAGTTTACACCAGGTCAAACACCCCTAACCTGAGTTTACACCAGGTCAAACACCCCTAACCTGAGTTTACACCAGGCCACACACACCTAACCTGAGTTTACACCAGGTCAAACACCCCTAACCTGAGTTTACACCAGGTCAAACACCCCTAACCTGAGTTTACACCAGGCCACACACACCTAACCTGAGTTTACACCAGGCCACACACACCTAACCTGAGTTTACACCAGGTCACACACCCCTAACCTGAGTTTACACCAGGTCAAACACCCCTAACCTGAGTTTACACCAGGTCAAACACCCCTAACCTGAGTTACCTGGTTTCACACCAGGTCAAACACACCTAACCTGAGTTTACACCAGGTCAAACACCCCTAACCTGAGTTTACACCAGGTCAAACACACCTAACCTGAGTTTACACCAGGTCACACACATCTAACCTGAGTTTACACCAGGTCAAACACATCTAACCTGAGTTTACACCAGGTCAAACACATCTAACCTGAGTTTACACCAGGGCAAGCACATCTAACCTGAGTTTACACCAGGTCACACACCCCTAACCTGAGTTTACACCAGGTCAAACACATCTAACCTGAGTTTACACCAGGTCACACACCCCTAACCTGAGTTTACACCAGGTCAAACACCCCTAACCTGAGTTTACACCAGGGCAAACACCCCTAACCTGAGTTTACACCAGGTCACACACCCCTAACCTGAGTTTACACCAGGTCAAACACATCTAACCTGAGTTTACACCAGGTCACACACCCCTAACCTGAGTTTACACCAGGTCAAACACATCTAACCTGAGTTTACACCAGGGCAAGCACATCTAACCTGAGTTTACACCAGGTCACACACCCCTAACCTGAGTTTACACCAGGTCAAACACCTAACTAGAGAAAAAAATTCTTTACAGTAATACCCCATGTCTCTGAGTACTGTTCAAAAGCTTACCCCCTGTGGAAAAATAGAACATTCATTTTTACGGCAGGAGTTGAGCTGCTGGTAGTGCGGATTCCACAATGGTGTAAAAGTCCCTCTCGAAATCATTTGTTTCAGACTGAATGGTCCTTCAACTTTCTAGACTGCTATAGTGCACCACATAAAGGGTATGAAGGATGCCGGCTGTGTAATCAGCTTTTTCGCAGCTTTAATGGCGCCTAATGGAATGAAAAGCAGAAGTATAAGGGAACGTATTAATCGACTGAAGCTGATGTTGATTTAAAGTCCTGTGACTGAAAGCATGTGGTCAGCATTTGTGGGCATCCTTTTAAAGAATGCACATGCATTTATTGCTGCATCAAGTTGTGCAGGGTCTGTGCGTTTGAAAGCTTCTGCAAAGTCCAGAGAGATCCTGGATGAAGCAGCTTAACTGCAGGGGTATTATGTTCAATGATGAATGTGTGATGGCAGAGTGCTGATGCAGAGTGTTTCACTCAGACAGACAGGGCAGGGGGAGGAGAGCAGGGCCAGCGGCTCCTGTTCGACCACCTATCTGACTTCAGCAGTGATTACTGCACAATTAAGATCAAACCGCTTTACCTGGCTGGATGACTGAGCGAGAATGTACCGCCAGCAAACACCTCGCTCCTCGTGGAGGCTTCCTGCATATGATTTGTTTTCTTGGCAACACATTTATAACAAACAGCAAAGACATGGTCAGCTATTAAAACCAATTCCGCCCTGCCCTGTCAAGCTGTAGACAGAATTACAGAGATAAAGGAAATCATCTTTACCCCTCTGGGAAGGCTTTCTACACCATTCTGGGCTGTATCTGTTGGAAGTTGTGCCTATTCAGTCATTCAGGAGCATTTGTGAGGTCAGATGCTGATGCTGGACAAGAAGTCGTGGCTCGAACTGACGCTCCAAATCATTCCAGAGGCGTTCGGTAGAACTGAGGTCAGGGCTCTAGTGTTCCTCCACACCAAACTCACATTACCAATGCTGGCTTCGTGCACTTGGGCACAGTCATGCTGGAACATGAAAAGTCCTTCCCCAAACTGCTGCGTATGAAAGCCTAAACTGTCCTTCTGTGCTGTAGCATTAACACTTTATGCAACATTCAGACACTTTACGCAATATTTGTAATGTGAAATCTAACACCTGGTCGAACACAGTTAACCTGTGGAGCACCTGGTCAAACGAATCTAACCTGAGGACACACCAGGTCAAACACATCAAAGCTGAGGATACACCTAGTCAAACACATATGACCTAAGGAAACACCTGGTGAAACACATCTAACCTTTGAAAACACCTGGTGAAACACATAGGACCTGAAGAAACACCTAGTCAAACACATATGACCTGAGGAAACACCTGGTGAAACACATATAACCTGAGGATACACCTAGTCAAATACATATGACCTGAAGATACGCCTGGTGAAACACATCTAACCTGAGAAAGCACCTGGTGAAACACATATGACCCAAGGAAACACCTGGTGAAACACATCTAACCTGAGGAAACACCTGGTCAGACACATATGACCTGAGGAAACACCTGGTGAAACACATAGGACCAGAAGAAACACCTAGTCAAACACATATGACGTGAGGACACACCTGGTGAAACACATCTAACCTGAGGATACACCTGGTCAAACACATATGACCTGAGGAAACACCTGGTGAAACACATATGACCCAAGGAAACACCTGGTGAAACACATCTAACCTGAGGAAACACCTGGTCAGACACATATGACCTGAGGAAACACCTGGTGAAACACATAGGACCAGAAGAAACACCTAGTCAAACACATATGACGTGAGGACACACCTGGTGAAACACATCTAACCTGAGGATACACCTGGTCAAACACATATGACCTGAGGAAACACCTGGTGAAACACATATGACCTGAGGACACACCTGGTGAAACACATATGACCTGAGGAAACACCTGGTGAAACACATATGACCTGAGGAAACACCTGGTGAAACACATATGACCTGAGGAAACACCTGGTGAAACACATATGACCTGAGGAAACACCTGGTCAAACACATATGACCTGAGGAAACACCTGGTGAAACACATATGACCTGAGGACACACCTGGTGAAACACATATGACCTGAGGAAACACCTGGTGAAACACATATGACCTGAGGACACACCTGGTGAAACACATATGACCTGAGGAAACACCTGGTGAAACACATAGGACCTGAGGACACACCTGGTGAAACACATATGACCTGAGGAAACACCTGGTCAGACACATATGACCTGAGAACACACCTGGTGAAACACATGTAACCTAAGGATACACCTAGTCAAATACATATGACCTGAGGATACACCTGGTGAAACACATCTAACCTGAGGAAACACCTAGTCAAACACATATGACCTGAGGACACACCTGGTGAAACACATATGACCTGAGGACACACCTGGTGAAACACATGTAACCTAAGGATACACCTAGTCAAACACATATGACCTGAGGACACACCTGGTGAAACACATATGACCTGAGGAAACACCTGGTCAAACACATCTAACCTGAGAAAGCACCTGGTGAAACACATATGACCTGAGGAAACACCTGGTCAAACACATATGACCTGAGGAAACACCTGGTCAAACACATATGACCTGAGGAAACACCTGGTCAAACACATCTAACCTGAGAAAGCACCTGGTGAAACACATATGACCTGAGGAAACACCTGGTGAAACACATATGAACTGAGGACACACCTGGTGAAACACATCTAACCAGAGGACACACCAGGTGAAACACATCTAACCTGAGGAAACACTGATATGAGTAATATTTATTGAGCTACACATACAGAAGTAGTGTCTCTCAGCATGGACGTCTCAGCAAGGAGTTGTAGAGGTTCCTAATGGTGTCCGGTGATAATCCATCCCACACATGTTGTGATGGGGTGTTAAGGGCAATCAATGTAATAGTCTGCATGCTTGTAGTCCTGTGTCGTGCAGTCGTCTTACATTCATGTGTGGCCGAGCGTGAAACTGAATCATTCGCATGTCTCACACTGCCATAACCACCCACCAAGTTTCATTCCCGTCAGTCAGTAGGTGCAGCTATTCTTTTGATGTTAAGTATATTATTAGTGTACAGTTAGCGCTGTACAACCAGCATTCCTAAAGCTTCCAGCTCAAACTGTTTCAACAGCCATCTTAAAGCCTCCATTTGGCCCATTTTGTCCTGTTCTTTACACCACATGAGCAGCCTATTACCTAACAACCTGACACAGTCTTGAGGCAATGTGATGATTTTGTCATGTGGTTTGCAAAATGCAAACTTGGCGAAGCTTTCAGTAATTGTTAGCGTCAGAGCTCCGGTTCAAAAGGAGCTTTGTAAAACAGCAGACGTCAAACATCTTGACTGATCGACTGCATAGAGGTAAGAGGGAAATGACCAAACTACTGCTTTAATGGTGATTCTCCATTAGAAATGCAGCTTAATCTGTCTCCAGGAAACAGGATGAAATCAACCCGTGAGGAAATGGGGCAGCAGGACCAGCAATGACATGCCAGAAGTTTCCACCACCAATCACTTTAATAGATCAAAGCTCTAAAAGCCTCAGTGAAATCCCCCCTGCTCAACAGCAAACCAGCAGAGAGGATGCTGGGACATGTGCTACACTCCTCCAGAATGAGATATCTATCAGCATATCTAGATAAGCTGAGCAACCACTTCAGGAAGTGCACCTCCTCTATTTAATCTGCTCCACTTACCTTCCGGGAGCACGTCGTGGTTCTGTGATTACAGACACTGTTTTGATTGGCCCGTATTATACTACATTCACAAATTCAGTGTGAGTGGGCAGAGCTAAACTGCTATTGACTGTATAGGTGAATATATGTTGATTTTGGTGACCTTACAAAAACAGTTCATTCAAACTGTGCTTACATACTGCATCAAGTACTTTTACCACTAGCATATCTGTGTCTCTGCTGCATTGAGAATGGCTCAGCAGCTATTTAATATCTGGTCATCACCAGCCCTATGGTCAGAGACTGGTGACTGACCGGCGACTGACATCTGTGGAACAATAGATGGGCTACAGTCAGAAGGACGGTTAGTGTGAGAAACTGACCAATGATGAAGGGAGTGGGAATAGAGTTTAATATGTGTTTCTAATGAAGTGACCAGCTGGAGGAAGGACAATATAGGTGTTCCTAATAAAGTGGCCAGGGAGAGAAGGAACTAGATAGGTGTTGGTGGAAGTAGAAGGAAGGTGTTTCTAATAAAGTGTCCAGTGAGTGGAAGTACAAGGTAGGTGTTTCTAATAAAGTGTCCAGTGAGTGGAAGTACAAGGTAGGTGTTTCTAATAAAGTGTCCAGTGAGTGGAAGTGGAGGGAAGGTGTTTCTAATAAAGTGGCCAGTGAGTGGAAGTGGAGGGAAGGTGTTTCTAATAAAGTGTCCAGTGAGTGGAAGTGGAGGGAAGGTGTTTCTAATAAAGTGTCCAGTGAGTGGAAGTGGAGGGTAGGTGTTTCTAATAAAGTGGCCAGTGAGTGGAAGTGGAGGGTAGGTGTTTCTAATAAAGTGGCCAGTGAGTGGAAGTGGAGGGTAGGTGTTTCTAATAAAGTGTCCAGTGAGTGGAAGTGGAGGGAAGGTGAGTGGAAGTGGAGGGAAGGTGTTTCTAATAAAGTGTCCAGTGAGTGGAAGTGGAGGGTAGGTGTTTCTAATAAAGTGTCCAGTGAGTGGAAGTGGAGGGAAGGTGTTTCTAATAAAGTGTCCAGTGAGTGGAAGTTGTTTCTAATAAAGTGGCCAGTGAGTGGAAGTTGTTTCTAATAAAGTGGCCAGTGAGTGGAAGTGGAGGGAAGGTGTTTCTTATAAAGTGTCCAGTGAGTGGAAGTTGTTTCTAATAAAGTGGCCAGTGAGTGGAAGTTGTTTCTAATAAAGTGGCCAGTGAGTGGAAGTGGAGGGAAGGTGTTTCTTATAAAGTGGAATGTATGTAATCTGAAGATCCAGGGCTGCCTGATGTTGGGTAACTACACCGTTTGGGATAGTCTACGTTTGATCTAGTGTGTGATAATAGCGAGTAGAGTTTTACCTAGGCTGCATATTTATGGCTATTGCCTTAATCCCTTGATAAAAGGAGTCCTCTGGACACCTGGGCTAAATCAGCGCTAAACCCGGAGATGTTAACCGGTTTATAGATCATGGCTAATGGCGACGGTATAATCCCAGTGGATGCTAATCCTGGCAGCTACCCAGCCGTTGGGTCTTGGAGGAGCGTGTAGGCGGATGATATAAAAGTCTTACCCACCCTGGCAGGTCGCCCACGTGTCCCAGTGGTTACTGCTGGCTTAAGGGGGGGCGTGGTCTAACGGCTTGCGCTCCCTCTGTTGAGAAGGCCTCTGTTTTGGAATAGTTATGGATTGACCCTGTTGCGGGGCAGTACCACTGATTTTCGCCTCTTGAAACGAGCAGTCGGGGTGTTATTGCACTTGTAAGGGTCGTGCTGAGGAAACCCAGAGAAATGCTGTTCTCTCTATCTGGAAATTAGAGCAGAGGCTATTTGAGGTCATGTAATCCCATTGCATCATGCTGATACGTCCCAGACCCACAGACAAATGGAGAACCCGCTGGAGAATAAAGATGTGTTTTATGCTGGTTATTTTTCCATTTTGTGAATGATTATATCACCACTCCAGAGACAAATGTCTATTTAAATACAGTTTTCAACAAACTGATTGATACTGATGAACCGATTTTGGGACAGTTTATGGAATGAGGCAGGCATGCACGGGTATGAACCTCATCTTCATGTTCAGCTCCCAGTGATCCCATTATCTGCCAGTTAAAGTAGTCCATATGTGAACTGTTTTTATTATTTTTAGCTTTATATATATATATATATATATATATATATATATATATATATATATATATATATATATATATATATATATAACATATCACATACATATATCACAGTGGAGACTGAAAGCTGAAATCTCTGAGATAGCTTTCTGTATCCTTCCCCTAAAGCATGACGTTGAACAATCTTTGTTTTCAGGTAATTTGAAAGTTGTTTTGAGACTCCCATGCTGCAACTCTTCAGAGAAGATGCAAAGAGGAGAAAAACTTACTCATAATTGGAGTCACCTGTGTATGGAGGTCAAGGGTCACTGAACTTACCAAACCAAATTTGAGTTTCAGTAATTAGTTCTAAAGGTTTTGAAATCAATAAAATGACAACAGTGCCCAAATTTATGCACCTGCCTACTTTTGTTTAGACAATTATTGCACACTTTCTGTAAATCATATAAACTTCATTTCACTTCTCAAATATCACTGTGTTTGTCCCCTATATGATATATTTAACACAATTTTTTTATCCAAACAATCAATGCTTTATAAAGGTAAATCAGGAAAATTAACAACGCTGCCCAAACTTTCACACCCCACTGTATATATACACATACTATATATATATATATATATATATACTGTGATACATCAAGAGTATATGTGGCATATCAGGATATGTTTTGTTCAGACATCTCAATGGTTGAAACTGTTAAGTGTAAGCCTGGAGTCTTTATGATCACAACATCCTTCTAACTGGGTGTCCCTAAACTTTTGCCTGGTGCTGTAAATGACTTCTGTTCTAGTTAGGCTGCCCTGTATATGTGCCTCCTTTAAAAAGCAGTGCAGGCCCAAACACTCCTTATAACTTTAAAATAACTTTAAAGTTCACTTATTAGTTAATGGGTGGAGCTAAACTGTTATAATCTAACTAAGCTAACAACAGATACACAACTGGCAGTGTTTCCAGCTATGTGTAGTCAGCGTTTACATACTATAGGAACTATAGGATTGGTGCAGCCATTTTTAATGTTGTATTTAATCCCATTCATTTATTTTAATTGGTGGACAATAAAGTGATATCGCTTTGTTAATGCACGGGTCTGCTTCACAGATAGAGCCTAGGCCGAGAGACATTCTCACACACAAAAGTTGAGGATGTTCCCCTATTTGCTATGATGTCTGTCATTGAGGCTTTTGTCTCTACTTCCACATACGTGTTTGTGTTCCATGTCAACTTTATTAGAGATTATTTGATGTAGATTAACAACTTTGAACTGATTTAAACTGTTAATACTAATAAGTGAGTAACGGTTAATAATTAATAACAGTTAGTACTGATAAGTGATCACAGGATTCCATTACCTGTTAGCCATATTCGCCTCGTAGCTCCAGTGAACACTAAAGAAGCAAACCTCAGCCACGTAAACTTGTTTGGGCTGGTTGTGTTTGAGGTCAGAGGGAAATGCAGTGATGTTTACATGGCCAGGATTTCATGTTCTCTCTGCTGGAACTGCATGTTTGAGTTTCAGTCAGAAAGGATACATGTTCATGAGCCCAGAACTCGGGGGATACTGGTCCAGTGTGGCCAGTTTGGCCTCCTTTTCAGCCATCGCTTTTGGTGAGGAGTTGACCAGCCCAGTGATGACCTCATCTCTTTGCCCGCCACCATCTGCTGCATCCAGATGGAGCAAGGCTGAGAAGACCGTTTTTGGGAAACTGGGAAAGCATTTGGAAATGGACATGTCTAGAGGGAGGGTGGGGGATGAAGGGGGGAGCGATGCCTATATTCATCCAGTGAAAGGACAGCAATATAGACTTACCCACCTTTACAAATAAGCATTACACAACATTCATTCATTCATTCATTCATTCATCTTCTGAGCCACTTATCCTTGTGGGTCATGTGTAGTGCTGGAGCTCAGTCTGGATAGGTCACCAGTCCATCACAGGCATTACATTACAAGAGCTGAACTGTTGTTAGCATACTTGCTAGCGGCTGAACATGTAACATTACACTCTTCTCCAGAAAAGTTAATCATATTACATATAGGCCAATGTAGTGTTAGGAGTCTTGCCCACAAACTCTTATTGGCATAGCACAGCAGAGTTACCTACACTGGGAAATGAACCCCCATGTCCCACATAGGGTGGTAGCTCCTTGCTGGGTAGTGGTGTCATCCGCTGAGCCACACCAAACACACAGAGGGCCAACAGTGTAGTTAAGGCCTATTCATATCAAGCATCCAATGTGTTGTTTTTAATGTAGTGGAACCTTCACATCCCATTATTTGTCCTAACACTCTGAAAACAAAGGGAAGAAGACTAAGGAGGGGGAAGAAATGGAGAAGAAATTTCTCCAGTAGCACTGATGCATGATTTTTCCTTAAAGGAGAAGTTTATTAGACAGCCAATTCATACTCCAAACAGTAGGGGGCGACATACCAGCAGAAAGTTGCGGTGTCCAGCCCTATCATAAAAAACAAGGAAACACTCAGTTTCTCCTACTCAGTGTTAGCATTAACAGTTGTTTACTTACCAGCCTATAAGGAACCACACAACTTCAACACCAAACCGGTGGAAAGCGGTGCTAATGTTAACCCTTTAATTGCTTCTATTTATATCGCTTCCTCTGTTTGCGGCTGAATGTGGATTCCTGCCAGGAGGGGGCGAGTGGTGTTTATTGATCCTTTCTTTGGCTACATGGACTTAAATCGTCTAACCAGGAGCAGAACCTCCAACAAGAGGTTAGAATACATGGTTGGGGCAGCAGTGCTGCTTCTTTATCCACCTCTGTTGGACTCAGTGACACACTATAACCTTTAGGGCTACAAAGTGGTAATTATAAGACAGGGCAGGCCTGACGGGTCAGCCTGACTTTAACACATCTGAACAACACGGAAATATCGAGCGTGCTGAAGTGCAAAGCGTGCTACAGGGACTCAGTCGAAATTACAGGAGGTAACACATGAACCCATGAACATACCACTAGAGTGTCGGCAAAAAAGGGTAAGGCAGATGACATCATACTTGCTCCTCTCTGAGAATGAAAACTGTGGCACCAAATAAACCTCCTGCATTGAGGAGTGTGTTAAATACCCCAATCAGGACTCAGCATCCATTGTACTGTACAGCCCTGTACAGGTGTAATACCAGTAACACTGAATTGAATGGAGACATTACAATAAGACTCCCTCTACGCCAGCACTGCTGTGAAGTCGTCCCAACTGTATTGCTGTCAGCCCACACCCAAAGCTACAGTTCAGCTCTCAAGATCAGCCTCCCGCCTCACCACTGCTGCATTATGTGAACTGACTGGTGAGCTGTCTGTGAAACAGACCAGCAGTCTTTCCAGCTTGCGCAATTCCCCACATTGATTCCCCACAAACCTACAACCCGTAGCAGTGTGTTTCCAACGGCTACCAAAAAGTCACGTGAGCGTGGCCTCGGGCTGTCCTGTAGAAACCAAACATGAACGCAAAGCAAGGGGGCCCAAGATCCCACCAGGCCTGGAAAGACAGAGGAGACGGAGAGCGAGGCAGACAGCTGGGGAGAGAGAGAGAGAAAGGAGGGAAGTGAGTGATTTTCAGTCTGTACTCCAGCACCCTGTGTTCATCGATTGAAGCAGTCCGTGGCGGAGGGGCAGTAATGACAGACTCTCGGCTGAATCAGAAAGCCATCGAGTCTCAGCGAGCGGGCCCACTTTCCCCATTCACAGCCCTGTGATTTCCACTAATCATAACCTTCCAGCCCTGCGCCGCACTTTTCTTCTCTGTCCTCCCGTTCGCTGGCGCTCTTCACTCGCTGTTCTGGCGAGACAGATTTAGAGGTGCCGCCGATGTCGTCGCTCATACAGAACACTCAGCTTCATTGTGGGAGGAAATCGGACCACTACTGCGTGTCCTTGCTGCCTTTGTGTGCCGCTTGACCCCTCCTGCGTTTCTCAGAACTGAGCAGTGTAATAGCGAAGGGAATTTAATTTACAGATAAAGGGTTGCCCTGTAGAGCCTGCTGGGAAGAGGTCTGGCGAGTGACTGCAGGTTTCTGTGCCGCTTCCGATTCTGTGCTTAATTAATGCTAGTCTAACACTGTTATTGCCACTGAATCAAGCACAATGCTAATTAGGTTCATCTTGTTCTTTTAAGCCACAATATCTATATGTACAAAGTGTGTCTCAGAAATTCATATTTCTGTCCTCTCCATGTGAACCAGGAGGTCCTAATCTTGTAGCGATATCAATATCTTTGACTCTGAAACTGTTTTGTGTCTGCGGGGACAAGAGAGGTCAGCCTTGTGATTGGTTGGGAATGCTTAGGATCTTAGATAGATAGATCTCTCAAGGGACTGTTCTATCTGTCTGTCTGCGGGGTCTACTAGCATTACAAGAGAGGTCAGCCTTGTGATTGGTTGGGAATGCTTAGGATGGGTGGATGGCTAGATAGATAGATAGATAGATAGATAGATAGATAGATCGACTAATCTCAGAGGGAAAGTCCATCAAAGTGATCTATCTGTCTGTCTGTCTATCTGTCTGTCTATCTATCTATCTATCGATCTATCTATCTATCTATCTATCTATCTATCTATCTATCTATCTATCTACCTGTCTAACCATCCTACGCATTACAAGAGAGGTCAGCCTTGTGATTGGTTGGGAATGCTTAGGATGGGTGGATGGCTAGATAGATAGATAGATAGATAGATCGACTAATCTCAGAGGGAAAGTCCATCAAAGTGATCTATCTGTCTGTCTGTCTGTCTGTCTGTCTGTCTGTCTGTCTGTCTGTCTATCTATCTATCTATCTATCTATCTATCTATCTATCTACCTGTCTAACCATCCTACGCATTACGCATTACAAGAGAGGTCAGCCTTGTGATTGGTTGGGAATGCTTAGGATGGATGGATGGCTAGATAGATAGATAGATAGATAGATAGATAGATAGATAGATAGATAGATAGATAGATCGACTAATCTCAGAGGGAAAGTCCATCAAAGTGATCTATCTGTCTGTCTGTCTGTCTGTCTGTCTGTCTGTCTATCTATCTATCTATCTATCTATCTATCTATCTATCTATCTATCTATCTACCTGTCTAACCATCCTACGCATTACAAGAGAGGTCAGCCTTGTGATTGGTTGGGAATGCTTAGGATGGGTGGATGGCTAGATAGATAGATAGATAGATAGATAGATAGATAGATAGATCGACTAATCTCAGAGGGAAAGTCCATCAAAGTGATCTATCTGTCTGTCTGTCTGTCTGTCTGTCTGTCTGTCTGTCTGTCTATCTGTCTGTCTGTCTATCTATCTATCTATCTATCTATCTATCTATCTATCTATCTATCCTACGCATTACAAGAGAGGTCAGCCTTGTGATTGGTTGGGAATGCTTAGGATGGATGGATGGCTAGATAGATAGATAGATAGATAGATCGACTAATCTCAGAGGGAAAGTCCATCAAAGTGATCTATCTGTCTGTCTGTCTGTCTGTCTGTCTGTCTGTCTGTCTGTCTATCTATCTATCTATCTATCTATCTATCTACCTGTCTAACCATCCTACGCATTACGCATTACAAGAGAGGTCAGCCTTGTGATTGGTTGGGAATGCTTAGGATGGATGGATGGCTGGATGGCCCTCTGAACAAGCTATTTGTTAATTTTCTAGATGAGAATTAACATTGTAAAATTGTATATTTTCTCATATTAATAATCTACCATTAGAATATCATAAGCAGTTCAGTGAGTAGTTGTTTATTCGTTAATATTAATGGGTGGATTCAGGACTACATCAGGCTTTTGTTCTTCCGGTGAGAACTGGGACTCCTAAGCTCCTGAAGTAGCAGGTCATGGCCAGAATTGTAAGTGGAGCTCCGGCTCCGTCTCTGGATCAGGGGGGGAGTGACTCCTGTGGGATTGCCTCTTTGTGCCCTTCTGAAGGCCTGACCTTTGGAGCTGAATTTGAATAAAGCTCCCGTCCAGTCGTGCGATTCATTTGCAAATATCCACCTGGTCTGCTGCATCAGGCTTTTCAGAAAGCTTGAGCTAAATGCCTTGTTAAACTTGTTGGTCAGAGGTTAAAGGTTGGTTAAGTCTACTTTAGCCCAGTGGGTTGTGTAGACTGACCTGACAGCAGTAACAGAAAAGGAAGCTCTATTAAAGGACAGGTCAAGTATTTGAACCCAGAGAGAGTGTTATTTCATTTGCAATGGTAAGAGGACTGTCTGATTCTGGAGCACTGAAGCTGTCTGCGGTTTGGTCCACAGGAGAAATACAGTACACTGATCTGTACCCAGTTTAATTATATCTAATATACACACCAGGCTAATGTGCTATATTCATATACTGACCATGTACTTAGTACACCATACAGCCCTGGAGAATTGAAGAGACCACTCAGGTTCTCTAGTTGTACAGGTTCTGGGTTTGTGTTGGTTCTGTTTGATTCTCTACACTACTGGAAACATGTCTTCCAAACTCCAGATCAGATATTATAATTAGATCTGTTTATTTAGAAAATGTCCATTTTTTTTAACCATCCTCGCTGTGCATTCCACCCCAGCCACCACTCACCAGTCTCTCTGTAGGTCACTTGAGGTCATCTTACGTTGGTTAAGGGACATTGGAATGAGGTGGTGCTCATCATGGTCAGTAGAGAGTGGGTTTGGCCCTCTGCCAGTCTGGAGCTGTGTTGTCCTGTGTGTTTGCTGCTTGGCCTTGTTCTTATAAACCAGACGCTCACTGTATCTGCCAGTGAAGCTAGAACCCAAGCTTCTGTGCCTCACTAAGACCCTGCCGTACATGTGGAGATGCAGATTTAAGAAGAGACTGGAGTGCTCTCTTATTTATTTCCACAGCTGTATGTACACTCATCATCAAAAAAATGGTTGCACCCAGAAGGAATACATTGCAGTGCTGTTGGGAAGGAAGATAAAGGTTACCAGGTACAATACATGATGATAGATCTAGAGTGATATGGAGAATATTTATTGAGCTACACATCCAGAAGTTTTCATCATACCTAACTAATAGAAGGCAGTTCATCACCCTCTCAGGTCATACTTCCTCTGCTTCTACTGTCACTCAAGGGGTTCCACAAGGCTCAGTCCTCAGACCTCTCTTATTCAGTGTGTATATCGTTCCTCCTGGACAAATACTACGTCATTTCAAACTTGACTTTCACTGTTACGCGGCTGACACCCAGGTTTATCCACCTCTTACTCACTTAGAAACCTGCCTGTCAGAGACCAGGACGTGGATGAAACACAATCTTCTCATGTTAAACTGTAATAAAACGGAACTCATTCTTATTGGATCCAAATCAACCCTCAGTAAAACTCCTCCTCTTACATTATACATCGATAATATACCCATCTCTGTCATTCAGTGCCCGTATCAACACTCAATTTTTTTTCCACCTGCGTAACACTGCCAAAATCAGACCATCCCTCTCTCAGTCTGCTGCAGAAACCCTTATCCATCCTTTCATTTCCAGCCGTTTGGACTACTGCAACTTCCTTCTATCTGGCATCAACTCTTCCTCCATTTCCAAACTCCAGATGGTCCAAAACGCTGCTGCCCATCTCCTCACCTGCACCCGCTCACATGACCATATTACCCCCGTTCTCCAGCATCACCACTGGCTTCCTGTAAAATACCGCATACAGTCCAAAGTTCTCCTGCTCACCTACAAAGCTCTGAGCAATCTCTCTCCTTCTCACCTGTCTGATCTCTCCTTCTTACCTGTCTGATCTCTCCTTCTTACCTGTCTGATCTCTCCTTTTTACCTGTCTGATCTCTCCTTCTTACCTGTCTGATCTCTCCTTCTTACCTGTCTGATCTCTCCTTCTTACCTGTCTGATCTCTCCTTCTCACCTGTCTGATCTCTCCTTCTTACCTGTCTGATCTCTCCTTCTCACCTGTCTGATCTCTCCTTCTTACCTGTCTGATCTCTCCCTCTCCTTTTTACCTGTCTGATCTCTCCTTACCTGTCTGATCCCTCCTTCTTACCTGTCTGATCTCTCCTTCTCACCTGTCTGATCTCTCCTTCTTACCTGTCTGATCTCTCCTTCTCACCTGTCTGATCTCTCCTTCTTACCTGTCTGATCTCTCCTTCTCACCTGTCTGATCTCTCCTTCTCACCTGTCTGATCTCTCCTTCTCACCTGTCTGATCTCTTCTTCTTACCTGTCTGATCTCTCCTTCTCACCTGTCTGATCTCTCCTTCTCACCTGTCTGATCGCTACTTCTTACCTGTCTGATCTCTCCTTCTCACCTGTCTGATCCCTCCTTCTCACCTGTCTGTTTTCTCCTTCTTACCTGCCTGATCTCTCCTTCTTACCTGTCTGATCTCTCCTTCTCACCTGTCTGATCTCTTCTTCTCACCTGTCAGATCTCTCCTTCTTACTTGTCTGATCTCTCCTTCTCACCTGTCTGATCCCTCCTTCTTACCTGTCTGATCTCTCCTTCTTACCTATCTGATCTCTCCTTCTCACCTGTCTGATCTCTCCTTCTCACCTGTCTGATCGCTACTTCTTACCTGTCTGATCTCTCCTTCTCACCTGTCTGATCCCTCCTTCTCACCTGTCTGATTTCTCCTTCTTACCTGCCTGATCTCTCCTTCTTAACTGTCTGATCTCTCCTTCTCACCTGTCTGATCTCTTCTTCTCACCTGTCAGATCTCTCCTTCTTACTTGTCTGATCTCTCCTTCTCACCTGTCTGATCTCTCCCTCTCACCTGTCTGATCTCTCCTTCTCACCTGCCAGTTGAGGCTAATGTATTGTAGTAGAGGCAGTTGTTATGAGGTAGTTGTAGGTTGGTGTGGTGCAGCAGATAACGTCATTACATGCCAAGGAGCTATTGCCCTATGTGGAAGACTGGGGTTCGATTCCCGGGTTGGGTGACAATGCCGCACTACACCAATCGGAGTCCTTGAGCAAGACTCCTAACGCTACGTCGGCCTGCCTGAGTTACAACTAACCTTGTAAGTGGCTCCGGATAAGGGCGTCAGCTAAATGCCGTAAATGTTCAGTA
>JAMWET010003419.1:0-92500 GCA_024036415.1 Prochilodus magdalenae | reverse complement strand
CCCCCTCCTCTGAGCCAATCAGAGAACGGGAGTCTGAATGTGTGGCTAGCAACTGGAGAGGACTGAAAGACTGCAGCTCAGGCCCAAGAATGCTCGCTTATGTTTGTGTTTGTGTGTGTGTGTTTGTGTGTGTGTGTGTGTGTGTGTGTCTGTGTGTGGGGGTCTGAACGCATGTGTGTCTTGCACTGTATATATGGGGGATCATTCAGCGAGCGTGTGCTGGTACATGTGAGGCACTCGGATTCAGACAGAGTGAAATATGCTCCTGGAAAACATCCATAAGCTAAGAGACAGATTCTCTCCGGCCCGGGATGTCTCCTCATCTCTCCGCTCTTATCAGAGTGAAACGCGGTTCTGCCGCACTGATATGTTCGGGGGGAAATGAATAGCAGCATCAGCAGGCAGTTTATTCTCCTCATCGCTGATTTATGGCGGGACTTTGATAAACAATGAAGTGTGGTATCCTGCGAGTGAAGTGTTGGATTGATGATGTTTAAATTTCAGTAGGTACAGTTTGTATAAGTTCGTGGTTGTGATGTCACAGCCTAGAACACACTTACATACGAGTGCCCCTTCAGCCTACAGCGGTTTAGCCACCATGCTGGAGTAAACAGTTAAATGTTGTGCTGTTGGGGGGTGGAGCCAGAACAGGAAGTGGTCAGGAAGGGGTGGAGCTAGGACAGGAACTCCATGGCAACTAATGTTAGTAATGTAGCTAGTTTGAGTACTTTTCTTCTGCCCTAAAGATGACCTGACCTCTTGACCTGACCTGACCACTGATCTCTGTGATGGTAAAGAGTCAAAATCAAACTTGTTGACTTCTGAGGCATCTCCAGATGTCTTCCATCCAGAGCTGAAGGGAAATGCAAAAGCCAGGGAGAGCCGCAGACGCACTCAAACGAGGCGGAGAACAAAGACAGCGGAGCGAAAACGCTTGGAGAACCAGCGCGTATTTGCCTGAGTGACAGCTGTAGACAAAGCCCTCTCTGCGATGAAAGATCCCATCAAAGTGCATTGAGGAAAGAACAATGGCCACCCACTCACCGAAAGATTTGTTTTTCATCCCCATCAGGATATAATGTCCCTTATTTAATGCATTATGAAACAGAGGCGGGCTGAGGTAGCACAGTGATTTTGCTAATGCGTTCGGTAGTAGCATCTAGAATACCTGGAGCCTTCGTGCGAGCTGTGAACTTGAGATGTCCTGGAATCTTCTTCACATTACTCATATGTGTTTTTCATTGGCGTTCAGAGTGGTTGTGTGTTTGCTTTGGATTTCCTTCATTTGAATATGATGATAAACTCCCTGGTAGGTGAAGGGAGAAGTGAAGGAAATGGACGCACTATAACTACATCCATCTACACTGAGCAGGGGATGATTAGAGAATAGGGAATCTGCTGTTTAAAGATATGAACCTCTTACTAGAGGTGGGCAATGCATTCGCATGTCTCACAATGTCAAACCTACCCACCAAGTTTTAATCCTGTCGGCTGATCCTTCTGAGAGCAGCTATTCTTCTGAGTGTAGGAGCGTGTAGTAATGTCTCGCTGCAGGATTAGACTAAAGTTGTATAAGGCTAGATCAGACTTCAGACTAAAGTTGTATAAGGCTAGATCAGACTTCAGACTAAAGTTGTATAAGGCTAGATCAGACTTCAGACTAAAGTTGTATAAGGCTAGATCAAACTAAAGGCTAGTTCAGACTTCATACTAAAGTTGTATAAGGCTAGTTCAGACTTCATACTAAAGTTGTATAAGGCTAGTTCAGACTTCAGACTAAAGTTGTATAAGGCTAGTTCAGACTTCAGACTAAAGTTGTATAAGGCTAGTTCAGACTTCATACTAAAGTTGTATAAGGCTAGTTCAGACTTCAGACTAAAGTTGTATAAGGCTAGTTCAGACCTGAGACTAAAGTTGTATAGGGCTAGTTCAGACTTCAGACTAAAGTTGTATAAGGCTAGTTCAGACTTTAGACTAAAGTTGTATAAGGCTAGTTCAGACTTCAGACTAAAGTTGTATAAGGCTAGTTCAGACTTTAGACTAAAGTTGTATAAGGCCAAGGCCAGACTAACAAGTTGTATCATAGTTTTTAGACTAACTAAAGTTGTATAAGGCTAGTTCAGACTTTAGACTAAAGTTGTATAACGGCTAGGCTAGTTTTTCAGACTTCAGACTTCATACTTTAGGACTAAAGTTGTATAAGGCTAGTTCAGAATTTATACTAACGTTGTATAAGGCTTCATGTTTTGTATAGTTTTGCTAGTTGTATACAGTTTAGACTGAGACTAAAGTTGTATAAGGCTAGTTCAGACTTTAGACTAAAGTTGTATAGGGCTAGTTCAGACTTCAGACTAAAGTTGTATAAGGCTAGTTCAGACTTTAGACTAAAGTTGTATAAGGCCACTTCATACTAAAGTTGTATAAGGCTAGTTTAGACTTTAGACTAAAGTTGTATAAGGCTAGTTTAGACTTCATACTAAAGTTGTATAAGGCTAGTTCAGACTTTATACTAAAGTTGTATAAGGCTAGTTCAGACCTGAGACTAAAGTTGTATAGGGCTAGTTCAGACTTCAGACTAAAGTTGTATAAGGCTAATTCAGACTTTAGACTAAAGTTGTATAGGGCTAGTTCAGACTTTAGACTAAAGTTGAATAAGGCTAGTTCAGACCTGAGACTAAAGTTGTATAGGGCTAGTTCAGACTTCAGACTAAAGTTGTATAAGGCTAGTTCAGACTTTAGACTAAAGTTGTATAAGGCTAGTTCAGACTTTAGACTAAAGTTGTATAAGGCCACTTCATACTAAAGTTGTATAAGGTTAGTTTAGACTTTAGACTAAAGTTGTATAAGGCTAGTTTAGACTTCATACTAAAGTTGTATAAGGCTAGTTCAGACTTCAGACTAAAGTTGTATAAGGCTAGTTCAGATTTTAGACTAAAGTTGTATAAGGCTAGTTCAGACTTCAGACTAAAGTTGTATAAGGCTAGTTCAGACTTCAGACTAAAGTTGTATAAGGCTAGTTCAGACCTGAGACTAAAGTTGTATAAGGCTAGTTCAGACCTGAGACTAAAGTTGTATAAGGCTAGTTCAGACCTGAGACTAAAGTTGTATAAGGCTAGTTCAGACCTGAGACTAAAGTTGTATAAGGCTAGTTCAGACTTCAGACTAAAGTTGTATAAGGCTAGATCAGACCTGAGACTAAAGTTGTATAAGGCTAGTTCAGACCTGAGACTAAAGTTGTATAAGGCTAGTTCAGACCTGAGACTAAAGTTGTAAAGGGTTACTTCAGACTTCCAAGTTTAAGATGACGGTAACACAAGGCCGTAACACCTTCATGTTCTTCTACATCGACTCCACATGCAGAAAACCTGCATCTCACTGTGTTGTTTGACCCTCCTAATCTTTGTCTGTACCTATCCTGTTTATGCACTAGACCACTAATGAGTACACCCCCCCAACTGTATTGGTAAGTCAGCGTCCAGCACCCCATCAGCAGCACGGTTGAACAGCGGAATGGCCACTGTGGCATTTTGGAAGGACGGACATTAGTGTCAACCTTTCTGGCGAAGCTGAGTGAGTGTTGTGTGTGAGTGCACATACCAGCACTCGTTCATCAGCCGCCCACTCGTCGGTGGAAAGTCCATTAAGATGTGACAGGCGCTGACTTTCACCTCGCACATTTCCACACAGCATGTCTTTATCTTGCCTCTTTAATGGGGCCTTAACCCGTTCGGTCTTACATTAAGGCCTCGCTGCTTTGACATGGCTTTGTGCTGGGATGATCATGTTGTCATCTTTGGCAGTTACGTCGAGTTTTATTTATGCCCACGTTTAATCACAACCTCCGCTAACCCATTAATGTACATAGCTGCATTGTGGCGGCTGGTCCATTTGTTCTGTGAGCTTGCCCGAGCACGAAGACATTTTCAAATCAATCAAACCATTTAACCGTTAAATTAAATGGCCCATGTTAAAACACAATTTTCCTTGATTTTTTAAGGAAAAGAGTTTGATGCAGAATGTAAACCATGGTAAGATTCCAAAGCATAACTTTCAGTAGCCAGCCCCATACCGGTCATACAGTCCATATATGGAAAAATTTTTTAATCAGTATTTGAACTTTGAACTCATTGCTTTTGTGCCATCACAGACGTATATACCCCACAATCCAGCCCACAGCAGTTTAGCTCCACCCATGCCAGATTAGGGTAGGACCGATCCTGTCCCAGCATGACTGCGCCCCTGTGCTCCATAAAGACCATTCCAAGTTTGAAATGGATACAAATTCCCATAACCATAATCCCAACTCTTCCAAAGCAAAGCATTACCAGAGGAGTGGATGCTGTTAAAACTGCAAAGTGGACACCATACTAATGTCCATGCTTTTGATATGGGACGTCCAACAAATTCAGCCAGGGGCAATAGTTAGTGTCCGCATACTTTTGGCGGTTCAGTGTAAACCTATGGACACTAGGCATGTCTTGACTGATGGGCTACATTTACAAATTTGATTTCCTGTGTTGAGCTATCAGTTTAATGGTTGGCATGTGACCCGACCAGGCTTTATCCAGCACTTGAGCGCTGCTGATAGAATCCGTTTCCCTCAGGTGTTGGGTGTAATTGAACTGGGGGCCACGCAGAGGCCCATATAAAGCTGGAAAAGTGGAGCTCGTCGTATGATTCACATTCTTTTACTCAATATTGAAAGCTCGGAGACAAAGCTGTAAAACAGATATGTTCTGCAAGAACGGCTGCTGGTCATATTATTTATGGAACTCTAGTAATAAAGATAAAGTGGGATTTGATTAACTGCTGTTAATGCAACGATAAAACAATCCTGCTCGCTGCAGTGTAATAGATCCCCGTGTCCTTTTTTTTGTCCATGGCTCTCGAATGGCACTTTAAACCATGTATTGATTTGAACGAATATGATTTGCGCTGATAAAGAGCTCTTCCATGGTCACATAACTGCGATGATGAATACTTATCAGCCTATATTAGATTCATATCATCCCCCCGACTCGATTAAGCCGTCAGGCATTTGAAGGTTTCTAAATGCCTGTCCGGCAAGGCCAACCCTTCATAACTCTCCGCTAAGGGCCTTGTCTTAAACCGCCACAAGGACGCGGAGGAGATAAAAACGACAAGGCTTTTGTTGCCTCTCTTCGCTTGACGTCGTTGCCTAGCCTCCAGTCATGGTAACAGCACTCAAGGGCATTATTATCGTCACATTTGCCTCAGAGAGATGGCAACATGCTACGGTACTGACCAGAGCTATAGGCTACATATAAGGGGTATAGACATATGCGGTGATCCACATGAACACCAACAGGAAGAGCGTATAGCTACTTAAACAGCCCAGAAATCCACATATCTGAAGCTCCTACAATGTAAAATGTGGTGTGGTTTTGGCTGCCATATTTATGCAATATGTATGTTTTATTGAATGATCAGGCAAAACTGATAAACTGGCAACAAATCCTAATGATGCTTTACAAATGCAAACCAAGCATTGTGAAGTACTTATTCTACCTTAACAAAGTGCTTTGCCGTTGCTAGGCTAGTAGTTTGGGGCAGAAAGGGTCAGCAGTCTTGATGTCTATCAGGCTTGAAATCTCATGCCTGAAATCTCTTAGCAAAGCCACAAGAGAGCACAGGAGGACTTCAAGAGAGCATAATTGACCTTCTTGTCTCTGGGTTAATTGGGTGGCCCTCCTATTCCCCCATAACTCTGTCCACCGGAGCTGTCCAATGATGTCTCGCATGCTAGCACATGTTAGACTTTACCATCACAGCTTAGTAGCATCATACAACAAGAGCAGGCTTAGCCTGGGGGTGGAAATGGTTGTGACTACATTGGAGGAAACATGTTGCTGATTGTGGGAGATGCTTACAGTGGGGTTAGCTGCTTTAGTAGTATAGTGTTAGATCCTATACTGTTGGATGCTACAGTAGTGTAGTGTTGGATGCTACAGTAGTGTAGTGTTGGATGCTACAGTAGTGTAGCGGTGGATGCTGTAGTAGTGTAGCATTGGGTGCTGTAGTAGTGTAGCGTTGGGTGCTGTAGTAGTGTAGCGTTGGGTGCTGTAGTAGTATAGCATTGGATGCAGTAATAGTGTAGCGTTAGATACTGTAGTAGTGTGGCGGTGGATGCTACAGTAGTGTAGCGGTGGATGCTGTAGTAGTGTAGCGTTGGATGCTGTAGTAGTGTAGCGTTGGATGCTATAATAATGTACCGTCGGATACTGTAGTAGTGTAGCGGTGGATGCTACAGTAGTGTACCGTTGGATGCTGTAGTAGTGTAGCGGTGGATGCTGTAGTAGTGTAGCGGTGGATGCTACAGTAGTGTACCGTTGGATGCTGTAGTAGTGTAGCGTTGGGTGCTGTAGTAGTGTAGCGTTGGATGCAGTAATAGTGTAGCGTTGGATACTGTAGTAGTGTAGCGGTGGCTGCTACAGTAGTGTAGCGTTGGATGCTGTAGTAGTGTAGCGTTGGATGCTGTAGTAGTGTAGCGTTGGATACTGTAGTAGTGTAGCGGTGGCTGCTACAGTAGTGTAGCGTTGGATGCTGTAGTAGTGTAGTGTTGGATGCTGTAGTAGTGTAGCGTTGGGTGCTGTAGTAGTGTAGCGTTGGGTGCTGTAGTAGTGTAGCGTTGGGTGCTGTAGTAGTGTAGCGTTGGATGCTGTAGTAGTGTAGCGTTGGATGCTGTAGTAGTGTAGCGTTGGATGCTGTAGTAGTGTAGTGTTGGATGCTACAGTAGTGTAGCGTTGGGTGCTGTAGTAGTGTAGCGTTGGATGCTGTAGTAGTGTAGCGTTGGGTGCTGTAGTAGTGTAGCATTGGGTGCTGTAGTAGTGTAGCGTTGGGTGCTGTAGTAGTGTAGCGTTGGATGCTGTAGTAGTGTAGCGTTGGATGCTGTAGTAGTGTAGCGTTGGGTGCTGTAGTAGTATAGCGTTGGATGCTACAGTAGTGTAGCGTTGGGTGCTGTAGTAGTATAGCGTTAGATGCTGTAGTAGTGTAGCGTTGGGTGCTGTAGTAGTATAGCGTTGGATGCTATAGTAGTGTAGCGTTGGGTGCTGTAGTAGTGTAGCGTTGGATGCTATAGTAGTGTAGCGTTGGATGCTGTAGTAGTGTAGCGTTGGGTGCTGTAGTAGTGTAGCGTTGGGTGCTGTAGTAGTGTAGCGGTGGATGCTGTAGTAGTGTAGCGTTAGATGCTGTAGTAGTGTAGCGTTGGATGCTGTAGTAGTGTAGCGGTGGATGCTACAGTAGTGTACCGTTGGATGCTGTAGTAGTGTAGCGGTGGATGCTGTAGTAGTGTAGCGGTGGATGCTACAGTAGTGTACCGTTGGATGCTGTAGTAGTGTAGCGTTGGGTGCTGTAGTAGTGTAGCGTTGGATGCAGTAATAGTGTAGCGTTGGATACTGTAGTAGTGTAGCGGTGGCTGCTACAGTAGTGTAGCGTTGGATGCTGTAGTAGTGTAGCGTTGGATGCTGTAGTAGTGTAGCGTTGGGTGCTGTAGTAGTGTAGCGTTGGGTGCTGTAGTAGTGTAGCGTTGGATGCTGTAGTAGTGTAGTGTTGGATGCTACAGTAGTGTAGCGTTGGGTGCTGTAGTAGTGTAGCGGTGGATGCTACAGTAGTGTAGCGGTGGATGCTGTAGTAGTGTAGCGTTGGATGCTGTAGTAGTGTAGCGTTGGATGCTATAATAATGTACCGTCGGATACTGTAGTAGTGTAGCGTTGGGTGCTGTAGTAGTATAGCGTTGGATGCTGTAGTAGTGTAGCGTTGGATGCTGTAGTAGTGTAGCGTTGGATGCTGTAGTAGTGTACCATTGGATGCTGTAGTAGTGTAGCGTTGGGTGCTGTAGTAGTGTAGCGTTGGATGCAGTAATAGTGTAGCGTTGGATACTGTAGTAGTGTAGCGGTGGCTGCTACAGTAGTGTAGCGTTGGATGCTGTAGTAGTGTAGCGTTGGATGCTGTAGTAGTGTAGCGTTGGGTGCTGTAGTAGTAATTCTGAAATCCATCTTTCTAAGGAGAGATAAGCGTGTTTCCTGTTTTGAGTTCTGCCCAAATTCCCTTTTGTTTATGCCTCCTTTTGCCAAACCATGTGAATCCCTGCAGAGTGGCTTAATCTCCTACACTGGCTCTTTGGCAAAGTGTGGCTCTGCTGTTTGGACCCGGTGGAGGGAAAGAGAACAAATCGGTGGCTATTTTCTCTTCCCGTCCTCCTTAACTGCTCGCTCATAGATAGGGATCTTTACAAAGCTGCTGGCATTCACTCACAAACAACACCCCCCCAACCCCTCTCCTGCAACAAAGGGAAAAATAGCTTTGGGCTTGGAGTCAGGTTTTTCCATCGTTTTCTACCAGTTTCAACTTCGCTAAGCGGTGCCCAGGCATTCTGCCTCCATCGGTGGCCGTGGTGCAAACGCCAAAGCTGTTAATCCCTCTGTGGTTCTCCCAACTCCGGCAGCAACGTTTTTCCCATTGATTAGCCATGGAGTTCATGGTGGGTCTGGGGTTTCCCTCTACCTGTGAGTGGACTGAACGAAAGACAGGCTCATAAACTTACTGGTGATATCTTAGACATGCTGACATAACGTAACTCTGGCATTACATGACTGTCCTTACAGGAGACCCGGTAGAGGTGTAGACGTGCTGGATTGACTGCAGCACTGAAGTCATTGAGTCGTCATTATTGCAGTACTGACTTTTTTGCTGTATATATACCAATGAGCCCTTTTATAGAGCGGGTGCTATGAGCATCCAGGTCAACAGTGCCGTGGTAAGTTATTTAAGAAAGGAATCTAGGTTCTTTAGCAATGCAAAAGACTACACCCAAATTACTCTCTGGCACCTAAACACATCTGTACCTCCTGGAATATAAGGTAACACCCAATGCTCATTTTCAGCCAATCAGTGGTAAACGTGACTGAAGTATGCTGAGCTGATGTTATTTAAAAGCAAAGAGACTGTCCAGTAGAAACAGTTTATACAGCATCTTTAAAGGAGCAGTGTGTGAGGTTTAGTGCCATCTAGTGATGAGGTTGCAGATTGCAGATACACCTGCCTCACCGCTATCTTTCCAGATGTGTGATGGAGGTTTTCTGGCATCACCTGTCCCAATTTCGAAGTGCTTCTTCACATCTTTGCTTCTTTGATGTCAAGGATTCACCCTCCTTTGTATTTTCTTGTGTTAAATAATAAGAAAAAATTAGTCAAAATTTTCTCAAACTTCAGACAATACAAAATGGTTAGCCAGCAATCACTGATTCTTCGTCTTTCAACGTCTATAGCATCCGCAAATCCAAAAAGTAAAAAGCCTGAAATGCACTGTTTGGTTTGTTCATATGGGCTACAGCTAGCACCCTATGTAGATGTGGAAGACTCATTCTATGGTAACAAAACAAAAACACATAGATGTATAGATACAGGCAAAGTGGGAAACACAGCGGGGCCTGTGGACAAGCTTCTGTCTCTTCTGTATTCTTAACTAGAGATGCAGCACTGATCTGCCACAGCGCGGCACTCTGGCAAAACTTGGCAATGTGTATGTGTGTGTATGTGAGGGGTTTACAAACAGGGTGTGTGATGAGCGGCAGGTGAATCAAATCAGTACTCAATTGAACTAGATCGTGAGTGACTGGTTGACTAGGGACATGTGAGTGTACCGAATAGTGCACTCTGGAAAATGGAGTCCGGGAAATCGCCGGTATCAAGGAAACGAGGAGGCGTGGCAAGACGGTTTTGTTCCTTATGACTTTTATATATCAGTATGCACCTGATCATCTAAAAGGCGTCGGCGATATTAATGAGCTTGTCTCATCTCGGCTGTAGTATCAGCCTCTTCTCTTCCATAAAGACTTTACACAAGATGTTGGAACATTGCTGTGAGGACTTGTTTGCGTTCAGCCACAAGAGCTTTAGTGAGGTTAGATAATAATGATGGATCAACATTTCTGGACAGCTCCAACTTATCCCAAAGGTCCTGGATAAAGCTCAGTCTTTTCACAGATCACAGATCCACTGCTCCAGAGCCAGTGCTGATGAACCTTATACCCCTCTAGCAGACCCCTCTTGTCATTGGACATGGACAGTGACCATGCTGCTGATCCAGAATGCCTTTTTCTATTGGTCAGCTGTTAGTCTACAGTGTGGAAGAGAGGCTTGTACTAAGTAGATCTGTCCAAACTTCTGATTGGCAGTGTGTATTCACTGGAAGTAGACTTGCTGCTATGAGTCACTCGTGGTAACCATCCAAACGTGCTAGCATTGTGCGTGGTCACGCCGTTGTTGTTGTTGTTGTTGTTTTGCAGTGCTGTTTTTCTTTGTAAAGTAATTGAAGGGTAAACTCTGTTTATGTAAGCGCCCGTGCAGGCCCCGCTCACACTCGCAGCGCGGTGCGCTCTTTTAATTAGAGCTCATGCAGGGCGGAGGCTGTTGCTGATGGTGTTATTACGGCTGTTTGGAGTGAAGCTGTTGCTTTTGTTTACATCTGGTGTTGCGGAGGCTGGAGACCAGCCAAGCCTCTCTACCTCCCTGCTTCTCTTTCCCTCTCTCTCTCTCTCTCTTGTTCTCCTTTTCGTCTGCATGCCATGCCCTCTAAGAAGATAGTAATGGATGGCTCGGCAGTGATTAGCATCATCACAACTCTGTCTGTCCAGGATGTAGCCTGGTTAATTTTATACCATACAGCAAAGATAGAAGTGTGTATATACATGTTATATATATATATATATACACACACATATATACATATATACACATATTTATACATATATACACATATATCGTCACTGTCCAAAGAAAAACATGTATCTCTATTTTTGTTGATCTTTACTTTTATGCTTCATTTGATCACATGAGCTGATATTTACACTGTGTGGATATTTCATGAAGAACGGACAAACAGAAATACCCCAAAACTGCTTGGAAAGACGTCTGGTTCCATTGACTCCCATTCAAATCAAATGAGGTTTTTGGTCTCTCCTGTAAAGTTGCCATTTTGGAGATACCTGTTTTTCTTTGGACAGCGACGATATATACATTATATTAGACAAAAACAATGTAAATTATTAAATGTGTGATCTGGTTATGTGAGGGCATGCACACACAGGGACTAGTCTCTGTGTGGTCCAGATAGACCACGAGTAGAGAGGATCGTTTGATCCGCCAAGAAGCATGAGCAGGTCCCAGAGTTTCCTTGTCCACCATCCAGACACACCTTTATTACACACCCCTGTCTCTTCCTGGACCATTTCCAAGAGCTTAGCAGAAGCAAATTTGATGTCATGGCACCCATTACATGCCAGACATAGCCAGCCACCAGCTTCTTCATAACAAGAAACGAGAAACCTGGACTGCTACAGACTGAAACCGTATTGTCTTTGTGAAGAATCCCAGTTCTGTTTTGGATCCAGTGATTTCGCTGCAGAGCGACACACTGCCCAACTGCTGGTGTGATGATCTGGAGAGCCATGGCATACAACCGTCGATCATCCCTAGTAGTGATATGTGGGACACAAACAGCTCAGCATATGAGCGGGACATCCTCTGGCCACATGTGTTGCCTCTCACAGCAGAACTTCCATCTGGCATTTTCAGCAGGGGAATGCTCAGCCACGCAAGGCATGGGTTTCCCAGGAATGCCAGATTGTAACACTTCCTTGACTTCCCATTCGCCAGAGTTATCGCCAATTGAGCATTTATGGTTGGGAGCCAGCTTTGGCAACCCATGAGTGTGCATGATCAATAGGCTCAGCTGCAGCATCTGTGGGCAAATGTGCTGCAGGATGCCATATGGATTCTATATGCCTAGATATCTCACCTGTATCTAGGCTGGTGGTCCACCAGGGAACTAGTTAGTTAGTTAGTTAGTGCCAAATCAACTTTGCACAATTTTGAACATGAACCAAATGAACTTACTCACCTAGAAGTCGTAATTGTTTAGTGTACATCTGAAGTTTCCTTCTTCTGGTCATCACACATTTGCCTTCAGACTGAGACTGGTGGGCACATAGCTTTAGGAGCTCACCCTGCTCTGAAGCAACTTGAGAGCAGGGTGGACTTATGACCATTGGGATAGCCAACAATTTCACTGAGCATCACCTTTCACGTCCATATCATGCAGCCCTATTTTGATGTAAGTGGGATTATGTGTCAGGACAAAAGACTCCGGACAGACGGGTGCAGAGTTAAAAGGCTGATGGGTTTATTATTATAACAGGGAATCCGATCAAGCAGCAATACACAGAACAGCAACAGGCAATAACGTACTCAGGGACAGGCAGAGGTCAGAACCAGAGTAGCCGATATAACCTAGATGGAAGGGCGAGATGAGAAAAGGAGTCAAGAAGAGAAAGGCGTAGGTCAAGCCACGTATCAGTAGATAAAGGCAATAAAGGGATAAGCCGAAAAGGAGTAGTCAAGGAGCAAAGGGGAGAGAGAGGAGATTGAAAAACCAGATGCGATAAAAAGAAAACGTTCAGGATTAGAACACGGTTCGGCAAAACTTCGCCAAGAGCACATGAGAGAGTTTGGTTTAAAAGCCTGTATAGATCGACAGCAGCTGTCTAATCATCAGGAGATAAGGAGCCAATCAGATTAGACGGCTGCGAACACGTGAAACTGACGTCATCGAGGGAAGGCCTCTGGGAAGTGGAGTCCGGGAGAGCGGAGGAGCTGGGAAAACCCGGAAGTGTGGCATTATGTAGTACACAGTGATAATTGGTGGGTATAAGCTTCCATTAGATGTTAGCTTCACTGGGCTCGTAGCTTCACTACAGAACTCAGAGGCGTATTATGGATACAGGACAGGAATACAACTCCATGCCTTCCCAAACTGTAATTCAAAGCTGCTTTGTTTTGACATCCATAATAGTGGCACAGGCGTTTCTAACTGGGCGATGCAAACATGGCGTGGCCACAGGTGCGCAGCCAAGCAGCTGTAGCATCGCGTCCTCACTTTGATGTCTTTGCAGCGTGCATCGGCGGGCTCGGTGTAATATACACTGCCTTTGGCACATGTCCTGTGATCACAGGTGCCAAGCAGTTTAGCTGTGATTAACATGGCGCTCTCTGGCTGGTTGGGTCCTACGTGTACGGCCTTTGCTGACGTAAAAAATACAGCATGAATTAGCTGCTGGTTTATGCTGGTCTGGCACACATACTCATGCTGGTTGACCGGCATAGAAACACAACATATCGCCGCTCTCCAAAGAAAAACATGTGTCTCCATTTTTGTTGATTTTTACTTTTATGCCTCATTTGATCACATGGGCTGCTCTTTACACTCTGTGGAGATTTCATGAAGAATGGACCAACAGAAATGGCCCAAAACTGCTTGGAAAGATGTCTGGTTCCATTGACTTCCATTCAAATTAAATGAGGTTTTTGGTCTCGTCTGTAAAGTTGCCATTTTGGTGATGCCTGTTTTTCTTTGGACAGTGACGATATACTGCTTTTGGTGGTAACCGGCCATGTTGGTCTGTACAGGTTTTTCAAGCAGGGAAGGGACCTGTGTTTCTTAGGAACATCAGCAGAGCTAAACAGTATACAGCCTGCTGAACACAGACCATTCAAACCATCGTGACCATTAGGATTTAGCTTTTTTTCAAATTGGCTCAATGGATACTATTAGAGATCACTAGTTTCTTATAGGACATATTCAGATCCCATTGGAGAACCATCAAATGTATCTGCAACCGGTCCCAGAGCATCTGTTAAACCATTAGAATCCTGTACACTGTGATAACAGCCCTTAAGGAAAACACAATATTCCATCAGTGCCTATTAGACACCACCAGGAGCCAAAAGAAAACAGCTAACGGTTTATTTTGATGGTTTCTAATGGATGACTTAATTGTTGTTTGGCCATTGGAGGTACTAGTTACTGTGTAACATTGAAACAGTGTCAAAATCCTTAAAGCCCACTTTTCACATTTAATGTTCCACATGTGAGATGACCGCAGGGTAGGCCTGGACAATAATTCGATATCGGTATTTACCGCGACAAGAAATGTTTCAATAACGGTGATATCACGTAGCACCTAGCCGGGCTACGTCAGTGCGTGATGACGTAATCACAGGCACGCAGCCAGATAGGCTACGCTAGGCTCAGCTCCAGCATGGGACATTTTAGATGCGAAATGAGTGCCCCTGATGGCAATACACAAGTGAGCGAACAAGCTTCACAAGCGAAAAGACAGAAGACGTAGTTGATAAGAGAGGCAGGACTAATTCAGTGGTGTGGACGTGGTTCGGCTTTCGAAAGTCTGATAGACTTCAGGTTTCAGCTTGCTGCACATTGTGCCGGAGAGTGGTGCCGACTAGCTGCGGTAACACATCAAATCTGTTTCACCACCTCAAGCGGTTCCACAGCATAGAACATCCTGAGAGTCAAAAAATGAGGCACCAAAACGTTCAAGCCAACCTGTCCCTAAAACATCGCCAGCATCTGCGTCCGCCAAAGAGAACCCCATGCAGCAGTCACCGGTGGTTGCATTCATGCCATATGACAAACAGTCCAAGCGTCATACAGACATCACTAAAGCTGTTACAAACTTTTTGGCGTTTTAATTTAAAGTGAAGGTTATTTATATTGATAATGGCTAGAGGTTTATGTTTGACAGGGATGTCATGTTTTTGTATATGAAGGCTATATGCAAATAAAAGTGAGCACTGACTGTTTTGGACCATTTTTATTTATAGATAGATAGATAGATAGATAGATAGATAGATAGATAGATAGATAGATAGATAGATAGATAGATACTTTATTGATCCCAAAGGAAATTTAGCAGCCAGTAGCGGTTTCACAAAAATAACAGCACAGATACAAATAATAATACAAAAATAAAAACAGTGTTGTGCAGTATGAGAAACCTAAATGGGTCGGTCAGTAACTTTTATGTGAGGAGGTTTCAAAGACTTCAATTACATTTTTAGACTGTTTTAGTTACAGATTTTAAAGTAAATTTTTTAAAAGTAAATTTGTAAAGTTTTAAAGTATTTATATCGATATCAGAATTATATCGTATGGACCGAAATTAAGGAATATATCGCAATATAAATTTTGGCCATATCGTCCAGCACTACCGCAGGGCGAGATTTCTGTTACACTGGGCCTGCTACACTGGTGGCACAGAGTGTGAGTCAAGGAAAGAGGTATTCCTCTACACATGCGTAGAGGGGGTGGGTACGGGGGTTCTGCACCTGAGCTCTCAGAGCAACCCATGCAGCACAGATGTGGCTAAATCTGCCGCTGGCGTCTCTCTGAACTGTTTACGCGGGTAACCGAGTGCTGTACTTACACGTATATGTGCAGCACACACACATGTATACACCAGACAGCCTGTGTCTTTCAGGGCGGATACAGCTGTATGTAAGTCTGACTACCCCATGATGTACACACACACAAAAGAACAATGTGCAGTTCAGTCTCTGAGATGTAAACAGAGTCATTCAGAGTGGTTTCATATAAATGGTTGACTTACAGACTCTGGTTTCTTCACAGTGGTGGTGTTGGGAACCAGTGTTCAGGTGAGAGGTGTAAACTACAAGCGGGTCAAACGTTTAGGACAGGTTCCACTAGAGGAAAGAAGGCATCTGCTTCACTCAATCAGCTTAAACCATCTTCACCGCTACATCTACCTGCACACACGATTCATTACCTGCAGTCCCGCACCAGCCCCATTTACCATCCCAGCAGCTCCCCTGTTCATTCGATCTGGCTCCTCTGCTTCACTTGATCTGAATCCTGCAGCCGTCAGCTCTTTGGAAAGAATTGGAATATTGTTCCGCTGGTTCAGGCCATTTTTTTTTCAGCCTTGACTGAGCACTTCAGTAACAGCGAGAGAAATGGGGGGCTTTAAGAGGAGGGCAGTGATTGAGAGTGATGCGTGAAAAAGCAGTCTAGTGTTCGGTCCTTCAGGAACCTTTCACAGAGCATGCATTAGATGTGCCTGGTAAGTGGAGGAATACAGCCATCATTTTTACAAAGCGAATAACTAGGGCTGCCTGAGATGAACAGATAACCGTATTGTGATATTTTGTTTTGGTATATATATGTACAGGGGTTGGACAATGAAACTGAAACACCTGGTTTTAGACCACAATCATTTATTAGTATGGTGTAGGGTCTCCTTTTGCGGCCAATACAGCATCAGTTGGTCTTGGGAATGACATATACTGCGTCCTGCACAGTGGTCAGAGGGATTTTAAGCCATTCTTCTTGCAGGATAGTGGCCAGGTCACTACGGGATGCTGGTGGAGGTTCGTCCTTCTTGGTGGTATGCTGACATTACCCTGGATACCGTGGCTCTTGATACATCACAAAGACTTGCTGTCTTGGTCACAGATGCGCCAGCAAGACGTGCACCAACAGTTTGTCCTCTTTTGAACTCTGGTATGTCTCCCATAATGTTGTGTGCATTGCAGTATTTTGAGCAGAACTGTGCTCTTACCTGCTAACTGAACCTTCACACTCTGCTCTTACTGGTGCAATGTGCAATTAATGAAGATTGGCCACCAGGCTGGTCCAATTTAGCCATGAGACCTCCCCATGTTTCAGTTTCATACCCCTGTATCTATATATATATATATATATATATATATACTAGTTGCTGTGTAACATTGAAACAGTGTCAACAGAATAAACCGCAAAGAAACCACAAAAATAAACCGTTAACAGTTTTCTTTTGGCTCCTGGTGGTGTCCAATAGGCACTGATGGAATATTGTTTTTGTAAATATATATATATATATATATATATATATATATATATATATATATATATATATATATATATATATATATATATACATATAAATGGAGAGAGAGAGAGAAAGAGAGAGAGAAAGAGAGAGAGAGCAATCGGCTTTGAAGAGTTGTGCACACATTAATATTAATACTTTTCATTAGAACACCAAAAACTGCAATTAACTTAAATAAATCTGTGTTTCTGTAGTAAGCGTTTTTAATATTACAGATTTGTAAACTTTGGGACACCTTAAGTTCAAAATAATTGGATCTACCCGCTTACCGTGTGATAAATGGAGTGAATTGTTTCTAATACATTTTTCTTTATGATAACATAATCATTGTAAACATCAAAGCACTTCATAAGCTTTTAATCTTAAGGGTTTTTATTACTGTGGAACTAATTCTACTTTAAAACTAATTCAACTTATTGAAAAATATAATACTATTAAAGCAGTAACGCTGCCCTCTGTACGTTTTGGGGATTTGGAGACCTCTCTGGTAGAAATGTGTAACTGCAAGAGAGGATGGATCAGATGATTGTGATAAGAGTTGAAAGAACAGTGAGTTTTTACAAGTGATGAATATGAATATCTGATGTAGCTGACAGTAGCATTAGCTGAAGCTCATCAGGAGTTGAAAAATCCAAAAATCAGTGTGTAATACTACTGAAACATTTGGTGAAGTTGTGATGATGTAATTATTGTTGTATTAGTAATAAAAGCGAACCTTTAATAATTAGCTTTAATAAAATGGATGTAATGGAAGGTACAGGGTCACTCACAAGCAAAAGGATTTCAGTCTAAAGTCCAAGTCAGTCAAAAGTGGTTTAACGACCCACGTACAAAGTTACGAAGTCTAGTCAATCCTTAAATTAAAAACCATAATCTATTGTTCATTTCCTGGCTTATTAAGATTTCATTGTTATTATCACCACATGAGCTGCTGAAGTATTTGAGCTTAATCTACGGTGTTCATCACTTTTCAGTTAATAAAGCAGTTATAATTATATGCAATGCTTCCTTTTAATGTTTCACGTCTCGTATTGAGAAGTAATATTATGGCAGTGTCGTATATTATGAGCATTATGGTATCGATTTAAGACTCTTGATGAGGATGAGTCCTCTGACGTGCTACAAACCCAATGCCATAAATGCTGGAACAGTATGTGGTTAGTAAATTAAATAAAACGTCATCAGAGATGTGTCGCTCGTCAGTCTGACACTGTGCTCTCCATCATACCGCATTAGTAAATACTGTTTGACCTGCATTAAAACCGGAAGTGCAGTAAGAGAAAATTTGATCTTTTACTCTATGAAGTTACATATGCTTAACTTTATCACAGTGTTACATCAGCTGTCCTTTTAACAGCTCTTAATAATCATATGGGGACTAAAGACCAACTGATGTAGTTTTGAAATGATCAGTTAAGCTGTGCAACTCTACAAGGATTATGTTGTCATATTTTGATTTTAATAATCTGATCATTTTACGTAAATCAGGTATCTCAGGTAATCTCAGATTACGTAGCCACGCTGCTCTAACATGTAGAAATGAGTTTGGACGTCCTGAAAAATTAACAGTATTCAGCGGTAAGGCCGTTTTGACTGAGTACCCACAAATTACCCAGCAGCACCCCTCCTACCATTACTAATACCATCCAGTAATACCATTCACACCGGCTCTGAATTCTAAACTTCAGGCTGGTCACAATCAGGGTGGTCTTTTCCTGTCCATTACTTCCATAAACCTTCTGAGAAGTTGAGTCACCTGACCACAATACACATACATCAGTCCAGAGAAGTCGACAGTGTTCCGCCGTGCATAGGACAGTCTTAATTTGCATGTAGTTTGACACATACCAAAGTATCTCCAAACCCCAAACCCATGTGGTGATATCCAGCACTGGTTTTTAACCCAGTGCTGTCGGTGAGGTTGCATTCATTGTGGTGTTTGGCCTTGCCCTTCATGCACAGATATGGTTCCTGACTCCCTGAATATGTTGATGGTATAAAACCGTGTGGAGGCTGATCCGAGTAGGCCTTGCTGGTACTTCAGATTTTGGAGCGAACCAAATCTGCTTTATCACAGACAGTGATGTCCCATCACAGATTCCATTTTACAGTGCTTTGGTTTGTTCTGAAGCGGTCTGAATACACAATAGTTCCGCTCAGGCTTCTTAGAACCTTGGTGATATTCAGGGACCCAGCTTGCATTTGGACCAGTTTTTATTGGAATGAAGGAACATCAAAGGATATGACATCAACGTCAACAGAGGAGTAGGAGTAACCAGATGGCGGAGTGTATAGATTACCTGCAGGCGTTTGTGCTGTTATTCCAGATGTTTGTTTCTATTCAAAAACCAAGCTCGGATCAACGACTGGTGATGAGAAGACAACATACCCACACTACCTGAATGTTTTGATGAAATGGATCCATGTAGAGGGTGAAATTGCTAAATATATAATCACTGAATTGTTCGCTGATGCTTTTTTAGAAAAGTAGCCCCGGCCCAAGCTTCTTTTACATCCAAGCATGATAACATCACCATGCATAAAGGTTTTGAACAATATTACAGTCTTACTAGTCTTAAATTACTCCAGAACCTTCGATATTTCAGGCGTCAGTTTTACAATAAGCAGGTTTTCACATGAGCCATTGATACTGACTGGATAAACCGGGTCCAAGCCCCCCTTGAGCAAGCCAGAGGCCACAGTGATGAGGAAAAACTCCCGTGAGAAGGAAGAAACCTCGAGAGGAACCAGGGTCAAGGGCGGAACCCAACCTCCTTAGGTCGAACCCGGATGAGATGAGAAAGACAGAACTACCAGGAGAAGAACATCTATTAGATCCAGTCTGATTAGATCCAGTCTGATTAGTCCAGGAGGGAGTAACTGCAAGATGGAGCCGACCCATTGATAGAATTCATGATCAGGGCCAGGCGCTGGTCAGTGTAAAGGTTATGGTCATGCCGGGTGATGAAACAGGGCAGGAGACCCACGGTGGTGCTGATGCTCAGGTGCCTGGGAGTTCTGATGTGATCACTCCGGAGAAATTCTAGTGCTTAACTAAGAAGAGGAGAGAAAGAAGGAGAGAGAGAGACAGAGAGTGATTAGGAGGATTAAGAGGTAGATATTTGAACTTGTTTGGAGTTGGGTTTGTACATTTCTGTTATTTTCTGCTATGGGTAATCTTAACAGCTATAGGCGTTCCAGGTAAACAAAGCCTTTGCCCAGTGCTAGATATCACACTGTGGCTGTGTTCCACTACTGTGAAGCCCTACACAGTCCATCGTCTGTCCTCATGTCTCCAGTATTGACTCATTGTGGATTACGCTGTTTAGTTAGGTGAGCGTGACTGGATTTATACACAAGGTTGTTCCTTTTATCTCTAGAATTTAGTGGTGTTACAAAAACCAGCGTGGTGCCGGACTGAAGCTCCCCTTCACACGCTCTGTTCGTTCCTGCTATCGCCGCGGTTGCTAATGGTTTCCTTTTGCAAATGGCACAAATCTGATTCAGTGTCACTCCGTGCTGCCGACATAACAAACCAGCCTCAGCTTTATCCTGAATGATCAAGAAATAGCCTGCCATGCCTGCAACCTCTTTGTTGACGTACAGGATAGGCTTTAAATTAGATGTTGGGACGTTACTGTATTGGTTTTGGACGTGTGTGTCTGTGTTTTTAACCAGTATGAGTGGAAGGAGTTTAGCATAATAGAATAACCACACGCTATATTGGTCATTTTATTAGAAACAGCTTGCTGGTGGACAGTTAGAGTGCAGTTGCTTATGTGTTGGTACACAGTCTGTGTTAGCCATCCTCCAGACCTTCATTAGTGGTCAGTTTCTGACCACAGAAACTGCCTCTATGTCTGATACATACCAGCACCAAACACACTACCATACCACTGATACCTCTGATAATGATGCACCACCCAAATGATCTCTGGCCTACAGCAACCCAGTGGTAGGCCCACTCCAAAGTAGGCAGATTCTGTGGCGTAGCTAGCAGCATTGGGACCGCATAGTGTTGAATGTTCCTTAAAATGGCCTTATTGAAGTCCTTATATCACTGTTTACTTAATTTTACCATTTTACATCCATCAGGGTGTAGTTATGAGAGATATGAGAGGAAGAGGGTATGAAACTGAAGCTCAAACCTGAGCTGATCCGAGTAGGCCTGGCTGGTACTTCAGATTTTGGAGCCCAAACCAAACTGCTTAATAACAGACAGATGGCTTGTTCCTTCTTATTAAAACTGGTCCAAGCTGGTTCCCTTAATATCACCAAGGTTCTAAGAAGCCTGAATGGTACCGCTTTTGTTCCATTCAGGCTTCTTAGAACCTTGGTGATATTCAGGGAATCAGCTTGGACCAGTTTTTATTGGAATAAAGGAACGTCAAAGGATATGATATCAACGTCAACAGAGGAGTAGGAGTAACCAGAGTGTGTAGATTACCTGCGCATAGATTACCTGCAGGTGTTTGTGCTGTTATTCCAGATGTTTGCTAGCAAGCTCGGATCAACAGCTAGTGATGAGAAGACGCCGAAAGCTTTCATGAGCTGACCACTGGGTTGTTGTTGCCTTCTCTTTCCTTAACAACTGACATGCCTGTGTAACCCGGGCTGTCTCGTAGCCCCATTCTGCGTTGTGTTCAAATTAGACAGGACCTCGACGGAATCTGCATCAGTTTATTCTGCACAAGAGTTTTCGCACACAGACAGACAGCATTAGACCAGCGGCAATCGCCCCGCAGATCTACCTGCCGATTAAAACCAATATGCTTTCAACTCTATATGGTACAGTTACAGTACACATGAAATTACAGGCTACACAGTTTGGACAATATACAATAATCGACCATCAACTTATGTACAGTCTAGCTAGCCTAGCTTTCTGTTGCTAGTTGCAGGCCACGCTGTATTAAGCTCAATATCACCACAGAACATCACAAATATGGATTAACCACAAGATGAAACACTGCTTAGCTTTCAGTAGAGTCAAGTGTACATGTATTTTGCTAATGTATGTCGAAATTAACCTAAATAATATATCGAGAAAAGAGCGATTGAACATCAGCGTGTAAAGAAAAAAAGAACGAGGCTGATGCTTCCTGGTATTTTACCCTCTGAATGCCCCACCCACACAGTCACTCCTTCAAAATAAATGTCGTTAATAGCTTAATGATACATACATATATATATATACATATACACTTAAAGTAAGTTAGCTAAAATCTAGTGAAACATTTCTCACAGCATTAATCCTGCTACACCTACAGACGGTACTACTCTTCGGTTCCAGCTGGGAATGAACTTTTTGGTTTAACTTTGGGTGCGTGAATTAGAACAGAACTCATACCACGTTGGTGGAAAAGGGCTGTATGTGTGAAACGTGACTCTGCAGTGAGCTGCTACTGAGCAATGAGTGGTTTCAAGAGGACATGTGATGTGTGAGTGTGCCCATAGTATACATATATATTCCTGCTGGTCCATAATGGTATAAATCCATCACCCAGCATAGTCACCCAGCATACCAGCATCCAGATCACATCATATGCTGGTGACCAGTCATGCCGGCCTATGCCGGTCTTTCTACCTGGGCCCCTGATGGAAGGATCCAGGCTTAGTGTTTGTAATAAAGTGCATGGTGCATAGATTGGACAAATATACCACCTTGGACCAGCATGACTTTGCACTTTCTGTGTCCTGCTTGTTCAGTGTTTCCTGTGCATAAGGCTAACACTGTCTCTGCTTTCTGTAACAGGCTCAAGAAGAAGTCCCAGTCTGTGGATATTGCCTCTCAAGGCTTCCCAGCCAGTCTGATCCCGGGGCTGTCCATAAACAGGTCCTCGCCACCTGTTGCCAGGACAACCACTTTCGAGGTGCAAGAAAACAACACGACTAATTCCCAGCGGCGCAGTCCACGATGCGGCGAGCTGAAGAGAGGCTACACCATAGGTAAATGAACACTCGGATGTTTCCGTTGCACACACACCGCGTGTGCATGTGTGTGCTTGTTCTGTGAGTCCTAGGGGAGGTGTGCGTGTGTGTGTGTGTGCATATGTGTGTGTGTGTGAGCACATGGGAAGGTTATCAGTGTTCACCTGACTGGCTGTGATGTGCTCTATCTCAGCCCGAAATGAATCCAGCACACTGTGAACCAGCCAATTCCTCGTTCCTCCTCTCCTGCCTCCTGCTTTCGCTCAGCATTCTGGGCTGTCCATGCAGCCAACACTTGCTGACCAATACTATGGTCCTGTTCTGGTGCCTCTCTTGGCCTTGGCCGTTTTGTCCAACATGCTAACCCGGCTAACAGAAGGTGCAAGCTAGCAGGAAGGTGTTCACATAAGCTCACTTACACCACACTAAGATGCCCCTTTCGGCCGTTTCTAATTAGCATCATTAGCATTTCTGAGTGAGATATTGCTTTGAGGTAACATCTGCCTGAGGACTTTGTCCAACGTGACCAAGTTGGCATCTCTTTACCATTATCTGCATACGTTAAGCAGTTCTTTGCAGCTGTCTGTGTTCCATGTTTCAATATTTCTTTAAACCCGGATAGCAAGAAGACGGCGGGCCACTGTTGGCCCACTGACATCAGGTGCCGTTTTACAGTGCTTTGCTTTGCTATAAAGAGCTTGAGGTATTTTACACATCTGTAACACACTATCAGCATTTATTATCAGCAGATTTTTATGGGTGCATGGCAATAATCACAGTGCATGTTGTATTAACACTAGATAGCGCACAGTAGCATTGCCAGCTTAACCACTTTCTGTCAATCCACGGACGGAACAGAAATGAACTTGTTCTGATAAACGATAAACTGATAAACGATGACATGGCTGGATTTCTTTGTGTGCAAGCGAGCAAATAGGGCCTGAAAGGGGTGTGAAAACCTCCACACCTATCCACAAAGATGACTGTAACTGGACCAAATCACTGGAAGAAAATATTCCACTAGACTAATCTATTACATGAATGCTTAACTAAACCATTGCACAAGGTGGCACTTTAAATATTGCATGTGTTGGCCAATCAAAAGTCAGGCTGTATTTCTGGCTTTAAGTGAGTAAAAAAAATTTTTTTACATTTTGAGCAGGACGTCATGATGTTAGATGGCCTTTTAATCAAAGTGCATCCAGACAAAAGCGTTAACTACAGCTCAGTTATGAGGGAAAATGACGGTAGTGAATTGGTATCAGTATCGTCCGATAGAGTATCAGTATTGGTATCGAGACACCCCTAGACGAGATATATCAGACAGCACAACTGCAGCCAAGTGCCACTAAAAAACAGCATTTAAACATAATTAAAAACATAAAAATGTCGACGCTTTGCAAGTCTGGCTAGGCCCACTTGCCTAGTCATTATCTCAGTTGTTTGTCTGAGGAGATTCAAAGCTAATTAGACTCTAGACTGCTGATATATAATATATTTGCTGGCTTCTTCCAAAAACGCTAGTAATGCTAGCTAACAGTGAATGCATGCACATTACAGCCCCATTCACTTCCATTTTATGGTTGGCAACATTAGCATTTTTGAAATACTTACACAGGATGGCCAGCATCTGGAAGACAACATGTTCTAGCTTTCCTGGTGATCAGTAAACGTGCTGTCTATGCTGGTCTATGCTGTTTATACTAGCATGATTAGCAAAATTAGCATTGTGACAGGAATATTCCTTTCCCTTTCACAGCAAGGCTTCGATTACAAGGCATAAACTTGATAACCAAGATTGCAAGCATATATTGTCCCACTGGCTTGATAAGGTCAGCACTCCAGTGAATGTTTGCCATAGCTGGTCCACCTTTGGACCACCCAGATTACTGTCCTGCGTCCAATGTCTAACTGATTTTCAGTCTCCTCACACACATTTTAAATGTGAATGTATGTAGTCTTATGGGCCAACAGTGGTCTTGCTATCAGGCTTTCTCAGCTTTCTTGTAGACCTGACAGTATGACCCCTATCTCCTTCTTCCTCGTAGTAATGATCTGCGCCATTAAACATTCATAGTTCTGCTTTAGAAACTCAACCCCGAGACATGTGGATTAGTACAGCAGAAGCTCAGCAATTCCAATCACGCTCGCAGGTTCTCCAGCCCGCCCCTCAAACCCTTTCTAAGTCAGTTGGAGGCCTCATAAGCCGGCTGCAATTTGGAGTGGGGCTGCTGGGGATTCTTCACATGTAGCTGGTGATTAGTGAATCATCATGCTTTCCCCGGACTTTGACCAGAGAACAGCTTTAGAATGACAAAGCCAGAGCAAATTGATGTTAGCATGTGGAGAAGTACTGTGCTTCAGATGAATAACTCCTGTATTAAGGTTAAGCTTAAGGAAGGCTAACAATGCATCAAAGCTAATGAGGGCCAGTTATTGGGATGGCATCAATGCTGACTATGTGACTAAGCCTGAGAACGTTAATGCCGGCACAAGGAGCAATAATTCACTCAAGAGGGGTCACATGGCTAACAGTGGATAAAAGCTAATGGGTCCGGATAGCATGCATAATGCTGAGATCCCTCTCCTAGATGTAACTAGCTATTAGTATGTTACTAGGTGTTAGCATTTTGTGGTTTTTGGAAAGGAATGTTGTAACACTGTAACAGTATTGACCATCATTATATGAGGTACATCATATTTTCTAAGTAGTTATATATTTATTTATTATAGATTCCATTCAGGAACCCTTTTCTTTGCCTTTATGCCTTTGAGCCTTTGAAACCATTGTAACAGTAGCTCAGTAATACTGCAGCTGGTTAGCTTGTCGGTGCAGGAGGTCGGGGGTGTGTTTCACAGCAGGGCCAGCTATTCATCTCCCAACGCTCAGAGTTTAACTCACTATGGTTAATTGGCTATTGTTGCTTTGACGCTGTAGTCAGTGGCTAGGTTGGACGTTAAGATAGAGCCAAGCCTTGACTTACTGAATGAGTGGTGAGGATGCAGTATGGTCTGTTATTTGAATTGCTTTGCTCTGGCGTTCCCTATATTTGCATTGTCTTGGTGTGTAGCATTTCACTATCATTTCAGTAATACAATGTTTAAACAGTCATATAGTATTATAATATCATGATATCTTGCTGTATGAAGCCTGTAGCAATTAGCCATAACTGGTTTATCTAACTGCGAAAGAGCCTCAACTATGACAACTATGTACATACATGTTCAGCCACCCAGTTTAGCCAGCCGTTCATATTGAATGGATGCCGAGTTCGACCTGAGGAGGTTGGGTTCCGCCCTTGAGCCTGGTTCCTCTCGAGGTTTCTTCCTTACCCAAGGAAGTTTTTCCTCGCCACTGTTGCCTCTGGCTTGCTCAAGGGGGGCTTGGAACCGGTGCCCCCCACCCACACTTTGTCTGCACATTCACTTAGTGTTTTCCTTTTTATAAAAAAACTGATTTTCTGTGAAGCTGCTTTCAGACAACGTTGGTTGTAAAAAAGCACTATACAAATACATATTGATTGGCTGATTGATTGATTGGTTGATTGATTGATTGATTGATTGAGTGTTGGTATTGTAAATAGTATGTGTCTGTGTAACATTTGTTGTTGAGTGAAACTTGATTGTGCTGTTCCTGGCTGTCAGGATACAGATGTAAATTTGGAATGGTTGAATGTTAGTCCCTTAAAGTACATTTAAAGCAGAAATAAACATGTTCGGAAAATGTTCGGTCACAGCACCGACATGGACTGGCCTCATGTCCTGCTAAAATTAGCTTTAAAAATCATGAAAAATCAGCCAGCAACAGAATGGTCAGTTTAATGTTTATGCAGGCAGTAGCTAGTGCAAGTCCATCTAGAGGTATTAGTCTATAGCTTGTTAGCTCTGTTCTATAAGTAGTCATGGAGTGCCTGGAGACACAACATGCCTACATTGCTTGGTCTTTGAGTTGGGAAGGCTAGCTACTCAACGTACCATGCATCCGGTGGTGCTGTTAGCCATTAGCCACTGAAATGTAGACGCTGGACACTGGCCTAGCTCGAGCACAATGCAAAAGGACTTGAGTGGGACAGGCTGGCCAATGGAGACACTGTTGGAGGACCATTGAGCTTTTCTGTGACGGCTGGGATTCAGGGTAGATCTGTGGGACAAAGACATAGCTAGCAAGCAAACCCTGTGTTGTATTAGGTGTAGTGACTTGTGACTGAGGTGGGGGAACAACAAAGGCTAATGTGCTCTAGTTCGTCTAGTTTCCGTGCTAAGGGAGGAGTTATGCTAGGTATGGCTCCAGTGTGGAGCCAAAAATGCTCAGAATAGTTTAATGGCCAAACTCCACATTATAGCCCTCTATAGGCCTTAATTTTTTCCAGCTTCAAAAACATCATGTCTGTGAGCCAGGAGCCAAAAGAAGGGGGCTTGTGAGATTTCCATTGTAATAGTATTCTACACCTGGCTACAAGAGAAGCCATAATCTAGCCTTTAAATTTTAAGAAGTGGAATCTGACCTTCTTGCTCACCTTCAGAGACCACACCTTCAGCTTGCCAATCATGACACGTTTCGGCTCAGCATGCTACGGTCAGACTGAAGGAGAGCGCTGGTTTATTTGTGTCAGGTTGCTGGCGCCGCCATGCTGGGCCCCCCTCCTGGCTTCACGACGGTGCCGCCATTACCCACCCCCTGACTGATCCATCAGCCACATTTTAATAACCACCCCTGACGTGCCCCGTCAAATTACACTGCCGCTTGCAGCCTCGCGGGAAAGATGCTGCCAGTGGTTTAATGTGGTCGAATGAAAAGCCTCTATTCTTAGTTTATAATGAAGGTAATTTTTAGATGGAGTTTCTGAATGAATAAGTGCTTCACGCCCGTGCAGGCAGGTCTGTTGTGCTGGCGAGTTTTTAAAGGCCTTGGACTGAACAGCACTGTACGTGTCTTTCAGAAAAAATAGGATTAAGATCAGCTTGTTTACATAATTAAGTCTGATTAAGGTTCCGTTGCTTAACACTAGTGTAATGTTAGGGGAGTTCATCAATGTTATGCTCCTCAAATATATAAAGGTTCTTCCTTTGGAACCTTTACATTACATGGAGGTTCTACAAAAACTAAAATGCTTTAAAGAACCATCCATTCAAAGGTTCCTAAGGGCAGGGTTTCCGACCCTGGTCCTGGAAGCACCCCACCCTGCACATTTTAGTGGAGTCCCTGCTGTAATACACCCCCTGCAACTCTGAATGGGCTTGTCCAGGAGATGATGAGTTGAATCTGGTGTGTTGGGAGCAGGGAAAGCACTACAGTGTGCAGGCCAGGGTGCCTTCTGGACCAGGGTTGAGAACACTGCCTTGGGGAACCAAAAGGGCTTCTAAGGCATCACTTCTAAGAATCATTTTGGCACCTATGTATACTACATGTAGTTCAAAGCATTATGGGAAATGTGGGCCACTTGTGAAGAATGGAATGCACTCTCTGGATAAGCTGCCAAGCCATCACAGGATCGATTATATATATATATAATATATATATATAAACTTGGTTTATAGTAGTGTATATTAGCATTATTACATATATACTGTATATATATATATATATATATATATATATATATATATATATATATATATACAATTTTTTTAATTGTTATTATTTTATTTTTTATTTATTTTTTTTTTTTAAATCTAAGAATCTAAACAAAGACATTCAGAGGGGTCTGATGTGAAATGTGAGTCAGTGGTGGTGGTAGGAAGCAGACACCTAAAGAGTTCAATGCCCGTAAAGGCTCCCTCTCAGAAAGTTTTTACATGAATTTGTTCACTGAGGCTGGAGACATTGTTGTATAACAGTTCTGAGATCAGCTGCCGGCCCAGAGCAGTTTTTAAATCTCTCCATGTTGAGGGAGTACATTGTGTTATAAGGCCAAACAGACCCTGAAAGAAAACAGTTCCCACCAATTCTACCATCATTAACATTCCATAGAAACCCCAGACACCATGCGGAGGTTCACTGGTGGCTTGGGATATTAAAATGCAAATGTGTGTTCAAGACATTGTGACCCCTGTGTCCCCTGGTTCCTATCACCACCACTGCAAAAGTTATACACCATTTTACGTCAGACCCCCCTCAATTACTTGGTTTAGGGTTTAATAACAGAATTAAGTTGGAATTTAGGAAAATCAGTGGAATTCACATTTTTAAACCATCTGGGTATCTTCAGTACACCATGAAGATAGCTCCCCCTGCATACTTAAACGGGGACTGGATCTGACTGGAGGAGAACGCCATCTGGGTATCTTCAGTACACCATGAAGATAGCTCCCCCTGCATACTTAAACAGGGACTGGACCTGACTGGAGTATAGCACCATCTGGGTATCTTCAGTACACCATGAAGATAGCTCCCCCTGTATACTAAAACAGGGACTGGATCTGACTGGAGTAGAACACCATCTGGGTATCTTCAGTACACCATGAAGATAGCTCCCCCTGTATACTAAAACGGGGACTGAAACAAACTGGAGTAGAACACCATCTGGGTATCTTCAGCACACCATGAAGATAGCTCCCCCTGTATACTAAAACGGGGACTGGATCTGACTGGAGTAGAACACCATCTGGGTATCTTCAGTACACCATGAAGATAGCTCCCCCTTTATACTAAAACAGGGACTGGACCTGACTGGAGTATAGCACCATCTGGGTATCTTCAGTACACCATGAAGATAGCTCCCCCTTTATACTAAATGAGGGACTGGACCTGACAGGAGTAGAACACCATCTTCAGTGCACTACAGATTTTCCATTTGGTCACATACTGCATACTACATACTACTCCTAGGTAGACATAGTATGTATTGTTAGAGTAGTATGTAGTATGCCATTTCAAATACGCCCTTTGATTCAACCTGAATATCTCTCTTACATCTTCCCTCCATCCGCTTGTTTTTAAATGCATAACAGGGGCTTATGTAATCGTACCTCATGTATAAAGTGCAGCTGCGCTCCTGGAGGTTTGCCTGTTGCCTGCTATGGCTGCACAGTGTTCCTTTGCAAGTGGAAGTGTATGGGGAGGTGTTGCTGGCTGTGCCGAGGTCTCGAGGCTGGGGTGAGAAGACGATCAGAAACTCCAGGTGCCGTGTGAATTCTGCAGAGCTCCAACCCGCGGTACTCAGGAAAGCCCCCACTGAAGTGTTGTCAGGTTTCGAAGGCTGCCATGAAAGAGCCTGGGCAGAAAGAGAGGAGGAACGACAGGCATGTTTACGGGATGGTCGTAGCCTGAAGCTTTTCTCTGTTTTGCGAAGATAGGAAGCGGTAGGAAATAAGGAGGGGTTACCTGAGACACTAAATCATCTATAACATAAATCGGAAGGACTGGTGTTGTAGTCGCTTCCTTAGAGTCAAATACCTTGTAGCTCCACCGGTGTAGCTGGTGTAGTTACGTGGTATAGCCTGTGGATGAACGGTTTGTGTTCATGCCATCGGTTTGTGGCAGCCTGTGTTAGCTGTCCTCCTCATCAGCAGTCTGTTTCTGATCATAGAGCCACTCTTGACTGGCCAGTGGACAATGGCTGTATGATATATTGAGATGACCTTCCCAGTTATGACCTGTAATGCCATGAATCATTTGGAAATGTTACAGATATGGCATCTTTATGGTGGCTCTTTCCACGGTATGCGGTTCAAATAGCACAATGTCATTCTGGGGGGTCAGCTTTGTCTCCCTGAAGCAGATTTTACAGAGATCAGGGCTACATATTCGAAAACAAGCAAGTGCTTTAGCAATCTGAACTGACATTTATAAGGTTTTCTAGAAAAATAGTCATACTGCCTTACTGCTTCGCTAAACCGGGACAGTGAGGCAGCTACCTGAGTACAGCTGTACCAATTTGATTGTTATATCATATTGTCTTGTTTGGGAGAGGGCTGATCAATATGTGTTAGCTTAAGGCTAATGTATTAGCCTGGGGCTAGTCAGTTAGCTTGGGGGTAGTCAGTTAGCTTGGGGCTGACTTAGCTTTGCTGTATAAAAACATGTATAAAATTGACAAACCAAACTGAATCATAAATAATCATGATATCTGCTAGCGACACATTAGCCAGCTAAACTTAGTGGAGGAGTCTAATCAAGACACCATCGTATTGACCCAAACTAAATGAGGAAGTACAACAAAGCTAGCAAATTAGCCAGCTAAAATTAGCAGCATATATCTCATGTAATTAACCAGCATTCTGGTAACTAAAATGAAATAAATTAAATAATAAACATTTATTACAGTATAAGTAGTATAAGTAAGTAAGGTGTATTAAATCAAGAGTGATCAAATTAAATCAAATTTAAATATTACGGACCAGCAAGCAGTTTATCTCCAATTATCCAGCTAACCAACCAAGTACCTAAACTACATAAGTTAAAGGTTAGCAAATTTGTCACAGCTGCTGATATTCCTCTCAGGTCTGATCCCTCAGAACCCATTTATAGCATTTAGCTGACGCTCTTATCCAGAGCGACTTACATTATTCATATTACAGGTGGACCAGTGTAGTGTTAGGAGCCTTGCCTAAAGACTCCTATTGGTGTAGCACAGCATAGTCACCCAGACCAGGATTCAAACCCCAGTCTTCCCCATGTCATCTCACAATACTCCAATGCCGTTTAGTTTTCCAGATCCTCGTCTCTGAGTACTAATCACACACACCTGATTCTCATCTAGTCTGTTGGTACAAATGCTCCTCTCTCACACCGCTCAAGTTTTGCCAGTTTGTTGCGTACTGAGTGTCTCTCTCTGTGATCGCTCTTGCTTGCTACTTTGGGTGTTTGACGTTATTCTGATTCTCTGATTTACTCCTCTGTCTTTACCCTTTTGGTACGTTTGCTGATCTGATTGTTTGCTTGGTTTTGACTCTCACCTATTTCCCCACTCTGACTCTGCCTTGGCCTTTTGACCTGTCTCTTGTAGCTGCTCAGGGCTCTAGACTAACTTTTTGAACTGGTTGCACTGGTGCACCCAAATTTTCAACTGCATCACATTCTGGGGTGCGTTTCACGTACAGCGACGGAGGTTAGCACTGAACTAACATGGTCTGATGCATCGTTAAACTAACAAACATCTGAAGTATGACTGTTTCCCGAAAGCGTCGTACTTTGTTAGTACCACAGTAGTTTAAACCATGTTGGTTTGAACCACCATAACTCGAACCACCATGTTTCCAGATGTGTTCGGTCGGACTTTCACAGCGGGAAACTGTGTTAAAACTCACAAACCGGCAAGATTAAATCAAAATTTGATAGTTGTGACTGAAATCACGTAATGAACACATTATTTTGGCAATCCATGTTTATTCATATTATAAAATTCCAACAATAATATTAATAGAATCAACAATCAAATGCTAATAAAAAATATAATAATAATAATAATAATAAATATAAGTATTAATAATATATTAATATTATATGTGCATCATTATCATTATAAACATGGTAATAATATGTAAAGCTTCTTTTAGAAGGAACAAATGGAAGAACTTTAGCCACACCGATGCATTTGTAGGCTCTGATACTGCAATTACTTAGATACATCGCTGTGTCTTACTGGCGCAGTGGGCTAATCTGATGAAAACGCCATGCGATAGCGATGTGATCCGTTTCTCCGCTTTATTTGCATTGCATTATATACTGGTGGCATAAACAGCAGTTCTTTTCTTTAACAGACCCTGAGTGATCCCTCTTGCATCCCCATCCCCTCTACCTATTCTTTTCCCTTGTTCTAGTCATGGGAGGTGTATAATGTATCTATTTAAAGAGCCTTTAATCAGAATTTGCCTCTCCTGTTCCTTCTATTAAAACAAACATTTTTATTAGTTTATTTCATAATGGTCACTCCTAGTTCTAAAACCTCAGGTCTTAAAAACAGAACACATGATGAGGTATTAAAAGGTGTTAGGTGATGACTGGGTATTAATACTAGGGCTATATTTGCTTAAACGATTTACCCTACAACTTAACATGTCTTGAACGTGGATCAGTAACATTAAGCCTATTTACCCATCTCCTGCTCTACCAGTGATACCACAGAAACACCTGAGAGCGAAATAATGCTAGAAAAGCAGAGCCTGTCTAACGATACACAGCTAACACGCACATGGATTATAGCGACATTATTTAAAGAATGCAGCTAAAAGTATAAACAGAGAAATACACTGAGATGTGTGTTGGCAACTACACGTTAAAAGCCTTTGACAGTATAAATGCTCGTACCCGGAGTTTCATGGAAATTTTCAGCTTACTGACACGTTACCTGGCGTCCTGCGTCATCGATGACGTGGTCACCAGGAACTAAGCTTCTAACAACAGGTCTACAGCTGCAGTTCCAACTACTCAACTTAACGACAGTGTTTGCGAACGTTCGGTGGAACTACAATTTTGGGAAACACCTCTGTCGCTTAACGATGGTTCGGACTATGTAAGTTACCAACGTGGTTACCTCCATAGTTTGAACCATGGTTTTGGGAAACACCTGCGTCGCAGCTGTGTCGTTCCAACTATGTAAGTTGCCAACGTAGTTAGCAACGATGGTTTTGGGAAACGCACCCCTGTCTGACTGCAGCACACGCACTTTCAAACGTACACACGTACAGAAATATCAGGGAGTCCCGCCCTTCGCTATCTTTGATTGGTTTAGACCACGAAATGGGCTGTTTTTAACTACAGGGAGACTTCCAGAGTCGCGAAGACTTTTTCTTTTTTTCCCCATCGAACGTCTGGTAGCACTGGTGCGACCTCAGATTTTTTTTTGTCGCACAATTGAGAAATTATGTCGCATGTGCGACCAAATTGGTCGCACTCTAGAGCCCTGCTGCTGTGTTTGACTACAAATCTGTTAAATAGACCTCGCCTTGATTTTAGCTCAGCGTTCGTCACAATCTGTTTGTCCATCAACACAACATTTTCCAGTTGAAAAGTCAATGAACAGAATATTATCAAATCAAATTTATTTATATAGCGCTTTTAACTCAAAGCAGCTTTACAGTTATCAGTAATAATTCATTAAGGAGAGAAAAGGAAGAAGCCCCCGGTGAGCAAGCTGTTGGCGACAGCGGCAAGGACAAACTCCCTTAAGCAGAAGGAAGAAGCCTTGGGAGGAACCAGACTCACACGGGGGGGACCCATCCTCCTCTGGTCCAAACTATAATTTGAAATTGTTCAAGTAACATCTAATCTGAGTATCTAATTATGCTGATCTAGTCGCCGTGGTGACGATGAGGTCAAGGAAGTAATAATTGTGAAATAATAATAGTCCGGTAGGAATAGCAGAAAAATGCAGCGGGAGAGCCTAGGTAGTCCTTTTCGGCGTTAGGCCGGGCAGGCAAGAAGCTGGTTGGGGCAGGTAGCATGGAGACCCGGTCAGTCTTCCTTCAGTGTCTGGCTGGGCAAGTAGGCAGCTTGTCAGAGGCCTGCAACAGGAAGGCTTCAGTAGCAAGCCGGACCGGAGGGCAGCCATTACCTCGGTAAGATTAGAGAGAGACAGTTAGCTCTGTTTGGGACTAATCACGGAACACAAGTATGAACATTTCCAGAGTGTGGCGGCAACTCTGACTATTACAGCCTGGCTAAAAGGACAGAACCAGAAGGTAACACAGACTTGGGCACACCCCGAAACACTGGCATCCATCCGCTCCTCCATCAAACTGACTGATGGGTGCAGCGACGGGACGACAGCACCAGCATCTCCGTTTACCATAAAACCCTCTGACCATAAACCCCTGGATCTGCGTCCTTTATTTGAGGATAACTAGCAAGTTAGCTGTGTAAAAATGAACAGAATATTATATATTCAACCAACATTTGACACAAGGAAACGTAAAATACATAAGTCAGAGAGATTCTAATGCACAGTTACCGTTTTAGTAAATATGTATTTACTGGATTTAACACACTGAAAAAATTACAGTTCATTTACAGTTGCACCCAGAAGGGTGTGTTGAATTGCAACGCTATTTGGAAGGAAGATAAGGCCAGTAAACATGTACAGTATATAACACAATTTATATTTTTGTATTAAACTGGAATTTTGAGCAAACAACAAAAAAGTGATTAAACATAATGAATTAATTTAACTGTCTGAATCTTAATGTATCCTATTCACAGCCTGTACGGTGGGTAAATTACATTATACCAGTGATCACCATCTCTCCTCCTGAAGACCTACATTCTGTAGTCCTGTAGTTCTAACCTGTACCTAATACCCTGCCCCACCACGCAACAATAACACCTCTGACCCAGCCCATCAAGGACTTAGGAAATGGTTAACTAGCTGTAGCAGACTGTGGTTAGAACTGGGCTCTGCAGGAAAGTCAATCAAATACTTGGTGACCACTGCATTATGAGATTTTGTCATTCCTTCCTTTAAATGACTTGGCTCAGATATTATGCCTACCAGTCCCCCTACCAGTCCCCCTTTATACTGTACACTTGCTGTGCTAGTGCTCAGCAATGCGATTAGCAGTCTTCTACGACAGCTCCCGGAGGACAGGTTGTAGCGTCCGGACAGTGGAAATCTCATGATGAAATAGCATAGGACGGAGGACGGGTGAAGGCCAGGACAGCACGGTTATTACAAGCACATTGATGGAGTCAAGCCCCTTACCTCATCTGTCTAAGTGCAATCAGAGTGGCAGCTACCCTCCAACTGGTGATTTACAGCACACGTGCAGATACAGCCCTGATAGCATCAAGTGCATTCGCCATTAGCAGCAGTGTTGATGAGGCTAGCGATACCGCTAGCCACTCCTCCAGTATGTGTGATGTTATGCAGCAAGCTATCCTGTATTTGGGCTATAATCCATAAAGTAAAGATTTCATTATGATCAAAAGCCTGCATTAGCTTTATATGTGTTATGGAAATGATTATGGATGCCTGGAGTCGGTCTGTAGCACAACAGTCTGAGGTTCAAAGCTCATCATTTAGCTACAGCAGCTTTCCTGCAAACAAATTCATTTCTTCTGGTAAAGACTGTGTGACGTGGGAGTGCTGGCAGTAAGCGTTGCAGTAAGGCAATAACTGCCCACAAGTTGAACACGGAGACTGATAGCCATGGGCATCGCTAATCTGGCACGCAATCATTCATTAGGCTTAAGTACGTACACTTCTGTTTGCCGAGACAGCTTCTGAGAAGTATTTATTTTTTCTCTATTTGTGTTTTTTACTCTGGAGTCCCCTCACTTAGATGTAACCAGGCTGATCTTACCTTCTGTAAACATCCAATCTGATTGGCGGCCTTGTATTGTGTCTCTTTCAAGAAGCAGTCCAGGCTAAAACACTATTCCGAAAATCCGACCTTTGTAAATATGTTTATGGTTGTGACATCACAACCTGTATATGAAGGTTACCTAAGCAGGGACTCGAGCCTAAACACTAATTGACTTTTTGTTTTTTTTTTAAATGGCAAAATTGTGTCAGTATTTGCAACATTACCAGGAACATTCTACACATACAGAAGTCTGTCTCTCAGTGTGGCGTCAGGCCGCCATGTTTGCTAACACACTATGCCAGACGTCTCAGCATGAAGTCCTAGAGGTTCCTAATGGTGTCCTGTGATAACCCATCCCATGCAACTTAAATATTCTCACACGGTTCCTGTAGATTGTGCGCTAGGGGTGGAGGTGGAGTGACACCAGGCCTTCTGGACATGTGACTACTTCTCTTGGTGCCTCCACACACAGATTCGTTGGTCGCCTACAACAAAACAAAAGTGGGACTAGTCACTGAAGATGACCTGCTGCCATTCTGAGTCACTCCATGACAGTCTGGTATGACACCGTTGCAGTCTTTGGAGACAGTGACGTGGTGTTAGGTGCAGTTGTCGTAACAGGCTGTGTCCATGTAGTCCTGGTTCGTGCAGTCCTCCGTCAGTGGTGCTGACACTAACAGGGCAATTCATGGAGGGGATCGCTGCTCACTGTTCGTATAGCAATATGACCCGTCCGTGCTTACATCACCTGCATCACATGACTCATTTGCGTGTCTCACAATGACCTACCCACCAAGTTTCATTCCTGTTGGTTGACTATAATTTTAAGTCACCAGTTTTTATAAAAAGGCATCGGCCGTACATGTGCAGAGTGATGCAAACTCCAAACTGGCCCTGGAAGCAACATCAACACAAGAGCTGTGCATTGGGAGCGTTAGGAAATGGGCTTCCACGGCTGACCACCTGGATACAAGCCTAAGATCAAAATGCGCAATGCCAAGTGTCAGCTGGAGTGGTATGAAGCACACCACCACACTTGGCATTGCGCATTTTGGTCTCTTTAAGGGTGGCTTCAGCTCTTCGGTCTGTTGTCCTTGTGACTGGTTTTTGGTTTCTTGGCTGTTTTCCAGGTTTTGGGCCCCAAATCTAATGCTTCCAAATTTGTGGCAACAGTTTTGGGGGAGCTTGGCTGGTCCAGCATGACTGTGTCCCTGTGCACAGAGCGAGGTCCATAAAGACCAACATCAATGTCTGACCTCACAAACGGTCTTTTGACCGAATGGGCCCAAATTCCCACAGACACACTCTTGCGGAAAGCCTTCCCAGAAGAGTGCAGGCTGTTATTGCTGTAAACGAGGCACCAGCTGGCTTCAGAATGGGACGTCAACGTTCATATAGGTGTGAAGATCAGGTGTCCGCATGCTTGTGGTCAGTGTATTTTCCTGTAGAGGTTCAAGGGCATGTTTCACAGGGCTGATACATTGGCCTCTGCCTGAAACGTTCGTTCTAACCGTCCTGTAAATGGAATAAATATCTGTCGCTGTAATTTGCTGTGTAATTCAATGTCTCACAGAGTGCTTATGTAAGTGGCTTTCAAATAAAGTGCTACCAAATTCTATTTGCCACAGTAAGTGCCCTTCGAGGCTCTATTTGTACAGTGTGCCTTGAATTCCGATTGATGAATGTTCAGTATTAGGATAAGTTGCAGTGGGCCAACAAGTGCCACCCAGCCCATCAATAAATCATATGCAGTAAGCAATATGTATGTTTTTATTTAAGGCATGTTTACTCCTCTATCTCCTGCTTTGTCATCCCAGCTTTCCCCTGTCCCATTCTGTAAGCCCTTCTCTATATGCATGGTGATACACAGCTCTCCTTTTCCTTCCCTCATTATCCAGCCAAAGTTTTTGTGCCTGCTGGGTGTGGTAGGATCCAGGTCCAGCTCAATACTAGAACGTCAGCCGCACTGCGTTGGTTTCACTTGGGTATTATGTCTTTATTATTTTTTTTATTATAGATAAATACATAAATTAGGGACGTCCTGTTCCAATACGAGAGATCAGTAAGGAACTTTTTAGAAATTTACGCAGAAACTCTATAATAATTAACTGTATTCTACTGGATTGTGGCCCCAAATTTGAATTAAACAATTCGTTTTTTCAGGTGTTGACCGATGTGCCTCAGTCTTCAGAAAAAAATGAAATGAATTGTCATTGTTTAATCAGATTCACTCAACAGACCCTGATTGCTAGGTGTTCATCTATGAAGTTTGGGGTTTAGCTCTGAGGCCTCAAGCTGTTATGTTGGATGATTAAGGTTAGTCACCTTGATTGGCCCTAATTGTGTTTTAGCTGTCTGTTTGATTGAACACGGTCCTGCCATGCTTATTTATTCAATAGAATTGTGTTTATATTAAATGAAGTGGTTTTCCAACCAGAAGGCAACGTATGCCTATGTTGCTTATTAGTTAAAGCTGGTTCAGATGTATCTTGGTCATAGGTGGCAACTATTTGGGGGAGCATTGGCTTATTGGTCTAACAAACCCTATAGGGGGAGCTTTCCAATTCTGTCATTCTGTCATTTCTGTAGACAGTCTATGAAGATGGCTTGTTGCTCTCCCTGTGGAGCTGTTGTTATGAGCTTTTGTTAATATGCCTGACCGTCAGTGTTAAGTTCATTTGTGAAAACCCCACCTACAGGATTCTTTGACCACTGGATTCCAAATAAATTGAGTTTCTAAACTCACACAACATTCCAAAGGAGAGAACGCCAGGCTCTCCATGGATAGTTGTTGGCTCTGGCTGGTGTCTAAGATGGAGCAAATACAGAAATCAAATGCAGGGATGCTGGTCTGGTGGTCTGGGCTACTTGCTAAGCTAAAGAGACAACCACACAAAAGCACCGCTACCTAGCATTGTTCTAACTAACTAACACCAGATCCATTTCCAACAAAATAGCCAAACTGTCAAACAAGCTTATAGAGAACTGCTACTCAGCATTGTTGCACCCTGTAAAGGAATCTCATCTATTCTAGTGCAGTTGGAAAGCAGTAGAGAATTTAAGCATGCAGTGCCTCTGCAGTAACCAGAAAAACAGCTGTTGGTGAATGTCCATGCCACAGTAAGATACAGTCAGGTAGGAGCTCTGCAGTTCAGCAGGGTGTGTTTTTCTAAGGGCCCTTATGTGAGGCCCCTATATGGTAAATGGTAGAACTATATAGAGTAGTTATAGAGTAGTTATTGAAATTGCTGGCTAATATGTTGTAAACATTATTCATATTTAATATTTATTATCATATTTTAAGGCCAATAACACTAGTAACATCAATAACTATAGTGAACTGGTGTAAACTAGCTGCACAGAAATTACACATATGTATATATAACTAGCTGTGCATTAAGCACTCAAAAAGAAAGAGTGCCTCATGTTAGAGCAAAGTACCAAAATTCTAAATATCATATTCCAAAAAAAGTAGGCCATATTGTGTCACACTTACTAGAACGTAATTTCACTGTAGCCTTCTGGGTACTTGGCAGCCTGGCGTATCCAGATTTGGGTTGGTTATATTGGAGGTAAAAACGCTGGATTTGGTCCCTTTCAAGTCAGCCATGATCCCACAGAGAGGAGCTTTTTGGAGGTGTCGGCTTGGAAGCTGAACTGTGAACGGCCTAGCAGAGGAGATATTCCATCAGAGGGAAGCAGCAGGTGACTTACCTTGCTAGGCTTGCAGACATCGAGCAGCACAGCAGTGCAGAGATATAAATATCCCTCCTCGTCTACAAGTTTGGTCTGGTCCAGAGCCCGAGCAGAGTTAGGAGCTGAGGAGAGAGGGAGGAAGTCTGAGATGGGTTTTACACAGTGAAACCTGATTTCAGTTTTAACTGTGAGATACCTACATGAAACTCAAAAGGCACTTGAGTTGCATCAGGCTAAACATCCTGCAACTGACTTCAGACACCACAGCTGCAGGTATCTCAGTTTTATGGACACCCAATAAAAAAGCAGAACATGTGCATTACGTGATCATGTCCAACAACATACCTTCAAACTAAGAAACAGAAACTAAAACAGATGGGTAAGCTTGTGTTTGAAAGGAGATCTGGAATTTATATGGCCGTGAATGACAATATCGCATAATTATGCATGTTAAAAATTATTGTAAAGCTACCAGTCAGTCCTCAAACACTATTGAAGCTTTATCTAATGTTTCAGTAGTGACTGTTACCCAGCTAGCTAAACCCAGCCAGTACATGACTAGTAAACACAGCTTTTGCACAACTGTAAGCATATAAATTCATGGCATTTCTTAATAAAACTCATACAGACATATGGAATTGCAGAAAATATGCCAATTGTTCATGTTCCACACTGATTTTCAGACTTTGGGTACAAAACAGATGCTCACGGATAAAAACCAAAGTAGTACATGTATTCACAAAATGGCAATCCAAAGAAGTAGTAGTCCCAACAGTTCCAAGTCAAAATCCACAAAGCCAAAACATACCACACAGGGACAATCAAAGAACGAAACCACACTGGGGTTGGGGTAGGGTTTGGGGCAGCCCCCTTCTAATAGAAAGGACCATATAAATGATGATGTTGTATATATTATATATCCACTACATCCTCAGGTTTATATAGATCATAGTTCTGGCAAATTTCTGTAACACTTACATAACTGCGTAAGCTAGTCATGATAACTGGCATGACCCTGCATGAGTGTTTTATGCATACATGCTTATTCCAACAGACATTATCCAGGATGCGTTTTTGTCAGTTAGCTAAAACAGCCCTCAGAAACATTTTTGTAGAGTGATGACAGTTGCCCTAACAAGCTTATGTAGGTGTAAAATACAAGCTGCTAGTTTGGCTAATTAGAGGTTTTACTGAATGTGTTGCATGCAACTTTGCATGACCTGTTGCATGGTGCAGGCAACTCGCATGAATGAACTTACTTCCCCTGACACAGTTTGCCTCGGATGGAATCTAGAATGCATCATTGAGCATATACATATTCTAACATAATCTGGTAGCAATTAGCCAATTATGACAGCTGCCTTAGCCCTGCTATAGGACTGTCAATCCCCATTAATCCAGCACAGTTTTGACTTTTAGAAATGGTTGGTGAATCAGTTTCCTCACATTACAGCTGCTCAATAAATACTTTGAACACTCAGATAGCTACTGGACGTGTTAGCTGGATAATGCAGTACTACTAACTAGCGTTAGTTAGCTAATTAGCTATGTCAATGTCAATGTCGGACACTCAGGCGTGTTAAGGATAGCCTGTTTATTCAGCTGTTTGGTTTCACAACAGTTTGTGTCAGCTAACCACCTCTAAAATCAATGAGTATCTCTTAATTGGTCAGTTTAATCAGTTGAGCAGGCAATGTGCTAAACTATACTGGTCCCTGATGAACTGTAATCTCCCTGAATTCACATAAAGATGGTAAATATTGGCTTTTCATATTCAGTATTTTCTGTATGCCCCTACTAGCCCTTCTTAACACGTGTTTACACAGACAGTGTTATCCTGATAAGGTCAAAAATATTAGAAGCATGTAGCAAAATGCCTGTAATTACACAAACTTTCTGTCCACCTCTTTTCCTGCTCTTTCTGCTGCAGCATCATGGCCTCTGGTTGAAAGCAGGGAAAACTAATAAGCAGTCTCATAGCAGGCATGTTTACATTCAGCAATGGCCCATACAGCCTGACCCTGTTATCTCATTGGACTGAGATAATGCTCCCGTGTAACATAATCGCTGAATTTAATTGGAGAAGCGTGCGACAGAGGGACAACTGTAAATAGGAGCGTGTAAAGGGCCTCTGTGTGCCACTCGTGATCTACAGGGCTTCCTCAGACCCACAGCTCTCTGGCTAGAATTCAATTAGCAGCAGTTCACTGGGCTGTGAGCCCTGGCCTGGGCTGCTATGGGCTTCTATGAAGCTCTAGGAAACTCTTTTAGTTCAGGAGAGGAAGTGCCCTGATTTTGTTATACACTTTCTTGAAAAAGACTTTGTTAAAAAACAAAAACAAAAATGGGCTCAAAAAGCCAAGACATCGCATTTGATTTTTAGTTTTGCACTGGAATACAAAGCTAGCGTAGTTAGCAATTGATTACCAAAGTGTAAACTTTACCTAAGCCTAAGCGTAGTGTAAGCTAGAGAGAAAACTTTAGAATAGCGTAAGCTTTAGCCAAACATTATGAAAGTGTAAACATTTACAAAACTTTAGTATAATGTAAACTTTAGCAAAACTATATAATAGAGGAAAACTTTATTACAGTGTAAACTTTATCAAAACTTCAGCATAGTGTAAACTTCAGCCTAGTGTAAACTTTATCAAAACTTCAGCATAGTGTAAACTTTAGCAAAACTTCAGCATAGTGTAAACTTTAGCCTAGTGTAAACTTTATCAACATTTTAGCATAGTGTAAACTTTATCAAAACTTCAGCATAGTGTAAACTTCAGCATAGTGTAAACTTTAACCTAGTGTAAACTATATCAAAACGTCAGCATAGTGTAAACTTTAGCATAGTGTAAACTTTAGCGAAACTTCAACATAGTGTAAACTTTAGCCTAGTGTAAACTTTATCAACATTTCAGCATAGTGTAAACTTTAGCATAGTGTAAACTTTACCCTAGTGTAAACTTTATCAACATTTCAGCATAGTGTAAACTTTAGCATAGTGTAAACTTTAGCAAAACTTCAGCATAGTGTAAACTTTAGCAAAACTTCAGCATAGTGTAAACTTTAGCCTAGTGTAAACTTTATCAACATTTTAGCATAGTGTAAACTTTAGCATAGTGTAAACTTTAGCAAAACTTCAGCATAGTGTAAACTTTAGCAAAACTTCAGCATAGTGTAAACTTTAGCATAGTGTAAACTTTACCCTAGTGTAAACTTTATCAACATTTCAGCATAGTGTAAACTTTAGCATAGTGTAAACTTTAGCAAAACTTCAGCATAGTGTAAACTTTAGCCTAGTGTAAACTTTATCAACATTTTAGCATAGTGTAAACTTTATCAAAACTTCAGCATAGTGTAAACTTCAGCAGTGTAAACTTTAACCTAGTGTAAACTTTATCAAAACGTCAGCATAGTGTAAACTTTAGCCTAGTGTAAACTTTAGTCTAGTGTAAACTTTATCAACATTTCAGCATAGTGTAAACTTTAGCATAGTGTAAACTTTACCCTAGTGTAAACTTTATCAACATTTCAGCATAGTGTAAACTTTAGCATAGTGTAAACTTTAGCAAAACTTCAGCATAGTGTAAACTTTAGCCTAGTGTAAACTTTAGCAAAACTTCAACATAGTGTAAACTTTAGCCTAGTGTAAACTTTATCAACATTTCAGCATAGTGTAAACTTTAGCATAGTGTAAACTTTAGCAAAACTAGTGTAAACTTTATCAAAACTTCAGCATAGTGTAAACTTTAGCCTAGTGTAAACTTTAGCAAAACTTCAACATAGTGTAAACTTTAGCCTAGTGTAAACTTTATCAACATTTCAGCATAGTGTAAACTTTAACCTAGTGTAAACTTTATCAAAACTTCAGCATAGTGTAAACTTTAGCATAGTGTAAACTTTAGCAAAACTTCAGCATAGTGTAAACTTTAGCCTAGTGTAAACTTTATCAACATTTCAGCATAGTGTAAACTTTAGCATAGTGTAAACTTTAGCCTAGTGTAAACTTTATCAACATTTCAGCATAGTGTAAACTTTAGCATAGTGTAAACTTTAGCCTAGTGTAAACTTTAGCAAAACTTCAGCATAGTGTATACTTTAGCAAAACTTCAGCATAGTGTAAACTTTAGCCTAGTGTAAACTTTAGCAAAACTTCAGTATAGTGTAAACTTTAGCCTAGTGTAAACTTTATCAACATTTCAGCATAGTGTAAACTTTAGCATAGTGTAAACTTTAGCAAAACTTCAGCATAGTGTAAACTTTAGCCTAGTGTAAACTTTATCAAAACTTCAGCATAGTGTAAACTTTAGATTTTAGTGTTTTGCTGTATGTGAACTGTTTTGTAGTAATAGTCATATTGTATTTATTTATTTTTAAATTTCAATAAAAACCTTTTTAAATTAAACTTAACATTTTTCTTTATAGCTGAACAAGCTCTCTGCGTGATTTGGAACAAACTTTTTGTTTGAATGGTTTGTACAAGTTTGGGGAGAAAAAACTATTAAGTATGATGTTCTATATTTTCCCAATAAGCTAAAATGAGATAAAATTAGGTATAAAACAATAAATAATAATAAATAATAATAATAATAAAAACAGCTCGAGCCATCTAGCCTAGCAGTACCACTGTGGCATATATGTCATATTTATATGCAGTATGTATATGCAGTGTGTGTAAATATATATATATATATATATATATATATATATATATATATATATATATATATATATATATATATATATATATATGGGTTATTAAGTTAAATGGTCTTTTTAACAGGTTTAATCATATATATTATATATATTCATAATTGTGTCACTACCAAAACACCAAGAGTCCAAAAGAGGAGCTTTATTTTAGCCATGCCCCTGCATGAAGAGCTGGGGGTGAGACTGTGACTCTTGTGGTGAGCAGTTATGTATTTTTTAGTTTCTATGGGTGTTCATCTGTTCGAAGCTGTGTTTGCCAGTCATGTACTGGCATTGTCACAGGCGTGTTTTTTATGGCCTGAACTGAAGGCTGCCACTGCTGTAATGGTATAATGAATCTTGGGTTTCTGCCTAAAGCAGAACAGGTGCTATTTCTGGCCTCCTGCAGTGCTCAGAGCTGGGCAAGAGTGTACGCTCAACGTAAGCCATGAATACCAATTAGCTCGAGTCAGTCTTATATCACCACGACCAATAGAGACATCAGTTGCAGATGGAAAATGGCGCCGGTCACCTGTGTAACGTGTGATTGACAGCCACCAATCTCAGTAGTCACCAGACAACACACATCACCCTCCGTGAGCGTAATGATAATTAGGCTGCAGAACCAGAAACCTTGTCAGTGTCAGACGGAAGCTGTGGTCTGTCCAGGGCTGCGGTGGAGTTAACTCTCTGACATGCTTCTAGCCCTCTGCCTTACTTCTGTCTCACACTAGTGGTGCCTAGAGACTTCTTAGCACTGGCACTGAGGCTTCTTAGCCATCTAGGGGCTCATCTAAGCAGAGCTTTCTTCCACTTAAGCCCAGCATGCATCTACACCACAGGGTAGGCAGAGATCAGATAGGAAGAACCTGTACAGAGGCCAGGAGCGGGGAAAGGTCAGGCTTGTGATAAGCTGGGAGATGACCCAAGGCTATTTGGACCCCAAGGTTTTGAAATACCTCGTCAGCTATCCTCAGATGAACTTCTTTGGTAAGCCAGTTAGCAAGCTAGATACCGTGCCTGGGGTAATTAAGGCAATCTCACCTAAAACACTCTTGATAATAATGTTGAAGGTGATTCAAAAGCAATTTGGAGTATTTGCTACAGCCTTGTTTGTTCGTATAATGCTAACAGGGAGGCCCTTTAGCGTTTGATTCATCTGAGTGCAGTTCATTGCCATTCAAAAGTCAATGTTATTGGAGAAATGCGAATAAAATGTGCTTATATGATGCTAATGCCCAACAGCTTCTTTAGTTTTCATCTCATTGTTAGGTAGATGTTAAAATGAAGAAAGTACAAATGAATCCAAACTGGTGAACAGAGCATTAGATGTTTAATACTTAGAATAAAGTTATGAAGGTCAATGTCCTATGTCGCCCCAGCCACGTGGGGCCTGGAGGCGTGGCTTTAGAGGGGGGGTATGCTCTCGTTTGCGGTGGGTCCATATTTTGGTTTTTTGAAGAACTGTGTAAATGCAGAGCCTTGCAACCACTGCCCTTAACACCATGTCAACGTCATCAACAAAGACTGCAGAGGTGTCATGCCGGACTGTCTTGGAATGACTCGGAAAGGCAGCGGTTCTTCTTCAGTGATGAGTCCGACACTGTGTGTGAATGGCCCGTTGTTGTGTCCAGATTACCCGCTATCACTTCACCACCACAACATCTGCAGGAACTGTGTGAGAATGTTCAGGCTGCATGGGATGGTTCATTACAGGACCCCATTAGGATCTCTACAACTCCGTGCTGGGATGTCTGGGTTGTTGCCCTAGCAAACATGGTGGCCCGACGCCATACTGAGAGACACTACTTCTGTATGTGTAGCTCAATACATATTCCCCATATCAGTCTAAACGTATCACCATGTGTTGTTCCTGGTGGCCTTTATCTTCCTTCCCAACAGCACTGCAGTCCCACACTTCCTCCAGGGTGCAACTCTTCTTTTGACGATGACTGTGCATATCAGAAGTAGACTAGAACAGATCTAGCTGGTGGTCTCAAATGGCAACAACTGAAGCAGCTAATAATAAAAAGATTTAAGATCCAGTGCGGCGAGTCCAGATTTTTGGACAGGCACTGTGTTTTCACCATAGTTCCATCAATGTCCAGTCTGTCCGGCCTCCCACGCTCCCCTCCTGCAGGTCCAGCTGCGATTCCAGTGCTGAGCTTGTGCGCTGCTGCCAGAAGAGATGAGAACAGGGTGGAGATAAGTGTGTGTTCAGGGCACGGCACTGTCTCGGCACATCAGTCTGCCCTCTGTCCACAGAGCGCTTCTCACATACACCTGTCTAGCTCCCTCAGGGCTTTCATGGCTGACCGCTCTCACTGGCCAGAGCCAGGCATGCATACAGACACACACAAATGCTCACAGACACAAACGCAAATATACAACAGCGTAGTAATGCCAGACGGGATAATCCTGTGTAAGGACCCACCGCAGCCGCTAAGCCACAGAACTAAAACCATAAGCCGCAAACAGCTCTGCGGTCAGTCCAGGATATGCGTTCGGGGGTGGGACAAAAATCGAATGAAAACATCTGGGGAGAAATGTTGGGACAGAAAGGTTGGGGTGAGTGTGGGTGGATGTAGACTTACTGGGAGCAAACAGAGTGCACAAAGACGGGACAGCAACATGCACATGCACCCGTGGACCAGAGGAATTTGGGGATGGGCTTTAGACAGGGAGTACCCTCGTTTGGGTTTTACACTAAGAGGTTAGGATTAGCTGCGAAGCTAGGCTTCCGCAAACTGTAGCTATACTCATCATCAAAGGAATAACTGCACCCAGAAGGGCTCAACCAACAGGAATGGAACTTGGTGGGTGGGTTTGACATTGTGAGACATGTGAACACATGTGACGTAAACAAGGACGGGCCTTATCACTGTGCCTGACTCACCCAACAACCACGCTTGCAGACAAAGCAGTGATGCCCTCCATGAGTCTTCCTGTTAGTGCCAGCACCATTGACAGACGACTGCACGACGGAGGACTACATGCATGTAGACCTTTACGACAACTGCCCTTAACACCACGTCAACGTCACCTGCAATGATGCTATGCTAGACTGCCATGGAACGACTCAGAATGGCAGCGGGTCATCTTCAGTGATGAGTCCTGCTTTTGTCTTGGTGGAGACGACCAACGAATGTAAGGAGGCCCTGTGGTCAGCACCGGGATGAACGATTTGTGTGAGACTAGTCAAGCTGCATAGGATGGATTATCACAGGACACCATTAGGAACCTCTACGACTCCATACTGAGATGTCTAGCATGTTCTGACACCATACTGAGAGACACTACTTCTGTATGTGCAGCTTAGTAAGTATTGTCCATATCAGTCCGAATTTCCAACGATCCAAAAAGTCCAAAAAAATGATGGGGATATTAGTGCTACTAGGACCATAAATGACAAAACTCATCTCAATGATTGTGTTACTCTGGCTGTATGCTAGCGCTAGGCTAGCATCGTTTCACATGAACATTTGTTGAGCATGCTAAATTAAACGCAGGACTGTATCTTGTAGCAGACATTATACTATCATCTTTACATCATAACAACATTATGAGGAGCAGGATTATAGCCACTCTTTCAGTGAAAAGCCCCAGCACAGAGCTCTTACTGTTTTCTCCTTCTTACGCCTGACTGCTCAGGCAACTGCCCGCCTCTGCAGTCACCATCATATCTAGGACTTACAAAAGGCTGCACTGTAAATCAGGACTGATGGGTTGATTCCACAGTTCCTAATTATGTTAGTGTTTAAGCACATTAGGCCTTCAGTTCAGCTCCAATTAAATCCTGATTGGATCATTTTCTGTTGGGCAGCTCAAAAATGAAACCCTTTTGTTGTTAACAAAAACTTTAGTAAAAACATTAGATTAGATTAGATTAGATTAGATTAGATTAGATTAGATTAGATTAGATTAGATTTAACTTTATTGTCATTGTGCAGAGTACAGGTACAGAGCCAATGAAACACACTTAACATCAAACCAGTAGTGCAAAATATGTGACAGTATGTAGAGTTATGGACAGTGGAGTGGTAGATATGTACAGACATTAGTATAAATGGTTCAGTATTAATAATGTGTTATTAAATATGATGGTATAGTATTGTGTGTAATACTTGAGCAAGACTCCTAACACCACCTTTGCCGCCCTGTGCAAATGCGAAGTGTAAGTCACTTTGGATAAGAGTGTCTAATGCAGCCTAATGCTGTAAGTGCAATACATATATACAGAGTGAGTGTATGTAGTGTCAGAACACATATGTGAAAAAAACAGTAAGTGTGCAGAGAAAAGCTGCATGACAGTGAGAGTATATACAGTAACTGTGCAGATATGAATAGTGCAGTATGTGATATGGGAACATGAAACATGAGAGTATTACTACAGCAATTTACACATAATAGACTAATACTGATTCAATATTACAAATAACATTGATGCAGTATTTAGTGATTTGATGTATTTCAGTATGTATGTTTAACCATTTTGCGATATAAATCAAAAATCTGGATGGTTGTAAGTGTCCTGTAGACACCTGGAACCAAACTTTGTTGTTCAAACCTAAGCAATTTTTTTTTATTACTGTATTTGTGATTTTGGCATTCTAATGGAAATGTGCATGGTACTCAAAACACACTTATTGCCAAGATGGTATATGCCATATATACTGCATATATATTTTGTTTTTAATGAAAAATATATAATATATAAATATAAATTATTCATTCCAAGATACTTTGGACCATTCAGCAAATTTTTTGTGGGGAGAAAACTGGAGAAATAGACATATTACATTTATGGTATTTAGCTGACTCTCTTATCCAGAGCGACGTACAAGGTTAATCATATTACAGGAAGGCCAGTGTAGTGTTAGGAGTCTTGCCCAAAGACTCTTACTGGTGTAGCACAGCCTAGTCACCCAGACCGGGATTTGAACCCCAGTCCCCCTTATATGGCATTGGTCTTATCCGCTGAGCTACACCAACCACTACATTTTAAACCCTTATTGATCCCAAAGTGGGGAAATTTAGTCTCCACATTTAACCCATCCGTGTTTGTGGAACACCCACACTAGGGGGCAGTGAGCACACCAGAGTGGTAGGCAGCCCTATTCACGGCACCCGGAGAGCAGTTGGGGGTTAGGTGACCTCAGTCGTTACTGTAAGTTCAGAGAATCGAACCGGCAACCCTCCGGTCACAAGGCTGGTTCCCTAACCTCCAGCCCACGACTGCCCCTACATAAACTTCATCACCTTTACAACAAAACAGGGTCTTATTCTTTTGGAAATAGGAGAAGGAAAGTTATAAGAAGACATTTATTTTTCCTTTCATCATTTTGGAGAATCGGTCCATTCATCAAGATATTTTAACACTTCTGAAAGAGCAACTGGCGATTTCAAATGCTGTGAAAAAATTAAATGGAGGTTTTTGATGGACAGCAAAATACATACATAGTCATAAGCAGAAGTTTGAACCCCCTTTTTGACATTTCAAGTGAAGTGCTGGTGTACAATTTCTATTTACTTGCTAAATTTAACATATGGGGCAAGGATAAACCAGAACTTGTGCACTTTACACCTCGTCGAATGTTTTTCTGTTATGTAAAATTCAGCAAATAAAAGGTACCTGTGACATTGAACGAGCAGAGTTGTGCTCTCTGTAGAGAATGTTGACTTACTGACACTTGTTTAACAATCAGCAAGGCGTGTCATTTGATCAGAGGTGTCTAAAAGATGGATTATGATTGTAGGACATGCTGTACATTATTGCTGTACAAAGAAAAACAAGTCTCTAAGATAGTAATTATATAGAAAAGGCAAAAATGTTCTTTATTTTCAAGGTAAGGTTTTATTTAAAGCAGTTATGTAATATTTCTACAGGTCCATTCATCATTACGATGTAAAGAACAGGTGCTGAGTGAAAGAGGGGACTGTTGTGATATATGACCTTCACGTCCTTTATTACATAACATAAAAACCATGTATGTGTGTGGTGTGTGCGGGTAGGGGTTCAGCGTATGTTCCTTCCTGTGGTCAGATCCATTCAGATCTATTTTAGAATATATCTCTCATGTGACAAACAGAAGCAAGAAGAAATCTGGGCGTAGTGTTCATACCGCTAGCATCAGTGCACGTTACTGTTCTACCTCTTCTAAGGGGCTTCATTCTAATTAGCTCACTAGGCTAAACCACAAACCATCTTCAGTATGTAGTTGATTGATTACACTACAATGGAAACAACAGAGAAATGTCTGTACGGCCTTAACTACACCTCTTTACCATCAGTCTGCACATATGTAATGTGCGTCGTGTGGTTAATGTAAGCATGTGTGCGAACAGTTCCAGGTGATTTCTTCTGACGTTGTCAAAAGTGTGAAGTGGGTGTGGTGAAGAGCAGACTCTGAAGGTGAGGACTCAGCTCAATGTTTCTTAGACAGGGCAGGGTCTCTCGCCCTCGCACCTGACCGCCATCTGATTGATTGAATCTCCTGACCCTAATTATATCATATATTGAACTGCTAATAGGTTGTTGGCACATGGAGCGCACTGCAAATGGAGGGCATGCGGTGGCGATTCACATAGGGATCTCCATCACAAGCCCTCCACATGCTGGTGGTTTGCATCATTTACAGTTGCTGAATATGCTTTTTCACTTACTGCCCTCCATCTGGCTTTCAAGGGGGGCCGGAATCGACTGACTGAAAGCCCCCTATTCTAGGTGTTCACATACTTTAGTTAATGGAGGCGTTTAATGTTGAATCACTCGCAGTAAATAAATGTTTGCTTTATTGGGTTTTCTTTATGTACTGCTATCAGTTACGGTATATGCATTATATTTACATAAGCATTTCGCTGACGCTCTTATCCAGAGCGACTTACAAGGTCATTCGTTTTTACAGGTGGGCCAGTGCAGTGTTAGGAGTCTTACCCAAGGACTCTAATTGGTGTAGTTCAACTTTTGCTACCTAGACTGGGTTTCGAACCCCCGTCTCCTACATGGGGTGGTAGCTCTCTGGTGGGTGGTGGTGTTAACCGCTGATATAGACCAGGATTTCACGAAATGCTAAGAAGTTGCTCTCTCAAACTTTTAAGCACCACTTTATCATTAGAATAAGTAGTATGATAGTATCAGAGGTAGTGTGTAGTAGCATGGTTAGTGTGATAGTATCATAGGTAGTGTGTAGTAGCATGGGTAGTGTGATAGTAGCATGGGTAGTGTGATAGTAGCATGGGTAGTGTGATAGTAGCATAGGTAGTGTGATAGTAGCATGGGTAGTGTAATAGTAGCACATGTAGTGTGATAGTAGCATGGGTAGTGTAATAGTAGCATGGGTAGTGTGATAGTAGCACAGGTAGTGTGATAGTAGCATGGGTAGTGTAATAGTAGCATGGGTAGTGTGATAGTAGCATAGGTAGTGTGATAGTGGCATGAGTAGTGTGATAGTAGCATGGGTAGTGGGATAGTAGCATAGGTGGTGTGGTAGTATCATAGGTAGTGTGTAGTAGCATAGGTAGTGTGGTAGTATTATAGGTAGTGTGATAGTATCATAGCTGGTGTGATAGTAGCATGAGTAGTGTTATAGTATCATAGGTGGTGTGATAGTAGCATAGGTGGTGTGGTAGTATCATAGGTAGTGTGTAGTAGCATAGGTAGTGTGGTAGTAGCATAGGTGGTGTGATAGTATCATAGGTAGTGTGATAGTATCATAGCTGGTGTGATAGTAGCATGAGTAGTGTTATAGTATCATAGGTGGTGTGATAGTAGCATGAGTAGTGTTATAGTATCATAGGTGGTGTGATAGTAGCATAGGTGGTGTGGTAGTATCATAGGTAGTGTGATAGTAGCATAGGTAGTGTGGTAGTAGCATAGGTGGTGTGATAGTATCATAGGTAGTGTGATAGTATCATAGCTGGTGTGATAGTAGCATGAGTAGTGTTATAGTATCATAGGTGGTGTGATAGTAGCATGAGTAGTGTTATATAGTATCATAGGTGGTGTGATAGTAGCATAGGTGGTGTGGTAGTATCATAGGTAGTGTGATAGTAGCATAGGTAGTGTGGTAGTAGCATAGGTGGTGTGATAGTATCATAGGTAGTGTGATAGTATCATAGCTGGTGTGATAGTAGCATGAGTAGTGTTATAGTATCATAGGTGGTGTGATAGTAGCATGAGTAGTGTTATAGTATCATAGGTGGTGTGATAGTAGCATGAGTAGTGTTATAATATCATAGGTGGTGTGATAGTAGCATAGGTGGTGTGGTAGTATCATAGGTAGTGTGATAGTAGAAACCACATTGGCTACCAGGTGTGGTAGCTGGTGAGCTTTACTGTGTTTGATGAGATCCCATCCCTTGGGTTACTCTCAGGTACCCTATCTATTGACGGGGCAGCAGTGGCTACAATGATACGTAAGGGTACTTCTGCACCTGGATCACTCAGTCATGGTTTCCTGTATGTATGAGAACATGTCAGATGAACTCGGTGACTTTGAGACCGACGTGTGCAGAATAAAAAAAAAAAACAGGGTTTATTTACAAACAGGCAAGCTCAGCAAGCACCAGTAAACAGCGAAACAAAGGGAGAAGCTAAATCAGAGTCAGAGACAGGCGGAGGTCAGAACCAGGTAGAACACGCAGCGAGGGCAAACAGGTTTACAGGGGAAGACCGAAGAGGAAAACCAAAGTGAGAAAGCAGAGATACAAAACGTAGAGTCCGAGCACGAGCAAAAGGGATTAAGCGAAAGAGTAGTAGAGGAACGAAGGGAGTCGGAACCACTCAGGATTGCTAAACAAAGTTCGGCAAAGCTTCGCAAAATGTGAGTGTTTGTGTGCGGCTTAAATACAGGAAGGTAAATGATTGCTAACAGCAGTGGCTAAAACGCAGGTGGCCTAGAGCGTATCACGGAGTCCGAACGGGGGCGCATAGATATGACGTCATCGAGCGTGGCCCTCTGGGAAGTGGAGTCCCGAAATGCGGGGAAGCCGGGAAGATGCGGAGGCGTGATACTAGGATGCGTGAGAGAGAATGTGTACTGACTGCACCGTGTGCCACCGGGTTTCCTCCATTAGTCCCCCAATGTTTGTTATATTTGGATATAGTCAGATCTTTTGAGACGACTATCTGTACTATTGTGCACGTGGTCAAATTAGATGTGTGTGTCCCCACATCACCAATCCATCTACAGTGGCTGCTGTGGTAATATTTTTTAATATTTTATATTTATAGGTATTTACGTATATTGATATTTACTGGCTTGCCACGTAGACCAGCTAAGTGAAATCTTGGAGAGTCGTAAGTTGATCATTACAGTTAATGCTAAACAACACACAGTATACCGTTTTCAATACTTGTACTGTTTAAAGTGGATCTGGATACTTAGCTTTTATGAAGAGACACGCAGGGAACCCGTCGTGAAGGGGCATCGGAGCCATTTTAATAAACTATGGGAGCACCGAGACTTCACTCGTCACAAGTTCCCAGATAACACCAGTTGGAGAACCCTACAACCTAGTACAGTACACCACACGCACTTTCCCTCCCGCGCTTTCCTCCACACTCTCCATTATTCGCTCCGGCTCTCCACCGTACACATGCGCACTGCACCTGCCTTAAAGTGACCGTTACAAGCAGTCTCTCGATTTTTTGAGGTTTATAAATGGACATGTGGCCAAGGAAACATAGATAAGCTACTGGACAGTCCATTTAATGGTACCTCTAATCCACCTCCTCTAAACAGAGGTTTAGGGTACTCAGGTATTTCCTTAGTTTACTCCCATTCAGTCTGCCTGCCTGCCTGCTATGCCTTTTATACCAAGGATTGCTGTCTCCCTCTGGGGAGGGTCTCTGAGCATCTCCCCTTTAAGCTAATTGATTCCTGGCTCTACTATAACAGTTTCCAGACCTACGTAATGGAAGTATATTTGCTGGAATTCTGTCTATATGATGTTAGCAGCACATTTTTGAGCAATATGTTAATGGTTCGGTCGTTTTTTAATTTTTTCTTTTTAATCGCATTTAAGGAACCAGAGCATCCAGACTAGAACTAGATTAATCTAGATCTGGATATGCCAAAAACAGTCTCCCCTCCAAGCAAACAGATTCCTGGTACCACTATAACACTGTTACTGTATGGAAGTCTATTGGCGTATGTGTCTGTGTAGCGCTAGCCGCACACTTTCAGCAGATTCACCATCAGAAAGCCAGTGTGACCGGACCTTAACGCTGCCATACTCTGCATTAGCGAAGACCTCCATGTCTGGGAGATTCATGGCGTGGTCTGTGGGCGAGAATGCAAACAGTTTGCTTTCCTCGGCTGGATTTACTGCCGCATGCTCACGGAGGGATACGTAGCGCTGGATTTATCGGCCTGGCTGTATAATTACGGCAACTGGCTCCTTCCCTCATATGCACACACACACACACACACCCACACCTACACACCCAACAAACACACACTCCCGGGCCTCCTCCACTCAATATGTTCAATTTATAAATGCCAGAGCCGCAGTAATCCCACTGTTCCTCTCCTCGGCCCGGACACGGCCCGGGCCCTGCCGCGTGCGAGGGAGCGATTGATTGCGGGGATCTTAAGTGTAAGCGTAAGCACTTTCACCGGCGTCTTTCTGCCAGCCCATCGATTCCTCCCCACACCGGGGAATACGAGCCCTGCCACTCCCCATAACTGGTGACGTTTGTTTTAGTCGAGGCCGATGACATTATGGAAATGCGCTGCATAAAACTGGACGTCTGTGGACGAGGGATAAGGCCCAACTTTTGCAGAACTGCTGAAGTTTCGCCTCCGCCTTCCCTTTTTTGACAGCTGCCTGCGTTCCCGAGCCATTTCGACCATCAGTTCATTCATATTCATAGTGAACGTGGACATGCCAATGGGTTGTGAGAAATTCTTCTCGCACATTTGATGTACAGAACGAGCTGTTAAATTCGGCGGGTTGTTTTTGTTCGATGATGCTGTGTTGTGTTGATTCTGAGGAAATGCTGTCAGTTTTTCAGTACTTGTTGTCTTGACATGGCAGTGATCTAACAATCCTGTACTATCATCAAAAGAATAGCTGCACCCTGAAGGAAGTGTGGGGTTGCTATGGGGAAGGAAGATACATTTTACCAAGGACAATAAATGATGATCAATTTAGACTAATATTGACAACATTTACTGAGCTACAGATACAGAAGTAGTGTCTCTCAGTATGGCATCAGGCCCCCATGTTTGCTAATGCCAAACGTCTTGACATGGAGTGGTAGAGGCTGCTAATGCTAATCCATCAGATGCAGCTTGAATATTCTCACACAGTTCCTAAAGATTTAGCAGTAGGGGTGGAGGTGGAGTGACACCAGGCCTCCTAGATGTGTGATAACAAACCATTCATCTTGGTGCTGACCTCCACAGTCGATGGTCGCCTCCACCAAGATAAAAGCGGAACTCGCAGATGACCTGCTGCCATTCTGAGTCAGTCTGGTACAACACCATTTCAGTCTTTGGTGACGTTGACGTGGTGTTAGGTCTGTGTGCATGTAGTCCCGTGTCGTGTAGGGCATCACTGCTCATTGAATGTCCGCAAGTCAGTTAGGTACGTAGATACGTACGTAGGCCCATCCTTGCTTATGCCACATGCACGGCCGAGCGCTAAACCTGAATCATTTGGATGGGTCATGATTGCAGTGTGAAGTCCTGGCGTAGAGCTACCGCAGTTGTCCAGTTCTAGCTTTCGAATAACTGTAACTGCGTAGACTATGGCTCGTATTTGCAGTCACTGACCTATCTAGAACCTCAATAAAGTGTTCAGAGATGTGTTGGTTTCCCACAAAACCAGTCGTAGTGACAGAATTGTGACTTCTGGAAGGCCTACAGAGATTTTCTAGCTGTAGTGACTTTTCACTAACCAACAGGAATGGTTTAAACCGCATACTGTAACCCCTGTAGTCATGTACCTAGGACCTCGCCACTGAAGATGACCTGCTGCCATTCTGAGTCACTCCATGACAGTCTGGTTCGACACCATTGCAGTCTATGGTGACATTGACGTGGTGTTAGGTCTGTGTGCATGTAGTCCTATGTCGTGCAGCCGTCTGCCAATGGTGTTGGCACTAACAGGATGACTCATGTAGGGCATCGCTGCTCGCTGAATGTCCGCAAGTCAGTCAGGTACGTAGATAAGACCCATCCTTGCTTATGCCACATGCACGGCCGAGCGCTAAACCTGAATAACACACAGACCAGAAGTCTCGTTCTGCAGTGTAACCTTTAGCAAGTGATTTTGCTCCTGTTCCAGTGAGTGAATGTGAACTAGCCTTCCAGCTGTTTAGCATCCAGTACTCAGCAGTGATTGTCTGCTCATTGTTAGCGCAGCGTCGAGGCTAAATCTGTGACCGGCCTCGTGAAATCTGCATGTGGGAGATAACAGATAATGCTATGTGAGTAATTAATGATGGCAACCAAATCATCAGTGGTGAAGCACATCTGCAGCGATAGGGTTACGATTCGCTTTCCCGATCCCATTCTTCTTTTAAAGTAGCAGCTGCTTAAGAGAATCAAACCAGGTGTGATTCTATTGACTCCCGTCCCCGAGTGAGCAATAATGTGTAGGTTACAGTAACGTATGGGCTGTTCTTCATACTGTGCCTTTATAACAACTTCTCCCAATTGCAGTGTGGAGTCCTGGCGTAGAGCTACCACCGTTGTCCAGTTCTAGCTTTCGAAACTGTAACTGCATAGACTATGGCTCGTATTTGCAGTCACTGACCTATCTAGAACCTCAAGAAAGTGTGCAGAGATGTGTTAGTTTCCCACAAAACCAGTCGTAGTGACAGACTTGTGACTTCTGGAAGGCCTACAGAGATTTTCTAGCTGTGGTGACATTTCACTAACCAACAGGAATGGTTTAAACCGCATACTATGACCCCTGTAGTCATGTACCTAGGACCTTAAGAAGGCCTATAGAGAACCTCACTGAACACGATCCAAACTAAATTCATGGTAACTTCCAAATCATATTAGCGGTCATCCTTATGAAATGATAATATATGGCAATGTATTGGAAAATATAGTGCAATATATTAAATAATATAATGTCATATATGGGAAACAAGTGCATATATTTATATAGTGATAAATATATTACAATATATAGTATAATACATAAGGAATTGGCGCTTTTCGTATATTGTATGTAGGGTAGTATAATATATATTTACTTATATATTGTAATATATTTCATTTTATATGTAATAGACATCATTTCTCCATATGTGTTTGCATATATGATAATATACATAGTTTTATATATGTGAGAATATATACATACTGTATATTGCCACATGTATGTATGAAAATATTCTCACAAATATAAAACTATATATATTGTCATATATGCAAACACAAATATGGAGAAATTACATATAAAATGAAATATATTACAATATATAAGTAAATATATATTATACTACCATACATACAATATATGAAAAGCGGCCGTTCCTTATGTGTTATACAATATATTGTAATATATTTATCACTATATAAATATATGCAAAATATATGCACTTGTTTCCCATATATGACATTGTATTATTTAATATATTGCACTATATTTTCTAATACATTGCCATATATTATCGTTTCATAAGGGCAATCCGACGGGGTAAGGGTGTTCACACAAAATTAGGCAATATGACAATGTCTAGGTAAATAAGGAGAGTTCATAGTATGTAGAACTGACACACCAAGACAGCTAATAATGTAATACTGAGAAATACCAGCTAATAATTCAATAATTCTGCTTTATTGATATCTGAAGTACATATTCATTAGATGTTGATGGGATTTGTCCCTTTGGAATTTCCGAATAACTTCATTCAGGCTGCATAAGACTGATTCAGCGTTCATCACCACACATATCAGGAGTCTAAAAGTCTATAGCCTCTGTTTATGGTTCGCCATTCTTTTGATGATGCCTGTATATGTTTCTCATAATGGGAAAGTAACAAATGCTGTCCAGTCTGACGTAACTGTGTGTGGTATAAACAGAGATGATTCTGAATAAAGAACATCAGTGTATATACTGTAAACGTGATGTTTACATGAAGCTGCACACCACATACGGGTGGCCAGGAGAAAGAGCCCACAGGCTGACTGATCTGGAAGTTTGCGCTCGGTCATGCTCCACCTCAGGTTTCTTAATTCTACCCTCATTCTCTCCATTAGCTTGTAGCAAATGTCACTCAAGCGCCTTATCCACCTGGCACCCCGGATCCCGGAGCACTTGTCAATTTTCCTTTCTCTCAATCTCTCAATCCGTCGCGGAATGAAAGGAGACAGCCGTTCGGCCATTAGGAGTCACGCGCCGCAGCTGAACGTAATGGTGAAATATATGAGCGTGTCTGCGGGAAAAGAGAAAGCAATTAATTCCCCCGCAGAAGATAATGGCGCGCCGGTTCACACGAGCTGGGTGGTGGGTTTTTGCCCGTCACCTGTGCAGCCTATAACCTAAACTCTCACACACACACACTTCTCAAAGCCATTGCTCCGTAATTGCCAGGCCCAGCCTTGAAAGCAAGGCCAGAACGTTATTGTTTTAAGAAATTGGTCAGATGAAATGAGCGGTGAAGCGTGTCTGATGTACGCCTCTGTCCGAGACTAATCTGCTGAGCTCCCGCTGCTCGATGCTGCTACAGGAGGAGCTCCCACACACTGGGGGAATGCCTGCTAAGACTGTCTTATCGTCCAGGTTGTGGAGAAGGAGTATTAATATATACTCCACTGAGTATGTACTTCTTCTAAAAGCTTTAGATGCAGTACTGATGCACGGTATGAATACCTGATCATCTTGTCTATTCAGGGCAACACTACTTATTATCTGAATATCATTTACACACCCACCGGACACTTCATTAGGCCCACCTCCTTGCGTCCACACTGATCAGCTCTGTTTACCATATAGGTGCACTGTGTAGATCTGCAGTTACAGACTGTAGTCCATCTGTTTCTCTGTATACTTTGTTAGCCCTCTTTCACCTTGTTGTTCAATGGTCAGGACCCCCACAGGACCACCACAGAGCAGGTATTATGTGGGTGGTGGTTCATTCTCAGTACTGCAGTGACACTGACGTGGTGGTGGCGTGTTAGTGTGTTGGGCTGGTGTGAGTGGATCAGACACAGCAGTGCTGCTGGATTGTTTAAACACTGGGTCCACTCACTGTCCACTCTATTAGACACTCCTACCTTGCTGCTCCACCTTGTAGATGTACAGTTGGAGATGATAGGTCATCTGCTGCTGCAGAGTTTGTGCTGGTCATCCTCTAGTCCTTCATCAGTGGTCACAGGACGCTGCCCACAGGAAGCTGTTGGCTGGATAGTTTTGGTTGGTGGATGATTCTCGGTCCAGCAGTTACTCTGAGGTGTATAAAGACTCCAGCATATGTTGCTGGATATGTGAGCATCTGTTTTATGTAAGCATAGTTCATCATAGCATAGCACTCAGAAGAGAAAGTATTGAAATGCATTGGCTTCTAAACGTTCTCTGATTTTGATTACCTCACCGTGCACCAGCAGGCGGGGTCCCACCACCCCATTTACCACTGAGCAGAACGTTTCGCTAGTTTAAAGCCCCAGAATGCATTCTTTCTACTTCCGTCTTCTATAATGAGCGTTACCAGTTCACTTTCTTCAGGTCTTCTGTCTGGTTTGACCCATGCCATGACACTAACATCAGCGACTGCCAGAAGAGTTTGGAGGACTTTATGCCTAGGTGCTGAGGTCTGCTCAAAAGTGGCCGGTGATGAGCTCTCTGTCTCTTTGCAGGATTTGGGGGCCTGAATGTGACTGCTGCAGGCCTTCAGGCGGCGACAGACTGACAGCTCTAATAGCCTCTGACTTGCGCAGGGCCTGGGGCACCAGTACAGAATAGACGGCGATGAATGAGGCCGGCTGGGAGATGGCCTCCCAGGATGCGGCAAGGCAGGGTTTCTATTTGGTGGAGGTGGGGGTGGTGGGGGAGAAGTGAGTACTTGGATGATGACTGTGTAGGTGCTCATTATAATTGATGCCCTGTGTGAGGAACCTGCTTTCAGCCGGTTTAAAGGTGCAATGGAATGTACATCTGTATTTACATTGGTATGGTTGATTAGGAGAGGGTTAATACTGGCCAATTCCAAAGTCCGTCACATACATCTGCTCACGTTTTAGCCCAGCAAAACCATGACAACAGAGCAACAGAAATAAAACTAGAAAAGTGCATTTCCTGAAGGAAAGGCGGGATGGTTGCACAGTGTCCTCAGAGAGGAACAAGGGATGAGTAAATGAGTGCAGGTCGCTATGACTGTGGATTAACGTCTGGGGACCTGCCCTTAGTGAGTATGTGAAGTCTGGTGGCTCTCGGTCGAAGAAAAGCATTACTGCTTGGTTTGGGTTGAGAATGACTGGGACTCTGTGGGAGGAACGAGGGATAGATAAACGACAGATAAAGGAGTACGGGTCAGTATGGCTGTGGGTTAGTGCTTGGGCACCTGCCCTTAGTGTGTATGTGAAGTTTTGCGCCTCTCGGGCGAACGAAACAGCCGGCTTTAGAGGGGTCCAAAAATGACTGGGACTCTATGTGAGGAACGAGGGATGAATAAACAACAGATAGAGGAGTGCAGGTCAGTATGGCTGTGGATTAGTGCTTGGGGACCTGGCCTTACTGTGTATGTGAAGTTTCGCGCCTCTAGCCCGAACGAAACAGCCGGCTTTAGAGGGGTCCAAAAATGACTGGGACTCTATGGGAGGAACGAGGGATGCAAAACAAAAAAGAGAAACGAGCGAGTGCGGGTCAATCAAATGCTGCACCCCGAGCTGGTGTATCCGATTTGTTGTCTCTAGGTCGAGCGGAATTAGGTTAGATAGGCACGTGTTGTTCGATCCTATACATTCTCTATGGGAGAAAATTCTGGAAATTTCCTTCCTACTCGGAATCCGTGCATCCGATCAAAAAGCTGTATACAAGCCCACATCAGCGTATCATACCGGACAATCTGGAGTTGGAATGGAGTCGATATCTCGAAAGCTGCGGGACGAGTTAGTCGGCGATGAAACGGGAGAAAAATGAGAAAAAACGAATAACAGTGCTGTTATTATACCGTAATTACTGGACTATTGTGGATAATTTTTTGGTTCATGCTTTGAATAGGATATCGACACTCTTCATAAACCTTCCAAGAAATGAAAGTGTGTTACGCAGGACGAGGGGGACAGGTTGCAACTGCAAGCCATTTAATGAAGCAAAAAGAAAACAAAAACCACGGAGACTACACTAGGGGACAGGGCTAGACAACAACAGACATAAAGAAACTTACTGAGAAATACACTGAACCACAACGAGGCAAGGGACCGGTAGGGAGACAAAACACCCAACCAGAACAAAGGGCAGACACCGGGTATATAACCACTAGGACTGACGAGAGACACCTGGGAAGGGGCGGAGCTAGAACAGAGACCAAACTAGAGGGCGGAGACAGGAGGAGCACAGGACCCAAATAAACAGAAGCACATGGACATGACAGGACATGGCAGGGTGTGACAAAGTGTGAACTGCCATGAGTAATGTTTATAATAGACTGAAGTTGGATTTCTATTCTCCAGCTTCTTCTCCAAATGTTGGGCTCTACCTTAAATGCCACAGCTTGTACAGGTGCCAGAATGCAACCATGGTACCACTTAAGATGGAACAAAAATTGGCAAAACGAGCTGGAAAATAAGAAGCTGACGTCTGGAGGGGTCGAGCACGATAACACAAGTAGTGGGGGGAAAAGTGGACCTGACTACCCAGGGCCCGAGTAGGGAGAGGGGCCCATTTTTTTTGCTCACGTTCCTCGTGTACTGGCATGGATAGGGGCCCACTGACATTGAGAGTGTACAGGGCCCAGAATTTGCTGCTACGCCCCTGCACGTGACATTGGTAAACCGATAAAATGCAAGGCTCTTTTGACACGACATGAGCCAATGGGTCGTTTGCAAGTGAACATTTTAAATAGTTGATTCTAAAAGTAGGACTAAAAGATACTAACAGGTACAGAGGACTGGGAGTTGAAAAACTGGACTCTCCAGGCCTAAAATCGGACATGTGACCACCGTAGTCTCATTGGTAGCTCATATGAGGAACCCATCTTCACCCTGACTTACCTTGAACTGTTTAAGAGGAGTCAGTCAGCTTTTTAAGACGTTCAGGGGGGTGGTAGGGGTCTGATTATGTAGGTGCTCATTATAATTGGTGCCCCGCAAGACGAACCCATTTCCCATAGTCGTTCCTGATCAGCTTATGGCGAACTGTTCAGTTCTCTGTGACTCTGAGTGATCTCGGGCTCGTGAACAGATAAGAACTCATAACTCAAAGCAAGCACTTTTGAATACCTCCATGCAAGTCGAGCAGCTGGAGCTTAGTGTGACCTTGCGTAACCTTGGATCTGAGGGCCAACGGGCGGGCAGGTGGGTGTTTTGCGCTCAGGTGCCATAATCGTTTCTCGCATACAAGCCCATGCTACAGCCGCTGAGGCTAATCTCCCAGTGTGCGCTGTGGATGCAGGACCGGCTATGGCATAAACAAACCGAGCCCAGAGAGAAAAAACAGAGGAGAGAGAGAAAGAGAGAGAGAGAGATTGCGGAGGTGGGGGTGGGGGAATTCTGATACAGAACTGAACACACATTCGGTGTGACTGAGAGGGCTTATCTGCTAAATATAGCTCTGTGTCTTTGACGCGATTATCTTGCATTGTTTGGGGATTTTCTCTCTCCCCCCTCTCCGTCTTTCTCTCAGTCTGTCTCTCCTTCTCACTTGTTCATTCCTTCTCTCTGTCTGTGCTTCCCATTCTCTCTCAAATGCCATCAGGATGTGATGGTACCGTCCCCATTCCTCCTACCACATGGGACGCAGAGCAGGCCCAAGTCTCGTGATAGCCACCCACGGTTGACCGTTCTTGACAGCCCGTCCGCGTCCTCATTGGCCAAAGCCGTAATGGGGGTTTCGGGTAATTGCGGCCTCTCCTCCGCTGCCTTAACGACCACTGGGGTCAGCTGGCCAGAAGAAGGAAATGGCATGGCATTAAAACCGCTCTGGCTGGTTCCCCAAGGAGCACGATGAAGGTCTTTAACAGGGCTGTGCCATATAACACCCCAAATAAGAAGCTGTGCACATCCTCACTGCTGCTGACACTAATAGTCTCCTCCAGGCAGTCCACAAATGAGGACCTGTGCGAGTACCGGCAGAGGCCTAATGCTCACGGTAAACGTGGATTTGTTTGTATGCAAAGAACCCTGCCGTGATTCTTCCGGATTGTTCTTCCAGCTGCCTTCTTGTTTTGGCCTCGTGAATATTCATGTATTGCCGTGGCAGTTTGGACAGCATAATCATCCGTTAGACGCCACTGTCGACACCCGGGAAGCGAAAGCAGTACTTTCCCAGCGAGGGAGCCCGATCCGGGCTATTATATGTCTGCTCAGTTTACACCTGAGCCCGACAGCACTAGCCACTCCACGGCTGACTGAAAACACAGCTGCCGCTCCGTCTTCCACAGCACAGCACAACACATAGCGAGCTGCTGGGAGTACATCAGAAAGCAGGGGAACCTCACAGAGGCTGCTGTCGATACGTCCGCGCCTGCGCTTCCAGTTGCCGGAGACAGTTGAAGCACCGAAGCACTTTATAGAACCTGCTACTCTAAGATTCCCCTGGCTGAGGTCATGATGCTGTATTCTCCTCCAGCTTTAGCCCAGATGCAGACAGCGTGCAATAAGCAGCTGTCTGTGTGAATCCCGTCACATATAGAGTTCGTTCGTTACAGCGCGAGTGCTCGCTTGCCTCTGCTATTAGGTGCATCCGCGCAGGGCCGAGTGAGCTTTGGCTCCGTTTGCGCCTGGCTAATTGGCCCTGTAAACTGCGAAAGGCTTGGAGGAATGTGCAGATGTCGGCTGTTTGTGTTGTCTCGGGTCGTGGCGCTGGTGGATGCGCGTGCGCCTCCGTTACGTAACGTGTGTTATGTGTGCGTGCAGGCCCCGCTGGAATGTGCATTTGTTGTTTCATAATGAAACTCTTCCTCCTCAGAGGATTAGACACAGCCAATAAGTAGGAGCCGGCGACACCAACACCCTCCCCTAGCGTTCGCTTCTGAGTCCCACAGTGTCCTCTTTCCTCACCGGCTGCTGCAGTAGGCTGCAGCAGAAGGAACTACTGGTGCTCTGGGATTCAGCGAAGAATGCCGGTCTATAAGGTTTTCATTGGGTCTGCATGATATGGCAGTAAGCTGTTTGATAGAGCTGGAGGCTGCCATGGTGATACGAGAAGTGGGCAGCATTCCACGAGGACCACCATAGAGCAGGTATTATAGTGGGTCATTCTCAGCACTACAGTGGCACTGACGTGGTGGTGGTGTGTTAGTGTGTGTTGTACTGCGGTGGAGGGGATCAGATACAGCAGTGCTGCTGGAGTGTTTGAACACTGTGTCCACTCACTGTCCACTCTATTAGACACTCCTACCGTGCTGGTCCATCTTGTAGATGTACAGTCAGAGACAATAACTCAACTGCACCGTTTGTGTTGGTCATTCTCGAGCCCTTCGTTAGTGGCCACATGACGCTGCCCACAGGACGCTACCCACAGGACGCTGCCCACAGGACGCTGCCCAAAGGACGCTGCCCACAGGATGCTGTCCACAGGACGCTGCCCACAGGATGCTGTCCACAGGACGCTGCCCACAGGATGCTGTCCACAGGATGCTGTCCACAGGATGCTGTCCACAGGACGCTGCCCACAGGATGCTGTCCACAGGATGCTGTCCACAGGACGCTGCCCACAGGATGCTGCCCACAGGACGCTGCCCACAGGATGCTGTTAGCTGGATAGTTTTGGTTGGTGGACTACTCTCAGTCCAGCAGTGACCCTAAGGTCTTTAAAGACACACACCAGCACTCACGTAAGTGTCACCACAGTGCTGAGAATGACCCACCACGCGCATAAAACCTGCTCTGGGGTGGTCCTGTGGGGGTCCAAACCATTGAAGAACAGGGTGAAAGGGGTGTTAACAAAGTACACCTCTATGGTACACCTCTATGGCTGCTAAAATGGACAGCATGTGTTGATACAAGGAGGTGTGCCTAATGAAGTGGCCTGTGGGTGTATATGGTTCTGTCTAGCACCAGGCGGGGTTCTGCTGTTGCTGTGATGTGTAGTCTGTAAAGGTAGAAGAACATTTTTGTGCTGTATAGAACCATATACAACACATTCTCTATCAAACTGAAGAACCATTCCACAATGAAAAGAACCATTTAAGCCTGGGCATGTATATTTGGGTCTATATGGAACCACTGTCTTAAGAAGGAGTGTGCTAAAGAACCCCTGAAGAGCCGTGTTTACATGTGTACGTCTTACGGCAGCGTGTCTATGAAGCGGCATTGTGATGGTGAAAGTATGAAGGCTAGATGAGTGGTAGTGTTTACTGGGGGGGGAATAAGACATTTGCCCAGCGTGATATTTCATCAACAAGCAAATCCAAACAGCCTGTAGAATCACATGCTCTCTCTGCAGACTTCACGTTACACAATTTTCACATTAGACATAATGCTGAGTAATATACAGTGTATGTGAGCTGGCGATGGGAGGGCAGATTGTTGTAGTATTTCTCTTTTAATGAAATAATAATGCTAAATTAATATTGCAGCATTTCTTAATTGAATCTCTGCTGCATCAACTTTCTGAGCATTGGAGCACTACAGGAAAAAATCATAATATTATTGTTCAAGACTGTCTCAGGCATCAGGTGGCAAAATCTTAATTACTTGGTATAATAACTTTGTGTGATGTGGCTTTAAGACGTGTTAAACATTTCTTTAACACTTTATATATGAAGTACTGACTAACTAACATTAGATAGTTAGTACATTCCTTAACATGAAGTAATACTGTACCAAATAATTCATAAATCATAAGTAAACATATAACACCTGCATGTTTACACTTTACATAAACATATAACACCTGCATGTTTACACTTTACATAAACATATAACACCTGCATTTTTACACTTTACATAAACATATAACACCTGCATGTTTACACTTTACATAAACATATAACACCTGCATTTTTACACTTTACATAAACATATAACACCTGCATGTTTACACTTTACATAAACATATAACACCTGCATGTTTACACTTTACATAAACATATAACCTGCTGCATTTTTTACACTTTACATAAACATATAACACCTGCATGTTTACATTTTACATAAACATATAACACCTGCATGTTTACACTTTACATAAACATATAACACCTGCATTTTAACACTTTACATAAACATATAACACCTGCATTTTTACACTTTACATAAACATATAACACCTGCATTTTTACACTTTACATAAACATATAACACCTACATGTTTACACTTTACATAAACATATAACACCTACATGTTTACACTTTACATAAACATATAACACCTACATGTTTACACTTTACATAAACATATAACACCTACATGTTTACACTTTAGATAAACATATAACACCTACATGTTTACACTTTAGATAAACATATAACACCTACATGTTTACACTTTAGACAAACATAACACCCACATGTTTACACTTTAGATAAACATATAAGACCTACATGTTTACACTTTAGATAAACATATATAACACCTACATGTTTACACTTTACATAAACATATAACACCTACATGTTTACACTTTACATAAACATATATCACCTACATGTTTACACTTTAGATAAACATATAACACCTACATGTTTACACTTTACATAAACATATAACACCTACATGTTTACACTTTAGATAAACATATAACACCTACATGTTTACACTTTACATAAACATATAACACCTACATGTTTACACTTTAGATAAACATATAACACCTACATGTTTACACTTTAGATAAACATATAACACCTACATGTTTACACTTTAGATAAACATATAAGAGATACATGTGTACACTTTAGATAAACATATAACACCTGCATGTTTACACTTTACATAAACATATAACACCTGCATTTTTACACTTTACATAAACATATAACACCTACATGTTTACACTTTACATAAACACATATAACACCTATATGTTTACACTTTACATAAACATATAACACCTACATGTTTACACTTTACATAAACATATAACACCTACATGTTTACACTTTAGATAAACATATAACACCTACATGTTTACACTTTACATAAACATATAACACCTACATGTTTACACTTTAGATAAACATATAACACCTACATGTTTACACTTTAGATAAACATATAACACCTACATGTTTACACTTTAGATAAACATATAACACCCACATGTTTACACTTTAGATAAACATATAACACCTACATGTTTACACTTTAGATAAACATATAACACCTACATGTTTACACTTTAGATAAACATATAACACCTACATGTTTACACTTTACATAAACATATAACACCTGCATGTTTACACTTTACATAAACATATAACACCCACATGTTTACACTTTACATAAACATATAACACCCGCATTTTTACACTTTACATAAACATATAACACCTCATGTTTACACTTTACATAAACATATAACACCCGCATTTTTACACTTTACATAAACATATAACACCTGCATTTTAACACTTTACATAAACATATATCACCTACATGTTTATACTTTAGGTAAACATATATCACCTACATGTTTACACTTTAGGTAAACATATATCACCTACATGTTTACACTTTACATAAACATATATCACCTACATGTTTACACTTTAGACAAACATATAACACCCACATGTTTACACTTTAGATAAACATATAACACCTACATGTTTACACTTTACATAAACATATAACCCGTTTATTTACCATTAGTTAATTGTTGTTAGTATATGACCTCATGTGAACTACTGCATTACTGAACGTTAGTTAGTCGATACTTAATGTAAAGTGTTAGGAACTATTTAGACACCTGGTTCCCATCAGCACCACTGTGAGCAGTTCTAACTGGCAGTTTCTCTAGAAGGAAGCGTTTCACACCAAACCACTCTGAATGCCTTAGTTTGCATCTCAAGCATTTAATTATGCAGAAATTGTGGAACATCAGTGGAACCCCCTTTAAGGGTCTTCTGAGCCAGTGGGTTTTCTATTCATTAGCCAGCGCTGGGGAATTACTTTCCGTGGTAATCGACTGTATGCGGCAGATTAAGATTAGTTAGAAAAACACTGTGTTCCAGTAAAGATGGACTCTCCACTGGCTCTTTGGTGGCCTTCATCCACAAACATTTTCATATTCACAGCCATGTTCAGCACAGCTTGAATCGATTCCACCTGACGAGGACTTCATTTAACACTTATAAGGTCCACTTGAGACTGAGGAAGTGTAGAGAATCAGAGCGCTGCTTTTGAGAGAGCTGAAGCCGAGCGCTCTGAACGGGCCAGGCTGGAGGGAGGATCCCTGCTTTATTCTCTCTGTTTAATAAGACTCGCTTTATTTCACGTCTCCGAAATGAGCAGCGAGGATCGTTCAAGCGAGCTGCTGAAATTAAAGTGTGGCTTAATTACAGCCGGGCCTGCTGAGGCCTGCTGATCAATGGCTTTTTAGATCTGATGTGTGTTTTGCGCGTCCCAGGGTGTGGGTGGGAGGCGCTTAGGAGGTGGACAAGTACATTCTTTCTCTCTCGTCCAGACAGTGGGCCGAACGGCTCCCTGAGCCCACCGTGCGACGGATCACTTGATGGCTGCACTGGGCGACTTTTTTGCGCAAGTACACAGTATGTTATGGCCCAACAAGGCCTGCGTGAAGCCTCTGTGGCCCTTTAAAACACTTTTATTGCTCATGGCTTCTGTCCAGAGGGGCCTGGATGTGGAGAGCTGAATTGCAAGGTCACAATGAAGATGGAGATGGGGAGCTTTTAAGCCTCTATGGCAACCAGCAACTTTTTATTTTTTTGGCTGCAGGTCTGGCTGGTCTACTCTTTCCTCCTCCTGCTGAATCTGCTTGTGTCGGTGCTTCCACTGTGATAATGAGCTCCGGGTGGAGAGTCACAGTACTAACAAACTTGAGCTGACTCCTGACTATTGCACCTCAGCTGTATTGACCAGCCTGCAATACTCTAAGTCACCAGCAGAGGGGGAGGCGCATGTGTGCTTGGATTTTTGGGACTGTTTTAATTCGGCGTGAGAGGCACTCTTATTTGTTTCCAACCGGGCTGGAATTTGCTTGATACGTAGAGAGGAATCCAGCTTGCATATCATCAGATGTGAGCTGTAGACACAAGCCAGGAATGATCTGTTTATCCAGTCTCCCTCCAGACCTGGGGCCCCTGCCCCTTTGGCTCAAAGGTGATGGTGTAGATGCAGCATCACTACTGCCAATGTGAGAAGCTGGTAAGTGTCACTGATAGATTTGTGTTGATCCAGCACATTGCTGACATTGAAATTTCAAATGATGATAAATCATTGCCAGCCTGCTGCCCAGATTGATGTTCTGGGGACAGGCCCAGTGATGTTATGACTGTAGTTCCAGTAGGGCTAAAGCACAACTTTCATGATGGGTGAAAGCAGCTGTAGCTGGATACCATATCTCTACGTATAGTACAGCTGTATGCAGATGTTTGGGTGGCCCTTGTCTACATTGAATTAGCAAATCGTCGCTGTCCAATGAAAAACATGTATCTCCATTTTTGTCCATTTTGACTTTTATGCATCATTTGAAAACAGCCGCTGCTGTTTACACACTGTGAGATTTGCATGATGAACGGACCAACTGAAATGGCCCAGCAGTGCTCGGAAGGACGTCTGGTTCCATTGGCTTACATTAAAAACGAATGAGGTTTTTGGCCTCTCCTGTAAAGTTGCCATTTTGGAGATACTTGTTTTTCTTTGGACAGCGACGAAATACTGACACAGTGATTTTTACCCCCACTATATCTAGTCCAGACGGTCCCCCCCTGCAATTGATTGGCTAATAGTGCTCTGGCCTCCCACAGTAGCTAGCAGCTAATTTAGGATACCTAGCATTTGATTAATAGCAGCTCTTTGAAGAGCTTAAAAACACTTTCATAGAAATGATGAACAATCAGTCTGTGGCATTTAACGTACTGTAGGTAGCCATTAATGTAGGCTTCAAACACCGGAACCAAATCTATGATACCAAGCCAACCATGGGGGGAACCACCACTGTTATCACACCAGTCGCAGTGTAAGTGTGCTGGACGAATAGGAAAGTATCTGGACATACAGTCATCATCAAAAGAATAGCTGCACCTGGAGGGAATCAACTGACAGGAATGGGTTTCACATTGTGAGAGACGCGAATGATTCATGGTTCCATGTTCGGCCACACTTGTGACGTAAACAAGGATGGGCCTTATTGCTGACAGTCAGTGAGAAGTGATGTCTGCCGTGAGTCATGCTGTTAGGTCCAGCACCATAGACCGTTCTGATGACTGCCCTTAACACTACGTTAATGTCACCCAACACTGCAGTGGGGTCGTGCCAGACTGTGATGGTGTGACTCAGAATGACAGCGGTCAAATGAGTAGAAGGTCTGGTATCACTCCACCTCCACCCCTACTGCACCATCTGATGGAACTGTGTGGGAATATTCAATCTGCATGGGATGGATTATCACAGGACACCGTAGCCGGGATGTCTGGCATTTACGTGAACAACCGCAGCGGCCTGGCGGTATACCGGGTCACTACTTCTGTACATGTAGCTCAACAGTCTAAATTCAATTGATCATTTATTGTTCCTGGTGACCTTTATCTGAGTATACATTGGTTGGCCATAATTCCACTGGGCATTACATACCACATATTCTTCAGCAGATACACATAATAACTCCTTTGATTTGAAAGCATTTTGTTTTTTTATATGATGGGCAACATTTGGTGCCTCTTTATCTCTATATCGTCGCTGTCCAAAGAAAAACAGGTATCTCCAAAATGCCAACTTTACAGGAGGAGCCAAAAACCTTATTTAATTTGAATGGAAGTCAATGGAACCAGACGTCTTTCCAAGCAGTTTTGGGCCATTTCTGTTGGTCCATTCTTCATGAAATTTCTGCACAGTGTAAACATCAGCTCATGTGATCAAACGAGGCATAACAGTAAAAATCAACAAAATTGTTGATACATGTTTTTCTTTGGACAGCGACAATATGCATAAACATTTTAATCTGCCCATGCCCTGAATGGTACATACCCGGCTCATACCAATACTATTAGGTCTTCTCAGGGAGTAGATTGTGGACCAGCACTGCATACTACCATGTTTACCCGGAACTGACACACCTGCTTGGGCTCAAACACTAATTACCGGGCACTTGATAAGTCGAATGAGGTGTGCTAGCAAAGAGAACGCTACACATCCGGTCCTTCAGGGCCTGAACTGCCATTCCATGCCTTATCAAGACAAGCTCCCGGTTCCTAGAGCTCAAGCCTTGTGTCTTGTTTGTTACGCTGTAGTTACACTGGGATTCTTCCATTAGAGAACAAATCATGCTGCATGCGGCCTCCTCCGCTTCTTCTCCTATCTCGCTCTTCATGAATATTGCATGGAGCTCTGTTATGTCCACCACATAATCCTATTCCCCCATCATTAAACCCTGTTCTGCTCTGCCGCGCTTCTCCCCGTTTACCTCCAAGTGAATGTGAGTCTGTGGCTGTGATCCGTCATGTTGCTGCGGCATCCGCTGAGTGAGAGGACCTCCTGATTTAAGTGGCAGTAGTGTGTGTCCCATAGGAAAAATCTCTCTCTCTCTCTTAAATCTATGTAAGACATACAGGAGAAAAGAGGAGATCTGTTGTTCTCCTTAAAGTCAGATGAAGTCCATGGGCTGTTTCTCAGGATGGTTCAGAATTATTTCCTACTGTTGGGGTTATTAGGATAACAGTACTGCAGGAGAACGACCCCCTTGAATCGTCCAGGCCCTTCCTTCCTAAAGTGGATACACACACAGGCTTAAAGGACAAGGCCACCGATTCTTCAAACTTTCTGTTTACAGTCAGCATCAAAAAAATAGTTGCACCAGAAGCAATCATCCGACTGGAACGAAACGTGGTAGGTAGGTTTGTCATCGTGAGACATCCAAGTGATTCAAGTTTCACGCTGTGCATGTGACGTAAGCAAGGACGGGCCTTATCGCTGGACCTGACTGACTGTATTGGGTCGTCCTCTTGTGCGTGCTTTCCATTCTGACTCGTGCTGTTGTGTTGGTAGCACGGTCACTTTAAGGCTGGGTGCAGTGAGCATGTGCGCGGGGAAGCCGGAGTGAATAATGGAGAGAGTAGGACCAACGTGGGAGAGATTGGGAGTGTGGTGAACTCTTCTAAGTTGTAGCCTGGGTTCTCCAACTGTTGTTAACTGTGACCTTGTGACGAGCGAAGTCTCGGTGACCAAGTATCCACCTCTCCAAGAGAGCACCTACCTAACACACTGCTTCCATTCGTTACACAGTGAAGTACGTCTTCAAGAAGAGTTCGAAAGCAATCCGAGCAGTTGGAAGAGTTCAGGAGAGGTCACATCATAGGGCTCCGGGAAGTGGGATGGTCTTATCAACGTATTGTGCGCCATACCGTTCGGATACAACCATAGAGTGCCATGGATAGAAAAGAGCATGCACCAGTGACATAAAGGATCTGGGAGACTTACACAAACCACAGAGAGAGTGACCCAGCAGCCACTACTGCAGACGAGCAGTAATGCCCTCCATGAGCCATCCTGTTAGTGCCAGTACCACTGGCTGTTACGACTGACCTTAACACTACGCCAACGTCACCAAAGCCTGCAGTGACGAGTCCTGCTTTTGCCTTGGTGGAGACCGTTTGTCCATGTGTGGAGGCACCGTGGTCAGCGCCAGGATGAACAGTTGGTTGTCACGTGTGTCACTCCATCTCCACCTCTACCGCACAATCTGCAGGAACCGTGCCTCTAAAACTAGGTTAGCAAACATGGTGGCTCCATGCCATAGTGAGATACACTACTTCTGTATGTGTAGCTCAGTAAATATTCCCATATAAGTCTAAGCGTATCATCATGTATTGTTCCTGGTGACCTTTATCTTCCTTCCCCATAGGCCTGCACACTTCCCTCTGGGTGCAGCAATTCTTATGATAATGACTGAGTATTATGGTAACAGCGGTTGCACGAATACGGAGCTAACTGAAGCATCCAACTTTTCTGACCACAGTAATGATTTTCTCTGCGTATGGAAGCTTCTCAATACTGGATGCACTTCGCCTGCTTTGATACTGTCTTGGCTAGAATAAAGAAGAGTAGAGGAGTTGATTCCAGTGGCAGGAGTCGAGAGTCAGAGTCGATTCCGGAAAGTGTTGCAGGCTGTATACAAAATGGGATACTACATACCACCAGCAAACCAAATCTACCGAATCGTAGTGTATAGCACGGGACCAAATAGAATATCTGTAGTGCACTACACCAGGCAGATCTTCACTACACTCTATCTTCGTGGTGTTCTGCATCCCATCATGCACCGCATCCTCACCAGCTCTTTGATATGGTGGCGGGTAACACTGGTATAAATGTGGGTGTAGTGATTGGAGTGGGGTGTGTTTTCATCAGATAGGCCTCAGAAAGTTAAATATACAGGTCTGAAGATTAATAAAAGATAAACTCGCTTTAGAGGGAAATAGCCGAGTACACAGCATGTCAGAGTTCAGTAATGTACTGCATACTACACACAGGGGGCGTAATCAGTGTGCAGTACCTACTTCTGTAGTATGCAGTATAGTAGTGTGGCATTTCAAATACAGCCTAAGTGTGGTGTTTCGCAATGAAGGGTTAGCTGCGGTACACAGCCGCAGTTAAGCGCGCGCGCGCGCGCGAGAGAGAGAGAGAGAGAGAGAGAGAGAGAGAGAGAGAGAGAGAGAGAGAGAGAGAGAGAGAGAGAGAGAGAGAGAGAGGGAGGGAGAGAGAGAGAGAGGGAGGGAGAGAGAGAGAGAGAGAGAGAGAGAGGGAGAGAGGGAGGGAGAGAGGAGGAGAGAGAGAGGGAGGGAGGGGTGGTAAGAGGGGGGGCAGAGGGAGGAGGCAGAAAAAGTTTTGCAGTTGTCGATGTCTGTTTCGGTTCCTGCTTTTCTGAGTTCTGCAACGAGCCGGCGGTTATGTCGACGTGTCACCATCATAGATGATTCTCGGTTAGGTTTTGACTCTCGGCGTCATGGACTACATTTTGTCGTTCACGAGCAGCGGCGCGCGCGCCGTCAGGGACGCGATTTCCACACGAATCTGGAGCGCGACGCCGCCGCCGCGAGACGTGCACGAGACCAGCACGGCCGAGATGCAGAGCGCAGGTGGGCTGTGGAGGAATTCCGTCCCTTTTCAGAAGTTCAGTTTGAAGTGAGAAGTAGAGTTTAGAGGTGACGTTTGAGCTGTAAACTCGGAGGGAACTCGTGTGACTACTACACGCTTCTCTGTTCCGCTCGGTGTAAACAGGACCTGCCCGCGGAGAGCACTAACGTGCCGACACGAGGCTGTTTTAACCACAGTGCGGGGGGTTATGGGTAAACCGTACCTGCTGTCAAAGTTGTGGACTCGTGTTGTGGAAGTTTGCCACTGCTGTGGAAGTTGCGTTGACTCTGTGGTGACTGACAGCAAGGGGGTGGGCCGAGCCAGGCAGTGGGCTGCACGCTGCACCTTGACGTGTAGAGTTTACACTCCGATTAAAAGGCCCTTTTCTGTCGTTTCTCTTTTAATTTTCCTCAAATATTTAAGAATAACTCTCCCCCTTTCCATCTCCGGTTGATATTTTAAAGAGGACCCCTGAAATGTCTGGATATTTCTGTCGTCATGATGTAAACAAAGTCACGCGGAGTGGTTACTGAGATGATCTATATTAGAGAAACGTCAGTAGTAGTGATAGGAACCAGACGTCCAAAGACTTTAAAGGGGAACTTTACTGATTTAAAATTTGAATAGTTTTTCCACATGAATACACAATAGAGATATAAACAAAGTCTTTCACCATGTTTTGGTAGGAAACACTTATTTTTAGACTAATTTTCAGATTCAGGATTGTTTGCAGTGTTGGTGATAGGAACCAGAAGTCCACCATTAAAAGCTCCATCAGTTATTACATGATATGGCTATGAACATGCTGCCTGGTGTCAGGCACCTGGTTTAAAATAGTTGTATAAGATAGTTTTGGCTTTAAAATGTATTTTGAATCCATTTATTTTAATACATCAATGGTGGAAGGACACATGCAGAGTGTTATAAGGCGGAATAGTCTCCCTCCCAAAACAAAACCCCATTTTATTCAGATTTATGACTATTTTACCATTATCGACGTCATCATTGCATATCGTCGCTGTCCAAAGAAAAACATGTATCTCCAAAATGGCAACTTTACAGGAGAGGCCAAAAACCTCGTTCAATTTTAATGTAAGTAAGTCAATGGAACAGACGTCCATTCTGAGCACATTCATGGGCCATTTCAGTTGGGTCTGCTTGTCATAAGCATGCAAATCTCACTAAGTATAAATGACGGCAACGGGCTTTTTTCAAATGATGCATAAAGTCAAAATGGACAAAAAATGGGAGATACATGTTTTTCATTGGACAGCACACGATATAAAAAAACTAATAAGACATGTGGGTTCACTGTTGGGTTTCGGTAGTGAATAAAATGGCTGTATTTGTTTTGTAGACGTCTTGACCCCTGCTTCCAGTCAGCACCACAGTAAAGAAACCAGAGCCTGTAAGTTTCTCTACAGTGATTCACTTCACACCAGGCCACTCTGTTGACTCTGAGTGACTCTGTTTACATCTCAAGGACTGAGCTATTCAGATATTTTGCAGAATCAGTGGTGGAATTTTGCTTGGAGTATGACTTTAAAATCTCCCTAATAGAAAGTTGTTTAAGCTGAATGACTGTGAATGTGTGTATACACTCATCATCAAAAGAATACTTGCACCTGGAAGGAAGTGTGGGATTGCAGTGCTAATAGGAAGGAAGATAAAGATTAATGGAACAATAATGATATGCAATATTTATTGCACTACACATACAGTAGTAGGGTCTCTCAGTATGACGCCAGCTAACACACTATGCCAGGCATCTCAGCATGGAGTTGTGAGGTTCCTAATGGTGTCCTGTGATAATCCATCCCCTGCGGCTTAAATATTCTCACACAGTTCCTGCAGATTTTGTGGTAGGTTTATAGGTGGAGTGACACCAGGACTTCTGGCCATTACTCTTGGTGCTGACCACAGTGTTTCCACACACTGATTCTTTGGTCACCTCCACCGAGACAAAAACAGGACTCATCCCTGAAGATGACCCGCTGCCATTCCGAGCCATTACATGACAGTCTGATGACACCATTGAAGTCTTTGGCCACACTGATGTGTGGTGGTTCAGGGCATTCTGCCGCTTAATGTCCCTGGTGTTGCATGTTATGTTCTGGCATCGTGCCAGTCCTTCTGCCAGTAGCTATTGGGGCAGGAAGACTCTATGGAGGGCTCACAACTGCTTCGCTAGAATGTCCCTGCAATTGTTGGCTGTTGGGTCAGACATGTACAGCGATATGGTACTATCTCTTGCTTATAGGTCCATATGCCACATGCAACTGTGTCCACCCACCAAGTGAGTTTGATTCCGTCCGTGTTGCAACCTATTCGTTTTTTCCTTTTGATAATGTGTGTGTGTGTGTTGTGTGTGGTGTGTGTATGTGTTGTGGTCATAATATTACTACTAGGGGGGGGTAATATATATATGATATATATATACTATATATATATATTATATAGTATATAATATATATATATACTTATGTGGGATATGTTAACATGATTGGAGAGAGTTAATACATATGTCTATATTTGTTTTTGTAGACCTACACACCCCGTATTCTTATCGACGTGGAGTCGGTAAGTTTGTCCACCAACATGCATCACCTCTCACATATCAATCAGCCGCTGAAATGACTTTGTTTACATCTCAGGTCAGTTGAATGAGCAGAAATGTCAAGTCAATTCAGTGTGACATTCCTCTTTTGTATGACAGCCTCCTATATATCACCTTAACTGTACAGCGCGAGTGCGTTCTTCTGGGGGTGGCGTGGTGCGGTGGGGGGGGGGGGGTTGGTGTCAACCATTAGGAATAGTCCCTAGTTGTGGCTGCAATGCAAAAACTACACTTACTCGCCGTTTGCTATGCTGGTTGTAATGGTAATAGTAGCCACTTCCTACAAGTTGACACAGCTATCGTCTCTCCAACTGCATGACTCAATCACCAGTCCAGTCAGAGGGCAGGCAGTCTGCTACGCCTGAGGGACTCTGGCAAATGAGTTGAGGCGCTGTGCAGCTGCGGGCGTGTGTAAGTGCGTACTACACTGTGGGGGTGCGTATCCTGCAAATCAGTCCCATTGACAAGTGTGTTAACATCCTGACTGTGCGTGGTGGCTTGTGAATAGTAAGTGAGACAAGGTTCTCTCTCCCTGGTCAGTAATGCTAGTCCCAGTTTCCCTTTGGCTAATAGAAATCTGAACTTATTTCAGAGGCTACTAGGCAGAAGTCATATCTCGCCTCCGGGGCAGTTTCTCAAGAAGTCAATTGAACGGACGGTCAAGACCTCGGGCCACGTTTTGGCCCAGGAATAGTTTGGCGAAAAATCAAATTAGCAGGTTCTTCCACCTGACCCCCAAATGAAGGTAATCAGATCAAGACTTGATTGGTAGTCAGCGGTGGGCTTTGTTCAGTTAAGACCTATGCAGGCTCAAGGTCAATCAACATATGGGATCCCAGAAGTCCACACAGAGGAATTTCCATCAATATATGTCCCAAAAAAGTCTCACAAACGCCACCTTTTTACGGGTTTAATTTTTATTTAAAATGTTTGGTTTTAAACACAGTGCACACTCAAAAAACATAACACAGAACCGTCGCCCAAGTGAAATGTAGCTCTAGCCCAGATACTTTCACACCACACACATAAAGTGGGGTAACATAGAGGAACATGAAGTGAGTGAACTGAGAATATCAATACCATGTCCATTTATGAATTTGAGGATCACACTTTCTGCACAAATGAACCAGAAGCTTCTTTGAAATCGACTATGTGTACAAAATGTCAAAAATGCTACTTTTTTTTTTTTTGCTGTGATCCTCCTTTTTCTTGTTTTGTTTTTTTTTACTTTTTTTTTTTTTTTTTTTTATTTTTTTTTTTTATGCTAGATCCGCTAGTGACTCCAGGTCTTCTGGAAAGCTGTTTGTTCAGCTTCATTTTTGTATTCCGCATCCAGAACTTTACTTCCATTCCACCTTAAATGGTGCAGGCAGTTACAGTAATGGTGCCATCAGGTGCCCATAATGTAACTGCTGCACCATTTGTACGGGTGGAATGAAAAGTTTGATAATAAGAGCTGTCAGCACCGGAAGCTAACTTCAGCTTTGTCCTTGTACCTCAAATGACAGAACAAGAGGTGGGAGGAAAGGAAAAGTAAGGAGTGTTTGTGGATCCTCTGACTCTTTTTACAGTAAGCAGAGTTTTTACAAGGCCACGTGGTCTGGCATAGTGATATTCACAACATGCTCCTGCTACTCCAGTGTCACTCGTGTGTCATAATCTGCACAAGGCAGGACATATTGCAGATGTTTCTGTGTAGATCCAGTTTTTGCTTAAATGTGTCCATATAGGTTTGTCCATTCACCATTTACCAAATTCGCTCTCTTTGATTACACTCCCTTTACTGATGGCGTTTTATACAGGCAAATATGATTATCTGTCCAAATGAAGCAACATAGCCGCTCTCTAGCCACGGCAGCTTCGTACAGGAGCTGAAAACAGTCCTTCTACTCTCATTGTGTATAGATTTTGGATACATTCTATTATTTTGTAGTAAATTCCATTTACCAGCTAGTACACTGATAATAGTTCTGAAACGCATCTGGATGTAGTAGTGCATATAGCGCTTATATTCGGTTGTGTAGGTTTCCACAATGCTCTATTCCTTTACTAACGTCAGGAGAACGTTTCTAACACACATTCTATATCTCTGTCTCAAGTACCATGCCATAAAAATCTGTGTGTCTGAATGTTGCCGCTGGATGAGGCTCCATTAGCAGGACATGAATCGCTCAAAGCATCTTAGTGAACTAGCATGTTGTACACTACGTCCTTTGAAACTCTTTGGTACTTACCCACACACGGTAGTAGGAACAATAATTAAAGTACCATATATCAGAACTCTGTAGCTAAACATTAGTAGGAAGAGGTCTAGTGATAGCCACTTACTACCTCTTTTGGTAGATAATCCAAACAGCGCTCTTCGCTGATTAATGTAGTACGTAGATACAGCATGTATATCTGGCATGTTTTTGCCACATTTACACCTAACACACTGGTTAACAAGTCAATTATATCTCGGCGTAAATTAATTTCTGTGTGGTTTATGTACTGTACGGACACGGCAGATGCAGAGGCAGGTGATTGCTGTACCTAGTTAGAACCCCCAAAAGGAACCGAGATGTGTGTTTTTTGCTGTGCAAAAATGCTGCTACAGACCATGAGCTGGCATTCGAGACAGTTTGCTGCACCACAGATGTGTGCGAACATTAAGATGCCTCGTTTTGCCATAACAGGCTTGCTAGCAGATGACCCGACGGTGCTAGATCGGTGTTGCTGCATCATCAGCCCAAAGATCTTGTTATGGCTTTAGAGTCGTATAAACCGCCGAAACTAACAATAGAAGTGATTAACCTGTGCTACTTCATAATGTCGCAGTGACAGGGTGTTAGACCTTGTCTTGTCTTGTTTTTGTGCGTCTTTATGGTGGTGCCTTGTTCCCTTTGCCTAATCTGTTCTCGTGCATGAGCAGTTGAGAGAGGCTGACAGCAACAATAGTGGTTTTAATCCAGATCGAAAGCTCTCTTCCAGCATGCAGTTGTGCGGTTAGTGTTGGAGTAAGGCCGGCTGTGAGGAAGCCATGGAAGACTACATACCTACAGTTTATCAATGGCAACAACAGGAAAGCTGGATTTGCAGAGCAACTCATTAAGGAATCCTCGTCTGGGCTTCCTGTGGGTCGGCCGGGGTCGCTAGAGGTTCTGCAGTGGCGACTATTGTTGAAACGTTTGGTAGGAGTGCCATGTTCTTAGCATGTTTGACCTATGCTGGTCGGACTTTACGTGTGGCTATAATGTAGCAAGAAGCAATGACGATCTCCCGGCTTTGGTTCATAGAAGACTGATATGACTTATTATTGTAAGATGTCTATGTCAAAAATCGTTTACTTTTTCAACTTTACGAGAACGCACAGTGTGGATATCAAGTGTAGTTGTTACACAGAAATTAGCATTTACATAAGATCGGCTGGATAATTATGTAAATTGCTACAAATGTGTTTTTCGACTCTCCCTCGAGAAAAGCCGAGTGTCTTAGTCTTAGTAGGCTATAACCCAAACCTGTTATCTGTAAGCCATCTTGCAGTTACTGGTCATTCATTGACCGGGTGATGGTATTTGTTGGTTTGGTGTTGCGCTCAGCAGATAACACCGCTACCCGCTAGGGAGCCACCACCACATGTTGTGCGCGAGTGAATCCCGCGGTCTGCGTGACTTATGCAATGTGCTACACCCCTAGAGTCTGTTGGCGCATAAGACTCAATAACAGCATATCAACACGTGTGTCTTCACTGTGATATCATTAACAACCTCTGTAAGTCGCCCATGCGATAAGAGCGTCACTAAATGCCGTAAATGTTTTCAAAGGTTCATGTGTTTCATGAAATTTCTGTACCAAGACTTCGTATTAAGACGCCACAAGATATGAACTGCTTTTATCGACTGTTGTGTTAATTTAATGTATTTTTAATGTATATATATGTCTTTTTTTTTATTATGAAGATAAATGGCTTTTAAGCTAATGATGCCAACTAGTGTCTGAAGACAATTTTAGCACAGTAACTTGCCTTACTTGCTCATGATTGGCTGGCTCCTATAGGGAGCCCAACTCAGATGAGCAGTCTCCGTAGCTGACTAACACTCCTTAAGCAAAGTATCCTTTCATAAAGTCTCTGAGTTATTCTTAAAACCCGGTATCGAGGCTTTTACTAGGGCTAGACCATGGCAAACGATGAAATACTTACTATCTGCTAAGCAAAACAATAGTTTAGTAATATTTTTAAGGCCGTCTTATTGCCAGTGACAGCTCCTCACTAAGGGCTCCAGTCTTCTTAGCATATTAGCAATTATATTACTGCTTTATGCTAGGTTGGCGAGCGCAAATTGTAATTCTATGTAACGTCTCTACACATTTTTCCGATAGGAAGCGATCAAGTAGTATCCATATAAATAAAATCCTTGTGGCATGTAATACAAGCTAACTCAGTCCACAGTCCGCTGCTTCATATTTCCATATCCTGACCTATAAAATGGCACCCATGAGTTACACTTGTCATGTTCTGAGGATGCAAGAATGTTACTGCCGCACCATTTATGGGGTGCAAAACTTCTGGTACGGCAGAAGCTTGTTAGGATCTAGGATGCGAATACAGCTCCATAGTTTGTCCTGTTGTGGCTTTTCTGAGACGAGTGATCTTAGATATTTAAATGTCTCTGAGTTTTATGGGGAATTACCTGTACATATGCTCTACAGTGGGACATTTTCAACAGGTAGCACAATTGTCACAAACAGCTGGAGTTACATCGGAGGACGTACGTGGAGGCAGTTGCTTTGCCGACGCAAACATACTGCTCTCATGCTTCAGATTTAGGTAGAACGTCGTATCTGTGCTTCTAGAGTGGTGTTGGTGGTTTACCCCTGTTTACCGCAGCTACCGCTTCACATATTGTGACATTGCTTGTGTAATTGAGTTGAAGATAGAAAAAAAAGTAAAGCTTGTGTTTTGATGTTCCAAGTTGTTTTCGTCTGCAAGGCCTTCGATCTTAAAAGGACCCCTGAATAGCAGATAGTGGGTGTGGGGCTAAATCTCTTAACCCTGAGCTAAGTGTTCGGGGGCGTATACGTTGAAGTGGAGAGCGGGATGTTTGGTCTGGCATTCCAGCTACAGGGTAGGTCTATGCTTTCATCCCTAACTGTTGACCGTGGTTCTGTGGGTTTACGTCGGTGAGATTCATGTGGTCGCTGTCTCTATGAGCTGTAACCTAACTGCCCCACAATACCGCAGATCCAACAGGCACCAGTCCGATGAAAATCTGCTGTGTAGAGTCATGAATTAATAGTGTTTAAATCCAGGAACATTACATGATTCTCTACAGACAGGGGGGGGGGGTGGGGGCGGCGGGTTGCCTGGCAGCGATCTAATTCTGGTAGCCGATCTTCTCAGTAACTAATGTTATACATTATCATACCTATAACTCCATTCACGTTTTGTGGACCTTTCAGAATTCAGATGCTAGGAGATCTTTAGATTTTCCTTCATATCCTAGCACTGAAACTGTGGGCCATTTCCTGGCATCGTTGCATACGTTGTTATGTGTAATTGTCGCTGTTTGCGTGATTATTACATACGTTTGTTTACCTAAGAAGTATACTTTTGTCTTTGGTCTAGCTCATTCTTAATTACAGCTTAGTGTACGACTTGTTATTCTATAAGGGAACTCTTAGTATATGTAGATAGCGATCATGAGCCCTGAACAATGTTTTTGTCGCTCTGCTAGCGCGCTAACATCGTTCATCATCATGTGTGGTTTTATGCTGGGGGAGTGGCCGCAGTCTCGTCTCTCTAGAAGTTTCTCAGACCCATACCTCGCGTGAATGGAATGAGATTGTGTGTGGTGTCATCTTCAAGCCGATTAAAGAGTGGCTCACTGTGTATGCATAGTAATTGGCTCGGTATCGTTAACACTGTTACTAGGTCCTCCTACGCAGGAGTTTTCTCTGTGAATATGGGGAAAGCAGTGCAAATCTGATACACGGCAGTCATCTTGTTAGGTTGGCTGGGGAGTACGACTCTGTGATATAGATGACGCCTAAAGACATTCTACCGCACAGATACCTGCTCTAACCAAGGTAAAGGAATGTGTTATTCTCTCCACCAATACTTATATTAGTGGGAAATGACATGGCGCTGCAAAATAGCCTGTACGGTCAGGCTTCAAGGGGCACGTAGTAAAAAAACATTTTAAAATTCATTTTTACGTCTAACGGGCAGCCATTTACTGGAACTAGTCGCATCAAGTACTTCAAGTACTTGGTTATACTGAAATCGTGTCGCAAATATGTTTGCATGTTTCTATTACAGTGTAGCCTGAGTCACAGTCTACTGTGAAATTCATGAATAACAAACAACTATGAACGCTTATATTTGTGAGTAAGTGCGTATAATATATAAGATGCAATGCATTTACATCTTACATGTTAAGCATTTAGCAACACCGCTCTTACCAGAGCGTACTTACAGCCGTGCTACGTGTCCTATTTGAGAAGATACTCCAGCTAGCTAGGAAGTTTAGAGCTCTAAAACTCACCACTAGCTCAGACACTGCACCGAACAGAGTGACTCGCATGGCTGGTACTGATGAGAAAAGGGTCATTATAAGTGGCACAATCAATACCCATATGAGCAAGCGTCATTTATAAGTGGCAATGACAGGTATATTAAATTTCGCACGATACACACAATTTACACGTCGCTAGAGCTCACTCACTTAAGTGGATTACGAGAGATGGGTCTTCAGTCTGCGTTATGAAGACTGCGAGGGACTCCGCTGTTCTGACTCCCAGTGGGAGTTCATTCCACCATCTGTAGCCAGATACAGAGAAGAGTCTGGAACGCTTGTCTTCCATGTTGTCCTCAGTGATGACTGTGGTTCAGAGTATGAGCTGTACTTGAAGCATCGTGAAATAAGGGCGTCGATGAAATAGTAACAATGTTCTTAACATGGTCGCACGTGGGTAAGCTGATGTCATTCTAGGGCACTGGGACAGCATATATAGCCCAGCTAGACTCCATGGTGAGGTGCTTATCATCACCAACTACTGTAGCTGTTCGCATAGACTTGAATTCCAGAAATAGTGAATCTGTGACTATTATAACAATATTGGCACTTTTGTCTACCTCCTGTAGATCACAGGAGCCTTCTGAAGTGTATAGGTGATACAAAATCTGCATAAAAGCTGTAGCTTATCAAACGAACTGATTGCCCCTAGGTTTATTTAGCAAGGTACAAGATTGTTCACAGGGTCAGTCCTCTGTAATGCTTGCACATTCGCTGCTGCACTGTTAACTTTTAAACACCACCTAGCTCATGTTCGCGACTTTCAGCTGTCTCTTGAATGGGGAGTCGTTGATAGGAAAAAGTGCGGGCAGGTGGCTCAGATAGTAGCTGCAGAGCACATTAAGGTCTCTGGCCCATAACACTGACCCGGCACCGTGAAGCTCTTGACTGTCATGTTGGTGGCTATTACTGATGAACTATAGCAATGTGTAATGTTTAATTGAACCGACAAACCTAAACAAATGAATTTGGATGTTTCCCTATAGGTGTATTCTGAGCTGGCTCAACAAACGCCAGTGCTTTTATTAGGTTAGTTGGAGCTATAGTGGTGATGGATCAGTTGTCACGATGGAACTTTTGGTTGATTAATTGAATGTATATTTTTTGCTTTTGTTTCATTATGTTTTTATATGGTGTATGCATGGAGGCCATCGACAGGTTGTATGAGTTGTACAATGCTAAATCTGCTTAGGGGACCATCCAAATCAGATTATGCAGAATATATGGACTTGATTCTGGGTCACTAATGCCTTTCACAATGTGCTCCTTATCAGGTAGTGGAACAATCAATATATATACATATCACATATACACATACATATTGTTCATCGTAATCTAGAAGTAAGACTATGTGAATCCTGTATGAATGAACAAAAATAAATGGCTTCTCATGAAATGCTTTTGAAGATGCATTCGGTACGATTTCAGATTCTACACAACCTAGGCAAACCCATATTTCTCTCCCTGAAAACCTAATGATCAGCATTTCACGCTTGTCGATGTCGTTCTCAGTAATTGTATTATTATTACAGCACTGCTTTATTTACGGCTGACACTCCAAATACGAATGAATTGGAGTTTAAATCGTCCACAAGTGCATGCTTATAATGTGCTTCTAGACTTTCCCTTCTTCTTGTGTGACGTGTATGCTGAATGGGGGGGCGGGGGGGGGGGTGGGGGAGATTGCTGAGGGATTGAATTTTAAGAAGTGTCGATGATGACGGGTCTGTGTACTTGCCCAGTCACTCTTCTCTTTACGCTTTGCCACCGCTTGCTTTAGTCGGCGTGTATAGTCTTTAGGGCTCAGCTGTGGCTTTGGAACCCAGCAGTAGTGGCCTTGATTCTGTACAAGGTATATTAGATACTAATGTGTTTGTGATCCAGCTAGGATCTTAGGCTGTTCACTTAGGAACGTCTTTAAGAGAAAGGGGAAAATCAAGCTCCAGAGGTTTTTGTCTATCCATCCACTGCGAAAGGACAACTTGACAGATGTTGTTAAACATATCTGATGTTTAAAGTAAGACATTTTACCCTTTCATGAAAATGATTGTCTCATTTAGGCAGCAACTCATCTCAAATAGTTGGGATAGGGCATGCCTGCATGTGTAGTACCCTCTTCTTTTCAACAACCAGTTGTAAACGTCTGGGAAAGGAGTGAACCAAATCCTGGTGTTTTTGGAGGGGATTGTTTTCCCATTCTTGGTCTATGTTTGGTTCTAGTTGCTCACCATTCTTGCGTATAACTATCCTGGATTTTTCGTTTCATGATGCCCAAGTGTTTTCTATGGTGCAGGTCTGGGACTGGCATGCAGGCCAGTTAGCACCCGACTCCTCTTCTTAAAGCATGCTGTTTGTAATGGATGCAGTAATGTGGTTTAGCTTGCCTTGCTGAAATATGAAAGGCCTTTCCTGAAAGAGACGTGGTCTGGAATGGGAGCAAACATAGTTCTAAAACCTCCTGTATAGCCTCTTTAGCATCGATAGTGTCTTTCCAGATGTGTAAGCTACCACGCCATATAAGGATTAATGCACTCCATCCAACATGAGGTGGAGGGTTTAGAGTTGTGTGGTGATAACAATCTGGATGGTCTCCCTCCAGATGAGGACACTGAGACAAAAGACGTTTCCAATTTGCGAATTTCATCTGACCACAGAAACCACTGTCATTTTTATTAATAGCTCTTGGCCCAGAGAAGAGGGCTGGCATTTCTGGATCGTGTGGAGCGTATGGCCTTCTTCTATCCATGATACAGATTTGAACTCATGCATTAGTGACACTGCACAGTGAACTGTGGTACACAGACATGATTTACTGGAGTCGTTCCTCATGGTTTCCTGAACACATGTCGTGATTTCCAGACAGGAATCATGCCTGTTTACAGCAGTGCCACCTAAGGGGGCAGATGATTCACACAGCATTCAGTCTTTGCACGCAAACACCGCCGTTATGTCCCCATCACACAGGGATTTCTCCAGCGTGTACTCTACGAATCTTTGATTATATTCATTTATATGGTAGATAGTGGCGAACACAGTACTATATCGTCAACTAGTAGCACTGAGCGATATCTTTTTCTAATCTATTTACTACACACAGCTTTTTCGCCGAGTTAGATACCCATCTGCCGCATCTTTTGTTCTGAAGTTACTCTGCTTGCTGCCAACAATGCTATTTTTTATACCCAGTCATGTGCCTTAGTTGTCAAATTGCTCCTCCAGCTAGTTTCAATTTAGTACCATACTTTTCGCAGCATTTTGTTTCTCCTGTCTCAGCCTTTTGAGATGAGTCTGACCTGCCGTAAGCAAGTCTCTATAGGTGTTCAAGTATTTTCATGCAATGCGTAACATAGTCTCACTTTCAACATTTCATACTCACTAACATGACTAAAGTATCTCTATGATTTACGAAGTGTAATTGCTTCTGTTTTTATTTTGCCCCTCCCCCACCCTACTTATATCACCTCTCTATATATTTGTATACATCCCAATTTTTGGGTATTCAGGGCTTCGAAAGTAAAGGAAGTTCGTGTACCTGCGCAGTATTGTAATGGTTATTTGAGGCGTGTGTAGTGCAGTGAAGTAATCCAATCTACTGTCCCAGTTTCAGACATCTACGTCAATAAGCACTTCTTGCTTTATGGCAGTCGGGGTGAATGAAACAACGGTAGCTGCTAGTGTGTTGTCTTCTAGCTATCATTGAACCCATGACTTTTGGAGAATACGCGTCGCATTGGTGAGTAACATACTAAAGTGCAGGTCTAAGTTCATTTGCTTGCTACTTCCGTCTAGCAGACTCACTCAGCTGAGTATGAAATGGTAACTATGATAATTATATATCATCTGATGTCTAAGACGAGCTTGGTCCAGGCCTGCTAAGTGGGTCTAGACATGTTTCATTTCCTCTTCAGGGCCACCGTTGGCGAATAGCACAGTCATGTATGATTTTAATTGAAAAATAGCACAAATCCACTTAGTTATGTAAAACGCCGACATCATACTTTTCCGTCTGATACTGTACTCTATGTCCCATGTCTGTCTGTCTCTCTCTCTGTATGTGTCCTCTGTCTCTCTCATCGTGTACAGCTGTACTCTATCGTATTTTTGCACCAAACCCTATCTGTTGTTACTAAGGCAACAATCAAATTGTAAGCTAAACACATGACCTTATTAACGTGTATTGGATTAAAATCTGATTTGACAATCAATTCTCTTAGACTGAATCAGCATTTCTCCTTCTCCGTATTACGTCAGAGGCATACTGTGGAGAACATTAGGCTAAGCTTTAACATAACACATTGCTGTGTATGCATTTACATTCTATTTACAGTGTATATTAGCAGATTTAAGTCTGGACTTCTGAATTGTATAGCTGACCTTGCAAGAATATTACGTTTTGAAAGACGCCCCATGGCAGCAATGGGAAGAATGGTTTTTCTTCTGTTTTTCCACCGGGTGATGCGTTGTTTTAATCTCGCAGCAATTAATCGTGATGTCCCCCTTTTTTGAAAGAAATAAAAAAAATAAATGAATGAATTGATTATTGATTATTATCCTCGTTAGAAAAACCGATGTGCTCTCGTGACTCTACGGGTGGGTATCAAGGAACAATATTCTACAAAACAGTCTTTGATCATTTTAGTCTGATAATTTTTAGTAGCTCCAGAAGAGCTAATGGAACTGCTGGTGCATAAAAAGTATGTATCTTCACTCGATTTGCTGCACTATACAGGCCTTATTTTGATAATTCTAGGATAAATACACAAATATATTAGATGTTGGTATTGACTACAGCAATTTCTGAATTCGTTTATTCTCACAATTATACATTTCTTTGTTTTTGCATTTTTCATTGTAGGAGTATGTGTATTAGCATCTAAACTAGAGTTGTATCAAGCATACATGCTACTTTCCAGAGTTTGTGATAAATACAGTACTAGTCATACGATACAGTGCTTACTGCGAAGGATAGTGAAGCCAATTCCTTACCAACTTAAACTGTTTGCTTTATCCTGAAGGTGGGGTTCTTACATCGCTGAGCGGCATGTAGTCATAGTTGCGATCACTCCGTGCTCTGTGTGTAGCGGATTACATTCGTTCGCTCTTAGGTACTTTCCTATCATAATGGCTTCTCTTGTCATAGGTGTTTGTGCGGATTTTGTTTGTAAGTATAAAAAAAAGACGGTGTCATGTTAGCTGGCTGCTTGTCGGCGGGGTGTAAGTGGAACGGGGCGGGGATAATTTATGGCTCTAGTAGTTGAATTTGTGTCGGCTTAGCAATTTAAGCATATGTAACGTGGTTGAAATGAGTTGTTGCATATGGCGCCAGTGGCATGGAGATGTTTGTATAACTGTCAGGGCTGTGGCTAAGTGTAGTTCTCGGTATTAATAAATTTGTTGGATGGCTGCACAGGTGCTGCATGAATAGCTTACTCAGCGAAGGGTCTAGGGGTTCTGAATGAATAGGCAGAAAACAAAGAGGGAAGTAGTTGCTGTCTTTTCGTGATTTAGTGAGTGTCTGAGGAGTTTCCCCGGCCTGATAGGAGAGGCGTTGGGATGATTGATTGAGATGTGATGGCATAAAAGAAATGAAAAAAATGATTTGGGATAAAACATTTGTGGTTACCGTCAAGTTAGTATTTGTTAGAGGATGCTGGTAATTGTAGGGGCGAAGGGTATGCCTGGACCTAAGATGCTCGTCAGATTAGACTACTGTGAGTGTTTAAGACAATATTGAAGCATATGATGATTCAGAAGATGGGCGAGGAAAAGTCTTAATGATCATATAGTCCAGTATCATGTTAGAATCAATTAATGATGTAAAATGTTATGTTATTAATGTATTGGTAAGACATCACTGTCGGATTTGTTATCAGAATTATAGTTTTAGGGCATTTGATATTTAAGAGTATATAGTGACTTGGGCAGCCGGTGTCTAGGACTGTGTAAAGAGGAGACTGTTGTAACATTTAATGTAGTTTAGTGAAGTTTTATTATATAGTTTATTATAAACTCTTTTCTGTGCGCAAAGTGAAACAACAAGTATCACTCCAAATGAGCAACTTTAACAGGAAAGGCGCAAAACGCCAATTTAAGTTCTTAATTTAGCAATTCTATGTGGATAAGGTGACAGATTTTCCATCACACCAAGCGATCCATTATGGGCCTTCTGTTCTGTCCACCTCTATCATGAAATTGCAGCACACAGTGTAGACTAGCAAGCTTGCATGTGCTTCAAATGATGGGCATATAAAAAGGTGTAAAATCTGTACTACACCATGGCCAGATACGAATGACTTTTCTATTGGAACAGCGATTGGAAAAATTAGGTATTGGAGTATCTGTGCAGTCGAAATTTGGTCACCTAATTTTTTTTTAAGTATGCAAGTGACTAGTTGTGCATACGAATTTTTTACTTATATACTTGGCATTTCATTGCTGATGTTGTACTTGGATTTATATTTATTTGAGCATTAAGTAATACATAAATAGATAATGGCTATATGTTGATTAAAATGCTGTATTTATGTTAGCTTATCCAATAAGTATACATTCTCGAATGGGCTGTGAGCATTTGCACAGTCAAAAAAAAAAAAAAAAAAAAAAAATTTCGGATATATCTACAGCTACAAGCAAATCTTCCGACTTTGTTCATCATGGAATGTTATCTTTTTTTTAAGCTTGTTCCAAAGGTAATTGGAAACCTTATAGGATTATGTTCACTAGATGATATTGTAATTAATATTTATAACAATGGGCTGTGCCTCACTATCTAACTGATTAATAATAGCAAAATTGGGGGGGGTGAAGGGCGTGGGGGAGGGAGAGGTGTGTGGGGGGGGGGGGGGGGGGGAGGGGGGGGGGGGGGTGGGGGGGGGGGGGGGGGGGGGGTGTGGGTTGAGGTGACTCTTAAACTTTGGGGCGTGAAGTGGTTATAATTGTTAGATTGCCCTTCTAAGCCCGTTAAAAAAAAAAAAAAAAAGTAGATCTGAATCGATATAAATGATCTTAAAATATATGATATCTTATGAAGTTGTCCCATTCACAGATTATGGCCCGAGCTTGGATTTGCTGGTTTTTTATTTTTTTTTATATTTCCTTTTTGACATAAGCAGTGCAAACTAGTCCTATTTACAATTATCAAGATGTTATGGTTGGAGGAGAGCATATTTTCTTACGCGGGGTGGGCAGAAGCTTTGCCATAAAACGCGGGCTTGGCTTCTGGAAAAGCCTGATTAACCTAGTCGGATGGCTATGATGCAGCAATGGCATGGGGGGGGCATAGTGAAAACCAGCCTGCTCAAGAGTACACAATTGGATACGGTTCCATCAAGGGGCTTGTTTCCTGCTTAACTCGGGCGGCTTTTGACAGCTGCTTGTCGTTTCTGCACAGCATGTATGCCGTCTCTATTCTAGAACGTCCCACAGGGGCATTGCTCAGAAAACCTCATAGGCTTGGAGGCTTCTTCTGTGCTTCTCCATCTTTTATTCCATTAGCTCCGCGGCGCAGAATGCTTTTTAATGTCTCTGTCTCATTCCTCTCTTATATTATCGCTTCGCCTGTCTTGGCTGCGGCCTCACTTTTTGTCTGTCTTCTCCAATCTGTTTTTTTCACCGCTCTCACATCGTTGCATAATTCGGGTGCCATTATATGTACGGGGAAGGAACACGGGGTTGTGATGTTTTTCTTACTTGGGGGAGGAAAAGGGAGTAAGAGGATTTGCTCCAGTCCTGGCTCTAGAAGATTCTTCCGGATGCTTTATGGGGCACTCCTTTCGCTGTACTCCTGTGTGGAAAAGCAGCAAACTGTCTAGCTGGATTTAAATCATGGATCAAATGCTAAGTAGACAGTGGCTTTAGCTGTAGCGCTACTAAGCGGTCAGTAGTCAGTGCAATTAATGACAAGGCATGATCTAGTATACTGCTTTTTCAGCTGGCATACTGTTTTGTGTCTGGGGCAGGGGGGGGCAGGGTTAGCATTGATTTTAAGTGCTGGTTTTAGCTGCATTGCTGGCAATAGCCATATCGCTAATGCTGCTCAGTGGCAAAATGCGCTGGTGTGAATAGTCTGTCAGTGGCAGAGAGGATTGTATTCTAGATGTAGGGCAACACATTCTGTCGGTCCTGTGATCTCCGCAAAATTTAGGTGAAGAAAAAAAACAGGCTCAGAGTGTCAGTTGCTAGGAGTTGGATCTCGAAGCAGTGGCATGTGTGTGTCTAAGGCTGCAGTTACTGAAGACTGTTGTAGGGGCATTGTTTTAGAACCTACTAGTGAATGCTCATTCCTAAGTGGTGTTTGATTAATGTCGGGAATTGCAAGGTGTGCTTTCATTTCTCATTTAGGGGCTGATTTGTGCTCTGGGGGCTATTTGTAATTCTCAACTTTAGGGCATCTGCTATTAAATCAAGGCTGCTATACCCACCGGCTAAGCGGGACCTGACACTACATGGCTCATAGATGGGTGGTGCTGTAGGATTATTATAGGCTCCCATCTTAATATACGTGTTAGCAGTAGGGCTAAAGGCCACATCTGTATATATATGCTCCATTTTGGTGATCGCTGCTTTCATAACGCAGGCCGTGCTGGTAGTATGATTGTCCTTGGTCAGTACTCTTGGCATGCGGCTCA
>JAMWET010003418.1:22500-40204 GCA_024036415.1 Prochilodus magdalenae | reverse complement strand
AGTTTTTCCACTACAGAGGCCTAGACAAGCACCGTAGACGAAAAAGGACGAAGAGAAACCCCAGAGAGGCGGGAAAAGAATGAGGCATGTGGCTGCGTGTATTAGTTTGCGGTTAGCGTTGTGGTTTGTGGTGGGTATTAGTTTGTTGTTAGCGTGTGAGTTTGTGGTGGTGTATTAGTTTGTGGTTAGCGTATGAGTTTGTGGCTGGTGTATTACTTGTGGTTAGAGTATGAGTTTGTGGCTCAGTGTATAGTTTGTGGTTTAGCGTATGAGTTTGTTGGTCTGGTTGTATTAGATGTTGTGGTTAGCGTAGAGTTTTTGGCTGTGATAGTTGTGGTTAGCGTATGAGTTTGTGGCTGGTGTTTTATTGTTTGGTGGTTAGCGTATGAGTTGTAGCTGGTGTATTAATTTGTAGTCTAGCGTATGAGTGTGGTTGGTGTTTAGTTTCTGCGTAGCATATGAGTTTGTGGCTGTGGTATTAGTTGTGGGTGTAGACGTGAGAGTTTTGGGCTGGTGAACTAGTTTGTGGTTAGCGTATGAGTTTGTGGCTGGTGTTTGAGTTTGTGGTTAGCATATGACGTTTGTGGCTGGTGTATTAGTTTGTGGGTTAGGCGTAACGGAGTTTGTGGCTGGTGTTTAGTTTGTGGTTAGCGTGTGAGTTTGTGGCCGTGTATTAGTTGTGGTTAGCGTCACGAGTTTGTGGTGGTGTATTAGTTTTGGGTTAGCGTATGGAGGTTGTGCTGGTATATTAAGTTTGTGGTTAGCGAATGAGTTTGTGGCTGGTGTTTTAGTTTGTGGTTAGCGTGTGAGTTCGTGCTGGTGTATTAGATTTGTGGTTTGCGTATGAGTTTGTGCTGGTTTATAGATTCTGTGGTTAGCGTATGAGTTTGTGGCTGGTGTACTAGTTTTGGTTAGCGTACTTAATGATCTATGAGTTGGGGCTGGTGTATTGTTTGGGTTAGTCGTTGGTGAGTTGGTGGCTGGTGTATTAGTTTGTGGTTAGCGTCTATGAGTTTAGTGGCTGGTGTATTAGTTTGTGGTTAGCATGGGAGTTTGTGAGCTGGTATATTAGTGGTTGGTTAGCGTATGATGTTGTGGTTAGGTGTATTTAGTTTGTGGTTAGCATATGTTTGTGCCTGCTGGTATTATTGTGTGACGTAGGTGTTGGTTCTAGGGGTAGGGTTGGGTGCATGGATAGGGGCTGGCTGTGTAGGAGTTTGTGGTGAGTAATGGGAGGGGAGAGGTATGAGGGTTGTGCTGGTGTATTAGGTTGTTGGTTTCATGATGTGTGGCGGGGACTTAGTTTCCCCCCTGGTAGTATGGGTTGGGGCATGGTTACGGGTGGGTAGCGTATCGAGTTGGTGGATGGGTGTTTTTTTGTGGTTAGCAGTTATGTAGTTTGTGGCTGGTATATTAGCTTTTGGTTAGCGTGTGAGTTTGTGGCTGGTGTATTAGTTTGTGGTTAGTGTATGAGTTTGTGGCTTGTGTATTAGTTTGGTTAGCGTATGAGCTTGGGACTGGTGTATTAGTTTGGTTAGCGTATGAGCTTGGGACTGGTGTATTAGTTTGGTTAGCGTATGAGCTTGGGACTGGTGTATTAGTTTGTGGTTAGCGTATGAGCTTGGGACTGGTGTATTAGTTTGTGGTTAGTGTATGAGTTTGTGGCTGTTGTATTAGTTTGGTTAGCGTATGTGTTCGTAGCTGGTATATTAGTTTGTGGTTAGCGTATGTGTTCGTAGCTGGTTTATTAGTTTGTGGTTAGCGTATGAGTTTGTGGCTAGCAGTGGCTATATTCATTTGTGTCTGGTGTATTAGTTTGTGGCTTGCATTAGGTTGTGGATAGCGTATGAGTGGATAGAGTTCTTGCCTCACAACAAGATGGGCCTGGGTTCTATTTCCAGCTGGGGCATCTGGGGTCCTTTCAGTGTGGTATTTGCATGTTCTCCCCATGTCTGCCTGTGTTTCCTCCGGGTCCTCTGGTTTCTTCCAGACATGCAGCCAGATGATTTGGAAATACTAAATTGCCCCCCAAGTGTGAGTGAATGTGTGTGTCTACATATCTGCCCTGTGATGGACCACCCCCCACACCCCATTCCCCAAAATGACCAAGAAGGATAAGCGGCTCAGAAGATGGATTTGTGGACATGATGGAAAACGTGCGATACTTTAGAATACTGAATTGTCACAAAGATCAAAATAGCTTTGTTCACCCCCAAGTGACACTTTCCTGCATATGAATGGTGTGAGAAATATGATTTTCCCTTATACTTTTACGACTGACGAGCATAGGCATCAAGCAAATATGTCAATAGGCCATTACTAATTTATGGGACTTTTTCAATTTAGAACTTTCATCCCAACTTCCTGTGACACAAAAAAACTGCCAACCCACTTGAACATAAACTCATTTTTTTTCAGATCACGCACATATCTTCCTTTTAATATTTTCATTATTAATCAGTTGGCTGAAGGCTAAGCATGACATAATAGCATGCAGCCTTCAGAAGCGACGTAGCTTGTATAGTGAATTTAACGATATAGGACTTTCCATTAGATTGCTGTAAGGCCTGGTGGTTGTGACCTGCCAGCTTAGATACTGCCCTCCATATCCTTTTTTAGTCTGTAAAGCAACAAAGCCGTTGTAAGATGGGGGTAGAGCTATGAGACATGGAGGGGCTAACGACTTATCCTGACGAGCTTTCCCTGCCTGCTTTGCTTGTTGCTGGAGTGGAAAATGTTGCCCGTAAGAGTGATTGGAATGGCTGGTCTGCATTGGGCGTGTAAGCGGCACTTGTTTTTTATCGGAAGGCCTGGTCATGGGGAGGCGGGCAAATTTCAGGAAAACTCCTCAAAACATGAACCTGAAGACATCCTTGTCTCTCGAATATAAAGCATTAGGATGTGCTTGACAATCCTTTTTCTGCCGGTTCCTTGAAATATTCAAGACCTGGTTGCATATGTTTTTTTTTTTTTTTTTTAACTCCAAGTGTTCCCAGCTCAGAGATTTTGCGTGTGACAGATGTCCGCTAACGTTAAGGTTATATTACCCTCCGGACATGCATGTGTGTCCGAAAGTTAGAGGCAAAAAAGGTTATTAAAAAAACGGGCACTTTACCAGCGGAGTGCTATGAGCGATGGCCTATTAAGGCTGGAAACCGCTGCCACTGCTTATGTTACAGCTGAATCCACAGGGTCCCCGAGCCAGAATCGCATCAAACTCTGAAATACAGAGGACTCAATTATCTTCCCGTTGAAGCCGGTTGTGCTCTAGGCGAAGTCAGGAAGCAAATGCCTAGTGATGAGTAAGAAAGTGTCTTTAAAATTTTAGAGGAAGCTTTCGTTCATATGGGTCAAGTCGGGACAGCGGACGCTAAGGTTTTGTAGTTGTGGTTCTGCAGAATGAAAATGAGTTCATAAGCTACGGGACAGTAGGCTACAAACTAAAGCAGGGTATGTGAAACATGACAGATATGCTGTAGGTCATCTCGTATTCTCATAGCAGTGTCGTCTGAATGTTCACAGCAGCGATTTCATCACACTTAGCCTAATAGCTTCAGCTTTATAATAACGGTATTTGGACAGGCATCTCACATTGTGCTTGTTTGGGCCAACAGAGGGCGCTGCTGCTGCTATCTGTTAGCCCCTTCTACCACTTTCTCACCTAGCTTTAGAGGAACACTGCTATGTGTAGCTCCACCAGAAGCTAGCTAGTGTCCATAACTTCACCACAGACATCTTTTCAAGGCATGAGGTGACCCAGGAATTAAAAGCCAGGATGGCTTTGCAGGACTTTAATCGTACTACCAGGTGGTAGTACGCTCTGATTTGTATAGTAATACCCTGTGCTTGAAAGTAGCGACTATGCCATCTACAAATATGTGCACATATTTTATTAACCGTGTCATTTTCCAGCCATTAGTATTTGACATATGGTGTACGCTGAAAGCAGGCATTTCTGTCTCTCCATCACTGGAGCTAGCCTGGGGGCATGTTTTAGGCGTTGCTGTTGGGCTACAGTCGCAGATCTTTTTTCTGTAGCCTCAGGTCTCTTTTTTACTGCCATAATATTTAATATGAATATGAATCATCGGATTATACAACCGCTGAGCCTTTAGTGGTAAACGTATTCCTGCTTTATCTCTGTCTATGTATATATATATATATATATATATATATACAGGGGTTGGACAATGAAACTGAAACACCTGGTTTTAGACCACAATCATTTATTAGTATGGTGTAGGGCCTCCTTTTGCGGCCAATACAGCGTCATTTGGGCAGCCGTGGTTTTATGTTTTTTGGATACAATCCGGGTTAGCACCCGAACATCCCTTTCAGACAGCTTCCTCTCGCGTCCACGGTTAATCCTGTTGGATGTGGTTCGTCCTTCTCGGTGGTATGCTGACATTACCCTGGATACCGTGGCTCTTGATACATCACAAAGACTTGCTGTCTTGGTCACAGATGCGCCAGCAAGACGTGCACCAACAATCTGTCCTCTTTTGAACTCTGGTACGTCACCAATAATGTTGTGTGCATTGCAGTATTTTGAGCAGAACTGTGCTCTTACCTGCTAACTGAACCTTCACACTCTGCTCTTACTGGTGCAATGTGCAATTAATGAAGATTGGCCACCAGGCTGGTCCAATTTAGCCATGAGACCTCCCACACTAAAATGACAGGTGTTTCAGTTTCATTGTCCAACCCCTGTATATATATATATATATGTATGTGTGTGTGTGTGTGTGTGTGTGTGTATGACGTCTCCAGAAGCCTGTTTTTTCAACTATGCTCACTGTGCATTTCACCCCAGCCACCGCTCGCCAGTCTTTCTGTAGGTCACTTAAGGTCATCTTAAGGTGGTTAAGTGACATTTGAATGAGGTTGCACTCATCACGGTCAGTAAACAGTGTATCTCCAAGTAAAGCTAGAACCGAACCTTTCGTTCCTCACTAAGAACCTGCTGTACATGTGGAGATGCTGATTTAGGAAGAACCTGGAGTAATCTTATTTATTTCCAGAACTGTCCAACTAAGTGGGCCATTTATATTGTTGGGCCGTTTACATTGTCGGGCCGTTGTTGGGCCCTTTAAGTTGTCTTTTCAGGTGACCTGTGTCAGAGACCAGCCTGAACAGGTCACGCTCCTCAGTCGTAAGTGCAGGAGAGAACCGAACTGCCCAAAACGCTTAGCCAATAAACACGTCTTCCACATTTCCTTAAGACTCCTTTGAAGTGACATTAAACTAAAACGTGTGTAATCTGATCCTTTAAACACGGAGGGCAAACCAATGACACTAGGTGAAGACTATGCAGGACAAAGCTTACAGAAAAGAGGAAAAAGGGAGATGAGTTTCTTTACCAGTCATGGAGAGGAAGCGAGCATGATAATGAATCGCTGTTGGATTCTTTTCATTAGGCTGTGGCATGCTAATTTGCCAACACTGCTCATCCAATTTGTCTTCCAAAGTGAGAGAAGAAGTGAAGCGTAATTATATTAATAATTTGAATGTAATGATGTTGTCATTACATTAAGTTGGATTGCATGCATTCTGATCTGACTGCTCAGGTAGGTCATGTTATCAGATATCAATATGATATCAGATTAAAGTGGCCTTAATCAGGTACACTGTGTTTTTTGCTATTCACCCTGTCAAAGGAAAGACCAGTTTAAGAAAAGATTGAATTAGGTTTTCTTCATCCCTAGTTCAATCTGGGTACTCCTTCATATCCCCCAGCTGACTTTTTTTTATCACAGGCTGAATGGTTAGTGTTGTTCTGTATGAACAGGCTAAGGGAAACTAAGCCACAGATGGCAACAGGGGTGCTGGGATTAACCCCTGGTCTACAGTGTGAGGTGCACTGCGCTGGAGACATTTTGAAGCCATGCCTTAAAAAGACTCTTGGACAATACAGTTAGCTCTGCGGTGGAGGAGATGTGTTCAAAGTAACTGTTAATCTGATTTCTCTGCAGTGCCACGCTCAATAGAGCGCCCCTCCTGGGACTGGAGGAGCAAACCCGAAAGCCGAGACTTTGACGAGCTCAACCACATCCTGCAGGAGAGCAAGAAGCTGGGCAAGGCGCTGGAGAACCTGTCTCGAAGTTAGTGTTCCCAAACAGCATCATTTCCACACAGTGTTATAGAACTGAGGTTATCAGCTTTACAGTTGTCGGAGACTTAAAGCTCCTGCGGCACAAAGTTTCCATCGATTCTGCCTGCATGATTTAAAGTCATTTAGATTGGTTTGATGTGAAACAGGTCATCGTAGAGAAACATAGATTTGTTTATAGTGATGGTGATGGGAATCAGGCGTCGCCATGTCTACAAATTAAATATAGCTGTTTTGTTTATTGACTAAAATCACCAGTGAACGTCTTCTGAATATGTCTTCTATTATATAAATATATAAATTATGTGAAATGTGAAAAACATAATTAAAACAATGTCTCAGGCATCATGCTGTACCATCCTACCCTGTCTTTCTCCAACCCTGTGTTGATTTGTTTTTCCTTCCTGTTCACCGTCCTTCGTGATACTTTAGTCTCTCTTGTTTCTCGTGCTCTGCCCTGGAATCATCCCATGTTCCTGTGTCTTGTCTGTAGCCCTGTTCTATAACAGGTTCCAGATGTGTGTATATATAGATGTGTATACACTGACATGCCAGATGTTACAGAATTGCAGTACATACATAGATTATGAAGTGGTGTTACCTCAAAGCACGACTTGGGAATGCCTGTAGTTTTGAGTTATTACCCCACAGGTAAACGTATTATTCCCACAGGTAAACGTATTGTGTCAACAGGCCCGAGTTGTACAGAATTGGTTTGAGAAGCATGGAATTCAGACAAATGGGGTTCCATCCCACTATCATGGTCCAAGGTTGTATTGAACCAACCCCTGCTCTTGGTTCCTGCTTCCATGCCTCCTTGGTTACACATGTTCAGAACATAGCATTCCACGTCAAACCACTCTTAATGACTTGGCAAATCAGTAGAGGTCCTTTATCTACAATCCCAGTTTAAAGTTTGGTATACTTTTTGTCATATTTCCACCTTTAAAGCATAGTAAAGACATAAACACATAGGGAAATACATACAGGGGCTGGACAATGAAACACCTGGTTTTAGACCACAATCATTTATTAGTATGGTGTAGGGCCTCCTTCTGCGGCCAATACAGTGTCAGTTGGTCTTGGGAGTGACATATACTGCGTCCTGCACAGTGGTCAGAGGGATTTTAAGCCATTCTTCTTGCAGGCTAGTGGCCTGGTCACTACGTGATGCTGGTGGAGGTTTGTCCTTCTTGGTGGTATGCTGACATTACCCTGGATACCGTGGCTCTTGCTACATGACAAAGACTTGCTGTCTTGGTCTCAGATGCGCCAGCAAGACGTGCACCAACAATGTGTCCTCTTTTGAACTCTGGTATGTCACCCATAATGTTGTGTGCATTGCAGTATTTTGAGCAGAACTGTGCTCTTACCTGCTAACTGAACCTTCACACTCTGCTCTTACTGGTGCAATGTGCAGTTAATGAAGATTGGCCACCAGGCTGGTCCAATTTAGCCATGAGACCTCCCACACTAAAATGACAGGTGTTTCAGTTTCATTGTCCAACCCCTGTACATATTCTTTACATATTCTCACTGACCAAAAAAAAGCACCAAGGAGTTGTTGGAATCAAATGAAGCTTTATATGATGAAAAGAAAAGTTTATTGGGGAAAACTGTACAACTGAAAGCAGGTTCTAGAACCCTGTTGGGCCACCTCAAGCCTGGAGACAAGATGACATACAGTCTGGCATGGAGGCATACAGGTTCCGAATGGCAAATGGTGCAGCTGGGCCTGTTAATCCTGCACACTTGTAGGATGCCGAAGCTGGGGCAGTGTCTAGCTTAAAAGGAAAGCCAGGATAAAAGCGCTCACCAGGAGGCCCCCATACTCAAACCCGACTGGAACCCAAGCAGAACCTGAATTCGCTACTAAAGACAGTAGGTTTCCAGTCCGTATCAGTCCAGGCTTTTTGTTTACGACACCACTGCAAGTCGAGGTGACTGGTTGTCAATAGCAGGATTGTCATGAGTGCGCTGACACCTAGTTTCCTTCTGCTAAGCACCGGGATATAGTCCGGGCAGAGACAGGGGCATATGATGAAGGTGGCACCTTCTGGAGTCTGGATGGTGGACAAGAAAACTGTGGGAGCTACTCCTTCTTGTTGGCTGATCAAATGATCCTCTCCACTGGTGGTCTGTCTGGGCCGTCTAGAGCCTGTTCGCCATGTGTGCATGCCCTCATGTAACCAGACCACACCTGTAATCATTTGCATATCTGCCTGAGACATAATTGCATGCCAAATATTGCACTGCTCCGACAGTTCACTCTGGGGGTACTATGTTTGTTTCATCAAGGAGTCTAGGTCTATCTCAATGTATAGGTCTCAAACGCACAACACTGGTCAACGTTAGACACCATTTGTAGTGGGCCAAAAAGACAACAGTACAGCCTTCAAAATTAAATGTCCAAACTTTTGACTGGTTCTCCGCATAAGTAAATTTACACAGTACAGTTCATTTGCAGCAATGATAACCCCCATCATATAGATAACGCTGAATAAAATGCCTCTCCTTTTACAGGTATTGCCTTATCTGACGAGCTGGACCAGGTAATTGTTCCCTCTACTACATTTTCAAACAGCATTTAATCAAGAAGCCGATATTTATTGGACAAAAGCGTGCATGATCCCCTCATCCGTCTTCTTTATTCTCCAGGAGCATCGTAATTGATCTAGGCGCTTCTTCTGAAATTGTAGACACTTGAATTGTCGATGTTTGGAGAGAGAGAGAGAGAGAGAGAGAGAGAGCTCAAAGTCATATTTGCATTAGCATCTTAATATGAGCTTTGTGTTATTGTGGCGTTGGGGAGCCATGCCCCGAATCTTTATGAGCGCAGTGTGCCTGCTGTAGTGCAGATCAGGATTTTAAATCAGCCCCTGTGTGTCCCTGAATACAGGGAAGACTTCTGTGCGATAGCTCAGAGCCAATTGGGCCGTATGCCCGGTCTGCTGCGAATACTAAAGAAGTTCGCTTTTGAAGCAAACTGATTGTCATTGGGTTTTTTTGGCGACGGCTAAAGAAGGAAGCCTGTTCCATGTTTATCTCTGGAAGTATGTGTAGTTATCAGTACACATGACCAAAGGCATGGTGATGAAACCATCTCTGGCGGCATGTTCTTTTGAGGGAACATCAAAGATTGTGTAAAACTGATAGAGACTGAAATGTGCCAGGACGGTATTTTTCTATTTGTGTCAGTGTCGCTTCATGACATTGTTTAAAACTATGTATCTGGTGAGATCGCATGTTTATGCATAGGTATTATTAGAGGACCATACCCGATTTGATGTAATGACGAACTGAGTAACCCAAACAGGCATTGGATGCCAACTGCAAGCACTGGACTTGCCTTGAGGACAAGTTTGAAAAGCCTTAGACTCAATGAAAGAGGACCATGTTTGGTGCAATGTAAAATGATTAGAGGTTTCAGCTATACATCTGGTGAGAACACGCACTTATGCATACATATTAATAGAGGAATATACCTAATATAATGTAATGGTGGTTTGAGTAAGCCAAACAGGTACTGGATGCTAACTGCAAACACTGGACATGCCTCGAGGACAAGTTTGAAAACCTCAGGCTGTTTGGTTTAACAAGGTCAAAGGAGTAGCTTGACGAAAAATCAGATGCATCATCAGAACACATTTGGTGTTCAAATTCTGCTTCGTTGCTTTACTGTGGAGCTACGAGATTAACAAACACAAGAAGTCAGTTGCCACCCACATCTTTTCTAGGGTTGCCCTCTAGAAGTCGACGAGTCAAATTGTCAGTCAGTGACCAGTGACCATTTTTTGTTTGTTTTGATTTTCGCAAAACAGACAAAAGTTTACAACAAGAAAAGAATTTAAAAAGAAATTTTATAGGGGGCAGTGTTGGGCTGGAGGTTAGGGAACCAGCCTTGTAACCAGAGAGTTGCTGGTTTGATTCCCTGAACTGACAGTAACGACTGAGGTGCCCTTGAGCAAGGCCCCTAACCCCCAACTGCTCCCCGGGCGCCGTGAAAAGGGCTGCCCACCGCTCCGGGTAAGTGTGCTCACTGCCCCCTAGTGTGTGTGTTCACATGTGGGTGTTTCACTTCATGGATGGGTTAAATGCGGAGGACTAAATATCCCCACTGTGGGACTAATAAGGGATTCAAATCAATTTAAATAATTAGTAAACAGGAAATAATAAATATATATTCAAGTTCTAGCTGGGCTATGATGCATACTTGCTAAAAAATTCAATCTACGTGACGATGTGTGCTGGCCGTTGAAGGAAGCTAAAGCTGTGAAGCTGAGAAACACGGGTGGAACGATGTCTCTAAAAAGGTCTGGAGGAGGTTTTGATGAAGAGAATCCGAACAATAAAATCTAATTCTGCTCTTCATTTAGTCAGACATCGAACACTGCTTTAAACGAGTGAGCTGACTGCTAATGTTAGCATAGATACGAGCTGCTGCCCGACCCTATGTTCTGTAATTAAATCAGTTCCCAAATTCAGATCGTTCATCATATGCCACGTCTCTTTTAGTTCAGAAATATGTTCCTGTGACTCTGCTGACTTTCTAAATGAGGAGGACATCAGATCTGAAACATATATAAATTGATTTTCTGATTACTAGATAATGTACATGGAGAATAAGCATTAACAAATAGTCAAATCATCGGCCAGGATGGATGACAAAATTCTGAGTCGTGTACAGCCCTAATCTTTTTCAAATCCTTACTCAACCTTCTCACACTATCCACTTCTTCGTTAAGGCTGTGTAAGCTTGTAGTCTGTGTAGTTTAGGACTAAGTATCAGCTACCCACGTATATGTGATCAAGTTGTTCTACCTTGCAGAATGTCATACTGTGCCCTGAGCCACTTTGAAAAGTCTGTGTGACCTTAATGAAAGCCTGGATGCTGTTTGAGCAAGACAGGAGAAGTTTTGTAGGATATGTTTACTTAAAGAATTTGGGTGACTATTGACTTCCAGTGTTTGTTGGCATGTAACATTTACGGCATTTAGCTGACGCTCTTATCCAGAGCGACTTACATAGTTAATCATATTACAGGTAGGCCAATGTAGTGTTAGGAGTCTTGCCCAAGGACTCCTATTGGTATAGCACATCATAGTCTCCCAGCCCAGGATTCGAACCCCAGTCTCCCATGTGTGGTGGTGGCTACTTGGCGGGCAGTGGTGTTATCCACTGAGCTACACCAACCACGTTAGTGTCATGGCACTTACTGCTAAGCTAAGGAAACATCATTTGGACACCAAATATATCATGGTTGATTAGCTGCTTCTGGGACCAGAGGTAAATTGTGTACATTGGATTTTTCTCTAGGTTAGGGTTAGATTTTTCCATGGTTAGCTAGATAAGACATGCTGACAAAGTGGTTTTCAGTTACCAGCTTTTATATGCATTAATACACAGTCCAGTCACATTATTGTGACCTATGCAGTTAATAAGGACTTGGTAGGTTGTCACAGGTATCGGGAGCCATGCTGACTGCAGTGCATCCCACAGCTGCTGCAGGGTGTGTTGGGGAGGATCCATGGAGCGAGCATGATGACCCAGGTGGTCCCACAGATGCTCAGTTGGGTTTATGTCTGGGGAATTAGGGGGCCAGGGCAGTACTTGGAAGTCTTGGTCATGCGCTTCCAACCAATGTTGGACATTTCTTGGCATGTGACAGTGTCGCATTGTCCCGCTGGAAGATTCTGTCTGCCTCAAGAAAGACAATAGCATGTGTGGTTGCATGTGATCTGCAAGAATGGATTCATACCCAAATCGGGAGAGAGTGCCTTCCACATGGATGAGTGAGGGTGGAAAATGCCAAGGAAACATTCCCCAGTCCATAATGCTGCCACCACCAGCTTGTAGCTTCTTCCAATAATAGGAAGTGGTCATCGGAATGAACTTGCTAGTTTCCACCCAACTTGAGCCTTTGCTCCTCTGGGTCTCGGCCCATAGGGGCATTTCTCACCAGATAAATAGCTTTAAATATAGCATTTGCTCTGTGCCGTAGCCCTCCTGTCATTATTTATATCGTCGCTGTCCAAAGAAAAGATATCTCCAAAATGGCAAGTTTACAGGAGAGGCCAAAAACCTAATTTAATTTGAATGGAAGTCAATGGAACCAGACATCTTTCCAAGCAGTTTTGGGCCATTTCTGTTAGTCCTTATATATATATATATATATATATATATATATATATATATATATATATATATATATATATATATATATAATGTGTGTGTATGTGTTTGTGTGTGTGTGTGTGTATGTATATATTTATGTATATATATTTTTTATTTGTTGTTTTGTCGTTCCTGTTACCTGTGGATGGTGCTGTCCCAGGACCCGCGGATCTATAACTCGTGTGGTCTTCGACCTCGTGTGGTCGGGGAATGGGTTGGGCGTGTTGAGGATGACTCTGACCCACTGGCCGCAGAGATGCTACAGCCCCCCATCCCTCGGGCCAAGACTGAGTACTGCTGGGGCAGTGGAGAGAACAGCCCTGCTGGGAGGTGAGTTTGGAAAAGCATCTGCATAATAGTGTCTCATCATTTTTTGCTTCCATCAATTCCTGTTTGTTAATTAATCTTAAACAGACTCGATCCTTTTGGGAGCAAAACTATACAAGAAAGCATTACAATACTTTGCGTTTGAATTTAAATTCATGATTTTTAATAAATGAATCCCAATATTGCACTGATAGGTTTTCAAAATGGCTTGCCTTATTAATCCACATAATAACGCATTTTTGTTTTGCTGAGCCCAAGGCTCCTGTCACTGAAGTTATTGTAAGCACCCTTATTTTTTGAATTTAGGTTTTTCAGCTACGTCTGTTGATTACAAAGCAGTTATATATCTTCACAAACAATCAGTAGAGCAGGTCATGTTGAAGAGCCCTTTGACTTTAAAAGTGGCACTATGGTAGGGTGCAACTTTTGCCCTATGTAAGTGTTATGTTAATTGGAAGAGCCTAAGAGCAGTAGCAGTTCAGCCACAAACTGGTAGACCATGCAACCTCACAAAGAAGAGTGCTATAGCACGTAGCATGGTCAAATCGCCTATTCTTTTTGGTATCACTCAATGCAAAGTTCCCAACTGCATCAGGACATCCATGAAATTGATGCTAATGGTAGCTGGGAACAAGCCAGCAGTCACTGCACACAATGTGTAAGTTGAGGTGGTGGAATGCATGCCACCACTAGACTCTGGAACAGTGGAAACTTGTTCTCCACAGGGACGAATCTAGCTGTCTCATATGCAAATCAGGGGTGACATATGCCAGAAGAACGCTGCCTACCAGAATGCCTAGTGCCTAGGTAAAGCTTGGTGGAAGACGGATACAGGTCCGGTGGTGTTTTTCAGGGTTTGGGATCCACCATTCAGTTCATGTAAAGAGTAAAGTTGATCCTACTTTGTGGCAGAAGTTTGGGGAAGTGTAGCTTGCAAACCAGGCTGTTGCGCCCAGCAGTGGTTCCTGACCTCACAAACATTATTTTGAATGGACATAAAGTCCCACGGACACACTCCAAAACCTTGTGGAAAGCTTCCGAAAAGATTGGAAGCTTTAATAGTGGCAAAAGGGCCACCTCCATATTACTACCGGAGCCACAAACTGGTAATTATGGCTCAGTGTCCACATACTTTTGTCAATATAATGTAGTTATAGCTCAGAGTGAGAGAAAGTGCAAAGTCTAATACAATGGAAAGTCACTGTGTGCTCGGAACAAAGCACGTACAAAGCATGCAAGTCTTTCAAAGAACACCATCCTCATAACTGTTGGCGTAGCTAAAGCTTTAAGCAAAGCATGGTAAACCCCTGTGACCTCCTCCAGATGTTGTCTTGGTGAAATTGTAAGCACAAGGGCTGTCCTCGGAGAATGCAGCTAATTAGAGTGGTTCAGATATTAAATCATAAATCATACGCTGGGCAAACAGTGGTGTCTCCATTCAATTAGCATATCCGCTCGGTTGATTACAGTAGAATCTCGCAGCCTGAGGAGTCGATATAGTGGGCATCCCAATCCACACAGCACCAAAGGCCTTGCTTCAGATGTTCATTAGCCAGGAAAGAAGCTGCACCCTGCTGTAATTCTTTCACTTAGGTGTTCAGCACACGTCCAGATTAGCAGAATTAGCATCAGATTAGTACAACGCAAAGGCATTCCCCCAAGCGTTGTGTTATCATCATGGCTGATCGGTGTTTAGAAGTCAGCAGGAAAACTCTCACCTACTTTCTTGGTTCTTTGGTTATTCTCACTTTCCCTTCTATTTATTTATTTAGTCCATTTGAATTGAATACATGTGAATTGTTACTGGTTACTGTCTGTGTGCCTAGCTATGGTTTATGCGGTCCAACATTGCACATGTAAGATCTCACAGAAGCAGTCTAAAGCACTGGCATAGTACAGGGGGTGTGTGTGGGGACGATGGGTAAGATGGCATTAAATGACACCCGAACACAGTGGCCTGGACTTTGGTGTCTGGCCTTGTTCAACCTGGGTCACTCCTACTGCTTATTTCATGTGGTCATCTATAAACTACTGGATTAAATGATACCCGAACAATATAGAATCTTCCGACTTCTAATCTGTGAGTGAAAGCTATTCAGTTTTAAGCGCATCTGGATTCTTTCAATGCAGTGAACTTACATTAGACTTATTGGTACGCTGGGCATTCATTGTTATGATAGTCCATTGATACCAATTCTGCAAGATTCGTTATTCTCTAATGAGCAGATTGAGCCACTGTCAAGAGTAGCTATTGATTTTGTCAGTCCGTATCATTCAGGAAGAGTCCCGCAGCACATGTAATCCATCAGCATGATACACAGAGCTTCTCATTAGCTTTACTGCTGCGCTGCAACAAAGCGGTGCCACAGCATGGCTGGGCTTCTAACACCTGTTCAGCAGTCTCCACACACAGAGAGAGACTGACAGCCGGGGTGGGTAATGGGCTACAGCCAAACTTCCTCTGGAGGCACAGTGCGCTCCTTTCCTCTGACCTTAATAGCGTAGTTCACACTCATGAGACATCTTCTGGAATATGTTAAAAGGCAGTTTGATCTGTGTGAACTCTACAAAACGTTTATCAGGGCGGTTGCATCATGTTGGCTTGGCCAATTATCATGCATCAAACTTAAGGCCTATTCAAACGGAGTGTTCTTATATACACAGGGTCTTGAGCGAAGAAGAATAGCTGCATCCAGAGGGAAGTGTCGGATTGGAATGGGAAGGAGGATAAAGGTGACCAGGAACAATAAATGATGATGAGTTTGGACTGATATGGGGAATATTTATTGAGCTACACATACAGAAGTAGTGTCTCTCAGTATGGTGTTGGGTCCCCTTGTTTGCTGATGTAACATACCAGACATCTAACCATGGAGTTGTAGAGGTTCCTAATGGTGTCCTGTGATAATCCATCCCATGCAGCTTGAATATTCTCACACAGTTCCTGCAGATTTTGTGGTGTGGATGTAGGTGGAGTGACTCCAGGCCTTCTAGACGTGGGACACTTGACAGTAAAGCATTTATCCTGGTGCTGAAGACGCTGCCTCTGAAATAACCTGCTGCCATTCTAGAGTTACTCTGTGGCTTGTGTCTATCACAGGAAGCAGGTCTTTCACATGTCTGAAGGGTACGGCATCGATTTTCAGGATTGTATGGTGGCAAATCAGGCTCATCAATCAGAGCTTCATTAACATAGCTGCAGTGAAAGCAAATGTCAGCATGCAGAAGATGGGCTTCCCCTAGTCTGTTCATTGCTTCTTTATGAAAGGAGTGTTAGTGAAAGCATTCTCTAAAGCTGCTCAGTGCTCAGACTCCATTGTCTTTGTCTCATTGGATGTCCGTGGACAGGGCTAATGGCCACACAGCGAGACTTTCCCTGGCTGTCAGTCTCCGAGAGAGAGAGAGAGAGAGAGAGAGAGAGAGAGAGAGAGAGAGAGAGCGAGAGAGAGAGCGAGAGAGAGAGAGAGAGAGAGAGCGAGAGAGAGAGAGAGAGAGAGAGAGAGAGAGAGAGAGAGAGAGAGATAGAGAGAGAGAGAGAGAGAGAGAGAGAGAGAGAGAGAGAGAGAGAGAGAGAGAGAGAGAGAGAGCGCGCTACTGTGAAATTGGAAGGAGGTAGAGGTGTGTTCTGGTGACAGATTACAGGGGTGATGAAATCCATGTGGGAGTGTTCACCCAGTCATCTTACTCACGCTACATTACACACTCTCTATTTCCCTTCTATCTCTCACTCATAACCTCTGTCTCCTTCTCTTCGGATGGATGTATGGATAGATATCCTGTAGTTTTCTGCTCTCCTTCTCTCGTTTCCCCTCACCCACTCATAGGCAAACCCACTTACACTTATACATCATAATCGACCCACTTTCTCTACCACTAGGACCCTCTAGACCCTTGGCTGTATATCTAACGAGCTATATGGGATATATATGTTCCGAGTGATGCTATCTCCTTATGCAGTGACAGTTTGAGGTCTTTGCCTAAGACACAGGTTCCAGTTGCGTTCTCTCTATTGGTGTAGCCCATTTAGATTGAAGCTGAGTGATTTGTTTAGAGTTTGCATCAAAAATAATAATCATATTCATTCCTATAATATAACAGCCTGTCTGGCACGCAAAGGCTTTGGCTGCTTATTCTACAAAACAAACAGCAGATGTACTGTATGTATATATATATATATATATACAGGGTTAGGACAATGAAACTGAAACACCTGGTTTTAGACCACAATCATTTATTAGTATGGTGTAGGGCCTCCTTTTGGGGCCAATACAGTGTAATTTGGACAGCTGTGGTTTTATGTTTTTTTGGATACAATATACAGGGGTTGGACAATGAAACTGAAACACCTGTCATTTTAGTGTGGGAGGTCTCATGGCTAAATTGGACCAGCCTGGTGGCCAATCTTCATTAATTGCACATTGCACCAGTAAGAGCAGAGTGTGAAGGTTCAGTTAGCAGGTAAGAGCACAGTTCTGCTCAAAATACTGCAATGCACACAGCATTATGGGTGACATACCAGAGTTCAAAAGAGGACAAACTGTTAGTGCACGTCTTGCTGGCGCATCTGTGACCAAGACAGCAAGTCTTTGTGATGTATCAAGAGCCACGGTATCCAGGGTAATGTCAGCATACCACCAAGAAGGACGAACCACATCCAACAGGATTAACTGTGGACGCAAGAGGAAGCTGTCTGAAAGGGATGTTCGGGTGCTAACCCGGATTGTATCCAAAAAACATAAAACCACGGCTGCCCAAATGACGCTGTATTGGCCGCAAAAGGAGGCCCTACACCATACTAATAAATGATTGTGGGCTAAAACCAGGTGTTTCAGTTTCATTGTCCAACCACTGTATATGGTGTCCTGTGAAAATCCATCCTATGCAGTTTGAATATTCTCACACAGTTCCTGCAGATTTTGCGGCAGAGGAGGAGTGGCACCAGGCCTAGCTAAAAAAAAAAAAGAGGACTACAATACTGCTCTCCACCGGGCAAAGTATTGATTTATTCTACTTATATTTATGATGAAATACCATTACATTTCTTTATTCCAGAAGAGCCCTTTGGCCAGAGTGAGCATCAAAGTCCTGGGTGTC
>JAMWET010003418.1:0-17500 GCA_024036415.1 Prochilodus magdalenae | reverse complement strand
AGTCTTCAGGGATAAAACCTGGTGGGGTAGGCTTTGGTTGTCCTAACAATGTTTTAAAGCCTCACATGTGCCGTAAGCAAGGGCGGGCCTTGTTGTACCCTTTGCCCCCAAGGAAGTACCAGGACAGTTGCTGTAACCTGACTTGACCCAACAGCCCGATTGTGTTCAGGCATCGAGAGTGATGTCCTCCATTAGATCCTTATTAGTTCAACAAACCCTTGGGCAGAAGGCAGCACGACGCAGGGCCGACATAGCATGAACCCAGAATGCCTTACACAAGGTCGACTGCCCGTAACACCACCTCAGTGTCGCCCCAACCCTCCCTGCAATCGAGCCTGCTCTGTGCCACGACTGTCACATGCCGAGCCTCACTAGCGGTGAATAGGTCACTGGGATCTCACACCTCTATATGTCTCGTCCTATATCCTTGTGTCAGACAACAAGTGTTGTCACGTCACAAAGACTGAACCAGGATCCACATGTCCCAAGAAAGGCCTTGTGTACACTCATCCTCCCCAACCCTACACCAAGCCCAAACCACAAATCTGCAATGTAACATGTGTCGGGAGAACATTGGACGCTGCGATGCGGAATGGGGTTATCACAGAACACCATTAGGAAACATCTAATCACTTCATGCTGAACATCGCAGTCAGAATCAGAAACTGGTTATGCGGTCAGGCAGACGCTGACCAATACTTTGTGACCTGCACAGAACTAACTAAACATACAGTTACATAAACATAACTAAAGAAGTTATCTTGTTTAGCCTGCCATAACCGTTCTGGCCTGGCATTGTTAGGACATGAAGTTGATCAGCTCCTCATATAACACAAAATCTGTTCCCGTTGGTGGTCTCCATGTATGAGCAGCCGATGACAGTCCCAATTACCAGTCCGAATGTCTTGAATTGAATTAAGTGCCTTGGGTGTAATGTGCCAAGCGCCTTGCCCCCATGCACAATGACAGCTGGAAAGAGGGGGTGGGAAAACCGTGTCACCTGAACCGCGGCTCTTCAGGACAGAGAGCAGGAAGCAGGAACGAGGAGGGGTGAGGATTCCAACACTGGGTGCAAGCTAAATAGTGCCAAGCCAAAGCCCGCAGGCTCGTGACTGTTTGCTTGAGGCCTGTAGCTGTATGTCCACCCCAACAAGCATGCTTTCAGTGCGCTTCATCCGTCCAGGAGCAGACCCTGCAGGCCTCGGCACTCCTTCTCTCAGGTTTTCTGCACTGTGGTTGCGTGACGTACTACCCCTAGGAGGAAGAGACACGATGGAGGTAAGTGGGGGCCGGTTTTCAACAGCAGCCGTTCTCGCTTTAGCCACCAGCAACACAGAAGATAAACGCATAAACCCAAATACCAGACTCACACCTGCTTCTGTGGCTTTCTCAGAACAGACCCCTTCAGTCCTCTTCTCCTCAACACCAAGCTTCTTCCAACCTCTCAGCATCCTCCTTTTTCTTCGTTCCGCTGCTAGCTCGTCCCCCCTTCTTCGTCTGCTTCCCCATCTTCTCTTCTCATGTCTCCCCATATTCTAGACGGCTCCCATGCATGCGCAACACCGTCACAGCTCACAGTAAACGGGTGTACCTTGCATCCAGGGACACCGCAAATATCGTGCTAGTTGTGACCTGTGCTCACCCGCGCCTCCCCGACCTCACACACATCTCACTCTGCAGCTCCGTAGCCAGGATCCAAGTTCTTTAGGTGTGGTACAGTGGCTCAGCTGTGCAACAGGTGTAGCTCAGGTTGCGGGACTTGGGAGCCATCCTCACGTCTTTAGAGGCTGTCGTCCTCCTTGATCCAGCTCTTACCATCCTCGCTGGCATTCTGGGCCCAGCTGCTGTTCCCATGCCACAAGTCACTACTATGCCACCCACAGCTGACCATGTGATGTAAGAAAGGATGGGCCCTATCGTTGTACCTGACTGACCCAACAGCCACAATAGCTAACATTTTGGATGAGCAGTGACATCCTCCATGAGTCCTCCTGTTAGTGCCAGCACCTTTAACGGATGACTGCACTACATGACGATGCAGAACTACATGACTACTGTGGTCGCATTATATGTTTTCAGGTGTAGTAAAGCAGCCCTGAACGCATGTCCAAAAGGCCTGGTGTCACTCCACCATCAAACCCTCTGCAGGAACTGTGTAAGAATATTCAAGATGCAAGGGATGAATTATCACAGAACACCATTAGGGACCTCTACAGCTCCATCCCAAGACGACTGGTATGTTGTATTAGCAATAATGGCGGTCTAACGTCATACTAAAAGAGTGTACTTCTGTATGTGTAACTCGATAAATATTGCCCGTATCAGTCTAAATTTGGAAATAAGCTATACATTTTGAAAATACATGCAAATATCTGCAACGACATTATTTTTATTATTATATGCAAGTATTTAACAACATTAATGGCAAATTGATGGCAAACAGATTGTGAGTGTTAAGCTAAAATTACGGCGATGTTTATTGAACAGATTTGTAGTCAGACACAGAGGCAACAAGAGCAAAGTGGACATAACAAAAGGGCAAGGCAGAGTCAGAATAGGGAAACAGGTGGGAGTCAAAACCAGGCAAACAATCAGATCAGCAAAAGTACCAAGAGAGTTAACCAGAGAATCAGAATAATGTTGAGCAACCAGAGTATCAAACAAGAAACGCTCAGTCAGCATTATCAAGTAACTAACTCCAACAAGCAGTGTGGAGAGAGGGAAGTAATTTCTAACAAACAGAACTAAATTAACCACTTGTGTGGTGTGATCAGTAGCTACCCCGAGAAAGGGATCTGGAAAATGGAATGGAATTGGGAGATGGCGGCCATGTGACAGTGACATCATCGGGTGGTGGGTTATGGGAAATGGAGTCCAGGAGATCAGAGATGATTTATTAAAATAAGTTGAATTTATTAATATATGCAAGGAACTATGCATTCGTGCATAAAAACATAAAACCCACCGCAGACACCATATCCCTTTGGTCGTCTAACGTGGCTAATAACACTATTCCACATATTCTCAAGATATGTGTTTATTTGATATACAAATAAATCCCACCCCATTTAAGTGCAATCCGATTGGCAGAGGCTTAGTGTGCTTTGTATCGACATAAGCCACCACCCGTCCAACCACACACGACCTCACATTCTGTGACTTAAGCGAAATCCAATCACAGAGTCCTCATGGTTCACATAGTGAGCAATAAAGATACTCTTGCTCTGTTCGTAAAACTCGCATTAACTCGTACACACCCTCCCACGCCGCCCTCACTTTGTCTTTACCACTCGTCACACCGCATCGGGAAAGCACACTTCAGGTTCCTATAACCACATACAATCATACATACGCTTGACTCATTTGTTAAGAACACCCGTTGCAGCGTTGCTAAACCCTCGTACGGTCCGTTCACAAATGCACACACCTTACCCCTGCATCAGAAAAAGCCCACATACTCACCCAACATCACACTTAGCGAGGCAGCATCTTCCATGCAGCGCGGACAGCATCACGGTCATCACACTCCAACAAGTGGCCAAGCATTAGCCTCAACCGAGAGTTTCTTACGTACCCACACCACTCAACATGAGTGACAAACCACGCGTACTATGGAGAACATGGAGCTCCATCCCAACTGCCACCTTTGTGCAATGCGACAATTACACACAACTACCAACCACTCCCAGCAGACAGTCAACCCTGACCCTCCAACCCATTGCCAATGCTCTATAGTCTAGTGCCACTCTGCTCTATGCTGCCTCCCCTCCAAATACCCAATCCAACCATCCCTCCACCAACACTCCCATCACATGTACAAGCCTTCCCCACCCATAAGAAGTATGATGTTTTTGTTGGCTCGGGCGGGGGCATGAACAAGTGGGAACAGCACTGTACCTGCGGTCGTCTACCACACTTCAGACACATCCAACTATAACGATGACGCACTACCCTGCATGTTCGTCCTTTCCTCCTCTGCTACTGTCACGAAACTCAACACACACGCACGTACACGCTTCTCTTCCTGAGTGGCAGGCGACGTGCTGAGATCCACCTGCTGTGACACTGTCTATGAGCACCTAGTGTCTCGCTCTCTTCTTTGCGTCACACTGCCTTGATGCCCAGCACACAACCACCACGTGCACGCTAGAGATGTGGAAATCACAGCTGAGACCGACTCGCCTCACTATCGGCTGGAAGACCAGTAAGAGAAAACAAAAGAGTAGCGTGCTTATCAAAGGATCAAGCACACCTACCTTCACTGCCATTAGCAACACACTGCCATCCTGAATTCAGTCCTGGAGCGCTTAAAGCCCAAACATCAGAGCTTTCTCCAGCACGCATCTAATTCTAACTGCGTCCAGCGCCCCCGATCAGCTAATTACGTAATATGATCCTACCGATCCACCTCGACCTACCCTCCCAGCGCAAAACCGACCCTTTTTTTTCATGGCGCTAACACTGTTACCCGACCCGCGCGTTTAGATACCTGGTGTACAGAAGCCCCCCACATCCTGCCCGCACCTCACCTGACAACCACAAACCTGCGCGGTTGACACGGCTTATGTCTCTTATTTCTTGGTCCCAGCTTTATAGCATAGAACATTCCCCCTTTTTACCGATTGACTGAGGATGGAGACAAGCTTTTACCACCTCTGACTGTGGGCTATCACACTGTGGAGCAACAGAAATGCCCAATGCAGTTGAACCAGTAGTCCACAATCCTTGTCCCCCTGTCTGGTCTGGTCATGATACCACTCATGCTCAATCAACGCCCCCCTACCCCTGGCGTTACCCCCTCCTCAGGTTCATTCGCCACTAACCACTTCCTGCTCCACCCTGGACCTCCACCCCTCCCCCTTCTCACACCTTCCCACACCTGATGCCAATGACTGAACTCATCCTTGAGACAGCGCCAGTGGTACTCCCCTTTCTGTTATTGTTCTCCTGCTGCTTCTTTGTAGGTGTTCGCACCCCGTTGTATGCCTAGTTGTTTGCCACCCTGTGTTTTTGTTTTATCGGCTGTCGTCACATCTTTTTAGGACATGTCTTAGTTGATACCACCGAGTGTATTTGCACCCCCTGCTCTCCTGCTCTTGACAAACTTGAATAAAACCACTGTGCGCTTGCAACCTGCCTCAACAAACTCCCCGCTTGCAAACAGGGCGCGTCATTGCATTATCATCTGTGAACAGACAGTTGTCATTAGTAGCACTCAACCCAATCCCCCCCCCCCCCCCCAACTACACATGCCTCTTCCGCACCTTTTCTCCTCCCCCCCCATAACACAGCAGTTCTAATTTGTTTTAATGCTGTCACACAAGAAAAATGACCAGAGTTGATCTATGAATTCACAGCAGGGCCGTACACTCCATTGCCATTTGCGGTAGTAATCTATTGCCTTGCCCTTGCTGGACATATCTCATCCATTGCGTTTGTGCCTACGCGCTAACCTGCACCAGCTCAATCGAATCGCGGCCTCTGCACAATTCTGTTACCAAGCACCAGCTAATTGATGAGTATGGCGAGACCAGTAGACAGCCACCAACCCCATGCCTCAGAGAGACACCACACCCCCACACCCTAGTATAGTGTGAAGGCCACGACACACTGCCACAGGTGCCATGTTGAAAAACAAAGTTTCCAATGGGGTCCCTCAGGCCTAAAACATTTGGTACCAGCACTCATTGGACCACATCATCTGTTTGGTAGTACCTCTAGCGGTCCAGTTATTGCAACCTCCCGGCCCAAACGTTCAGCCTCACTCAGAAGATAACAACCAGCCAAACTTATCAGGTGTGGGCCATTTCCAAGCCGTCCCCTGGAAGAAACACCACTTCATAATCAGTTTACATCATGACTTTAGGTATAATCGTGTCACGTTTCTAGAGATTGCTCAATCTTAGAACTAACCTCTTAGTCTGTTAAAATGCGCCCTGGTACTAGCGTCACATTCTGACTGGCACTGCTTCAGCTGCATGTTTTTTGGTTTTTGTAAAATGGTATCTTCTATTTGATGCCCCCTTTGTTTAAAAAAAATGCATTAAAAATTAGCCGTGGATAAATGCATTGTTGGTTTTGATTAGCCAGCCCAGCAGTTCCAAATTCGTGATGTAGCGACTCTAAATCGCAATGTTTCATAAGGACTTCTAATTTCGTGCTGGAGCTTTTGTCTATGTTCAGTAAAGCTCCATCACAGCTCCTGCTCCGCCCCGAGTTTTCATAGCCCTGCCATGGGCATGTGTCTGCCGCTGATCTATTACTCTATTACTCTCGAGATGTATTACTCTCTCAGTCATTTTCACTTCAGCGGTCTCTCGACTTGCCCAGCTTGTTTCCATGCCTGACCAACCTCTTATCAGTGCTGCTGCCCTGTATTGCCTAATGGCTGGTCTTTTCCGTCTGAGAGAGTCAGCCCAGCTAGAATATTAGTTTCCCAGTTTTGAGCCTGTGATTTAGCGTTATTTAGGATTAGCTGGCTTACGCAAACTAGCCATGCCAGGCAAATGCCGAATCATTGACAGCCTTAGTTCTTTGAAGGAGAGGGAAAAGGGCCAAAATTGGAAATCGGGCTTAGGCAGCTGGTTGACTGTGCCGTTTTCGGATGGAACGCCGATACTTTTTTGATACCCTAAGTAAATTTAGCAATTTCAAAATGTAAGATTCGATGCCTTTATATGTACCTCTTTATTTTATCTTGTTTTATTTTTTGCCGTATTTTTTTCCTTCACTTCACTCTAGCTCAGTGGCAAGAATCAAACTGATGAACACCAATCAAACATTACTATTTAAATGCTCCCATTTGGCCCAGTATTACCATATGGGATTACTGGCAAGAATGCTCTATTCGTTTTTTTATCTTGACACAGGGTACATTAGTCCTGCTCTCTAGCTTGTCTGTCATGCTGAACACATAAGCAGTCAAATCTACCCTTGTATGCATTTCAGTTGCATACTTTACTGAAGAGAATGTTGAAATATCTTCGGGCAGTGTTATGGGCTGATGACGTGAAGCTGATGTCTAGTAATTCATTTTTTATCTTATATGGCGGAGGGATTTAGTTGGAATGAGGTTACTAAGCCCGTACTAGGCAGGCTGCCCCTGGTGCACGAGAGTGCACTTCAACACTTTCACTACTAAGGAGCTGATACTTTTTAGGAATGGTTCCAGATATAGCCTGCAAAAATTCACACATTCACTGTTCGCAACTTCATTATCTGACCATCTGGTAAAACACTTTCACTGTTTTTCTGTGCACCCTATTAATGTCTGTTCCTTCTGATTTACTTGAGCTGCACATGTGCGGGGTTTAGAATTTAGTAAGAACTCTGATATAACAGGGTACTGTCCTGCATTAGCGATGCTCAAGTAGTGTTAAGCACTGCATGTACTTGCCCTAGCTAGTGAGAATTTTGTCTTCACAAATATTTAGGGATCAGCGTTAGACCCTGAGCCACCACCAGAAGGATGACATGATTATTTCCCATAAACCAAGTTCCCAACAACTTGCATAAGTCACTTCTTTCGCCATGCATGTAAATGAATGCAGCACAAAACACAGGGTCTTTAAGTTAATTGTTACTTTTAATTCAGCCTAATTGTTTTTGTGAATGAACACTCATTCTGAAATTGACTGCCAACACGTTCCAGAGAAGCTGGACGGCAGCCGAACACAAGTATGCCTTGGATTGCGACTTCGCTTGTTTTTGCGGACCTGCTACTAACATTTCCTTGGTCGGGCATGTCTAACCCTCCCCCCCCGGTACCTTTTCCAAATCGTGCCGCCCGCATGAAACCACTCAGTGTACCTGGGGGGGGGGAGGGGGGGGGGGGCGGGGGGGGGGGGGGGGGGGGGGGGGGGAAGGTTGTTAGGACCAAGAGTACTGCTAAAAACCAGCTCTGAATTATAATACACAACTGTGAGACTGATAATAATAGTGAATAAAAACAAAAAATGACAAGGGTGATCCTGGTTTTTGCTTGCACAAGGCAATGTAAGAGAGTATGCTTAAGCTGGTCAGCTAGCATTAGCATGTGTGCACTTTAGGATATGACTAGTAATACAAGTATCAGATTTTCATAATGGAAGATCAAACTAGAGTTTCTTTCGTTATATAACAACAACACTATAGTGACCCCTACAACAGTGTACATGTACCGACGATTAACAGGAACACACTGCCGCCTGAAATGCTAACCTGTAGCCATAAATACACGTTGTGGGTTTGACCCTTGCTTTCTAATTCTAAGTCCCTCAAGCCTAAAACTAAAAACCCCTTAGTCCCTGTCTTCCTGAAGTTTCTCCTCCTTCTCGCCTCTCATACTCGCGTCCCTCTGAAGTCTGAAGATGGAGGTGAAGAGGTAGTAAAGGGCTGAAGCAGCAGCAGCAGCACCACAAGAAGCTCCTGGCAGCGATGCCTAGTCCCAAGAACTCTTTGGGACTCTAATGGACCAGCGCCCGCCCCGTCAGTTACCGAAGATGAGATGGAGGACGAGGACGATGCCATGGAACTGCTGGGTAAACACATGTACCTTTAAACACTTAGATCTCAGTTAAGTTTCCGAATAGGTCCTCGGTTAAAGGGGAGGTAAGGTTTAGGTTATCAGTTAAAGTTAAGTTTGGGGTTTTTTGGGTCTCGGTTTTCATATTCATATTCATATTCAATAAATTAATAGTCAATTGATTAAATGATGATAATGATGATGATGAGAAGGATTATTATTATTATTATTATTATTATTATTATTATTATTATTATTAATATTATTATTATTATTATTATTATTATACCTTTAGCGGTTGTTATATATTATAATGTTGATATATTAGTAACTTATTATTATCAGTAATAATAATAATAATAATAATAATAATAATAGTTATTATTATTATTATTATTATTATTATTATTATGTATTATTGAACTGGATATTCATCATTGCAGGTATAAAAAGAGTCCTACAGATTTTACTTTATCATTACATTTCCTGTGATGGCTCTCCAAGCTGTTTAGTCTTTGGTTTACAAGTACCAGCAATCCACATATACACACTGCGCGTCTGTGGTCGCACAGGCAAACACACACACACACACACACACACATTCTCTCTGTCTCTCCAAAGCAATCACACACACTCACGCAGATGTAATTCATACCAGTGTATGATCCACTCCAGTCTTAAGTGTATGTTTGCGCGGCCTGTCGCTGATTATCAAGCATCACTTGGACTCTGAATGTTATGTGATTGCTGCAGTATGTGTTGCTCCAGGCTAAAGAGAGAGAGAGGGAGTGTGTGAAACCCGCGTTCACAGCCAGACTACACACACACACTCACACGTGCCTGCCTGCCTTTCATTTACATTTACTATAAGCAATCCCTGAGCGCCTCACTCTGAAGCTCTCTGCTCGGCTCTCTTGCTTTTGTGTTGTACCTTTTTTAAACGGCTCTAGCTTTTACAGTACCATCCAAAAGTTTGGGCACCCTCGTTCAATTACATATCATTTGCATATCTGGCATGCGACTGATGGACTTCTTCAGACATATACTGTTGAGGCTGATCTATAAAATTCAGAATGGGGTATTTCTGTGTAGGCTTACTTTGCTACTCTGTGATCTCTTCGAGCATCTGTGTTGAGAATTCCCTCGGCCCTGTCTTTGGTTGTCTTACATGGAGGAATGATTACTTTGTTCTTTTAGTTAAGTTTCTCATGCTTTTGTGCTCGTTCTGGACTCCAGCAGAACGGTTGCATGCTGCGGAGAACACACCTCAGTATTAACGTGTACATGTTTTCTATTTATTTGAATTTAATATATTGGAAAAAAATCATTTAATATAAAATGTGCCAGGATTTCACCAATCTGTTCAATTCAGCAAATAACTACATTAGTAACTGTGTATCAAAAATGTGTGTTCTCTGAGTAGTAGGTCTAATTATTAGGGTGATACTAGTCAGGTGGTCTTCTCCAAAGAATTTAATCATATTATTATTTTAACTATTATTTTAGCATTTATTTAAGCACATGTAAATTATTATTAATAGTGATAGTGTAAATGCATATTGTTTATTAGAATTAATATATTAATATTACATATTTTAATGTTCAGTTTTATCAAGAAAACTCACAATTGTTTGCATAAATTTGGGGGACCAAATGGCATTTTTAATTTAGTTGCCTAATTGAAAATTAGTTAACACACATCATGCACTTTTGCACTCTGTGCACTGTTTATTTGACTGGAGGCAAGGTGCTCAAACATTCACTCAAACATTGTACATTCTAATATGTACAAGTGCCATAGTGTTCAATGTAAAGGACAGCTTACATCACATCTTAATTTTTGTATTGTAAAAATGAACTCTATTTAGCCATCATGACCTCAGAAGCCTCTGCTGTGACACCACAGCTGGTGCGATGAGCTGTATGTCCTGACCCAGCATCTCTGGCTGCGTGTGCCAACGCCTTGCTAGCAAGTCCTCACCAGACTAAAGCCATTTTAGTTACCTGTCTTTACCACACTGCTGACTAAGTCGTCATCAGGGATCATTCTTCTGAGCCACAAGCCAAAAGTGGGATGCTACACAGCTATCCGTCCAAAGGTCACACAGTCATAGTGACACAGTCCGGAGTCTGAGCAGAGTGAGTGGGGTACATGAAGGCTTGCCTCCAGCAGCCTCTATGCAAAATAGACATACATGCTGAAGGGTGCATGCTCTTTTTTCCCCACAGTGCCAGAGCATAGAACCCCTTGCCTCAGCTGTGATGGCTTAGCTTGGCTACCCATGAACTCTTGCACATCATTGGTTGCAAAAGGAACGACCCTAAGCACAACTGGCACGGTCACCCATCACAGTCACACAAAGTTCAACAACTAAATGTCCATGTCCAATTAATCAAACATCAGATTACAAACACTGCGCCGTCATCTCCTCTGCACAGCTATATTCAGCTACAGCTAGTTCAGAGACAGGCTGTCCATCGCCTTCATCCTTTTATTACATTATATTATAACCTCTTAATGACGTTGGACCACGTGGTGGCGCCAATCACTTGGGTCTTCTATAACTGTGGGCTCAGTTTAAACTAAGTCCCGCACTCCCCCGTCTCCCTCTCCTTCCTGTTAGCTTGTACAAACCTGAAAGCTACCATGTATACGACTTGGGCTGGCCAACCAAGGGCTCACACACTGAGCTGGCCCCCTTTCGAGATGCTTTGGAGACACAGAATTGATCTCTCAGTGGGTCCAACAAGATGTAGGCACACACCGTTACTTAGCTTCACGTCTCATGCAATATTGCATCAGGGGCCATGTGTCTTGGTTACAGCCAGAGTTAGGATATGTTAATCAAACCCTAAACCGTTTGGTGGTTTGACTCCATGTGTCAGGGATTCCTGGGCTTGTAACAGCTTGATTTACATTTAAACAATGGATTTACATTAACCCTTTTAAAAGCTTTCCCTTTAAACCAACGATAATTCTTTATCTCTCCATGCAAAATTCAATCTGCTCACTCTTCAGAAGTAGAGGAGCACTTTTAGACTTTTTGTGGCGAGGCTCTGAAAGGAACTCTGACTGTCTGACAGGAACTGAAGATAGACAGTCAATAGTGTTTATCCAAAGGGCATGACTAAGTCGCCTAAACATCAACTCTCTTCTCTTCCCCTCGCACCTCCTGTGTGGTAGAACAGAATTTGAGCAGTGAAGCGGATTTGGGTTAAACTGGAACGGCTCTGTAGCGCCGGGCAGTGTGAGCTATCCGCAGTGTGTGAGTGGAAGCCTGCAGAATAAAGCTGGTGTACTGAAGACGTCTCCTGCAGAGGATGCTGGGAGATTAAAAGATTAGTGCAGTTCTGTGCCAGTGAGCGAGAGAGAGAGAGAGGGGTGAGCGAGGCTGGAAGAGGAAAAAAAAGGGGGAACAGCTCAAAAGTCCAGACTTCTATTAGCCAGGTAAGGATGTGTTGGGCAATTCGAGGTTTGAGTGTGTTCTGCATTGTTCAGTGGTTTAGGTGCAAACCAAGTCATTCAGTGATTTTACGTGGCATGAAAATTTGCAGACTATGGATTTCTTTACAGTGGTAGTGATGGTAACCAGGGGTCCTGATGTCTCCAACACAATTATAGCCATTTTATTTACTTCACAAAACCTCCAGCAGACCTACATGTGTCTTTTTCAGAGGGTGCGCACCTCCAACGATCCTCCTGGCCTTACAAACTTCTGATGGCTAGCGCCAGCCAGTTAGCTATTGCTGCATACCCCCCTCTGTAGAGGTCAACCCATCCAAGGCAATCTACCATCTTAACCCAAGACTCTGGGAGTGCACAGAGTTCCGGTCAGCACAAACGCTGCCAGGCACTCGCTCACCTCAAGCCCCGCTGCTCCCCCAGGGTTGTGTCCTCATCTCCACAGTGTTGAGAACATAGCCCTGGGCAAGGAGTAGGGGTTCTTACTGCAGAGGAGTGTGTACCCAGCAGCAGAACTTCACATAACATTCCGAATCCAACTTTTAGAGGCCAGCACCAGCCAGTAGTTGGTCAGCAAAAGTTTGGCCAGAAAACTCATTTAAAGAGTTTAGTCTAAATCTAGTCAGCTATTCAAGATATTTGCTTCTGGAGTTTCGTACTGTTGCACTGAAGCTGCAAAGCTAATGAAGCTCATACCTTGGCAGGTTGCATGCCTAAATCATAATCATCATAATTTCATAGAACGAGCCGTGGGAGCCAGCTTTAGCTGCAATCCAGATTGGTGGTGTTTAAAATTCTGGTTGCTGGGCCTACTGACAGAACTTGAGCAGCCTCTGAACTTGATGGCAGTCCAGTCACCATTTACCCAGCTATGGGAAACCCTGGTAGGCTTCATTGCTCCAGTGCAGCTGGTACAGTACAGTGAATGTCTTGATCCATGTGTGAAAAATAGCTCCACAGCAGATGTTACTGATGGGCTAAGAGGAGAGGTTTCATGTGGGCGTAGCCAAAGTCCATAGTGTGAAGGAAGTAGCTGAATCTGCAGGTGTATGGCAGCGTATGGTCTACCAGCAGTGGCACAAGTCCCAGTCTACAGGAAAGTCTCCTCAGACTCGTGCCAGGGTAGGCATCCACCAAATCTGGTCCTACAAGTCTGTACAGTGTGTAGACACGTAAACATGCAGTTTGTGAAATGCCAACCAGCATACAATTAGCTACAGTAGCTCTAGTACAATAGTGATGAGGCAAACTTCAGAGGTCCTGACTGATTGACCACCTTGGTTGACCACCAAGAGGTTTTCATGCCATCATCCCATACTGCTCCGTTAGTGTTCTTACTGTGCCATGGCTGTAGCCTTTGTTAAGCTTTCACTTACAACCAAGGACATGCTGTAAAAGTTGTGAAATCTTTCAGCCTTTGGAGCAGCCCCCCCAACACCCTACTCTTAGGCTTTCATTAAAGTCCCTCTTCCCCTGAGTGCCCACGGTTAGCTGCTGTTTCTCTCAGCAGGGAGAGAGCCTGGGGTCCAATTATCCCGAGACAGCCACTCTCATCCTCACCTTCATCGCCCCGCATCCTGGGGATGGTCAACCTGGCAGGAAATCCATGCAGCCCCCTTCTCCACACTGCTGTGGTGGGAGGCTTTATGTGTGTTTCATTATCACTGCGCTGCTTTACTGATCGCACTGTAGAGTTGGGGTTCATACCGTGGCTCCCCTGCCCCAGGACACCCACACTGGTTTTTAAATGGTCCCTAATTACCACTCCCTACATTGGAGAATTAAAAACACTGCTGGGAACACTATTATAGGCAACAGAAGTCACCCACTAACACTAGTGTTGCACAATTCCAGGTTATCTGGAATCAAATCTGTTTCTATGGCAGGAGCCGACTACTTGACCCCATGTTGTTTTGATCTGGACAGGCAGTGGTAAAGCACTATAACCGAGATTAAAGCATCCTAAACTTAGGGGACCCAGGTTTGAGTAGGTAGGTTAGAATTCAGCTTCTTGCACATACTGAAGAGCAAGGAGGATAGTATACAGATCCTAAGAGAATGAAGCTTCATCTTCGTTAGCTTCTTATTTGACTTTTCCAGTCCACCTTAAGTGATGATCGGTTACGTTGATGGTGTGCTGATGCCAGTTTGCATATTCAGTGCCATTTAAGGTGGATTGGAAAAAGAAGCTGGAAAATAAAGTACCTCACCTTCATCCTCTTTTCCAAGACGTTCTGTGAAAAGCATTCATTCGCTGGTGGTGTGTAGAGCTGGTTATTAAACTCCCACTACTCAAACTCAGACTCTCTCCTGCTTCATTCTCATCTCCCTCACAATGTCCCTCAAGCCGATTCCCATGACAAAACCCCAGAGTAAATGGATTCAGAGAGCCATCTCCCAGCATTTCGGCTCTTAGAGCGATTGGCCAAGACTCGCCCCCCTCTCCTATACATGCCCATTAGTATTTACCACCTACACTAAAACATTCTATGTATCATTGTTAGAGGCAAGACCGTCACGATCATGATCTTCTAGCTGACAATCATCATATGAATAATTGCATTCAAGAATAAAAAATTTTCTTTTTTTTTTCTTCATTGTGTATAACTATTTAATTACAAGCCTGAATTGGCCAAATGAGCTAATTAACCATCTTACTGAATTATGTACTCCATGCTTGTATGTGCGGGGTAAGGTCAGAAAACGCACTCAACGCAGGCAAATGCAAATGCCAAAATGTCATTCTCTGCTGCACAAACTCATTGTGTGTTTTTACTGTGGGTGGTAAAACACCCAGTAACTAAGGGGGATCTACTGTTATTCCAACTGCCCCAGCAGCTAAACATGAACAGCAGAGTAACACAATCTGTTTCACCCGCTCTGTTTTAATTAAATGGAGATAAAGTAGCATTTACGTTCAAACAAGTGGACCATTTCAGTGTTCCTAGTCTTTCTAGTTCAGTGTTTCTCAACCCTGGTCCTGGAGGCACCCTGCCCTGCACATTTGAGTGGACCCCCTGCTTTAATTCACCCCCTGCTACTCTGAATAGGCTGGTTGATGAGCTGAAGTTGAAGCAGGTGTGCAGGGAGAGTACTACAATGTGCAGGGCAGACAGTTGAGAAAAGACTGTTTTATAGTGCTTGGCCCCACTATTTTTGGAATGTGTTGCAGGTATCATTTTCCGAATGAGCAAACATGTACATAAATGAGTTAGAAGAACAAAACATTAACGCAGCTTTACAGTATGGGAGAACTGGGGGATCTGAAACTTCTGCTAAGTGTGGGATTGCAGTGCTGTTGGGAAGGAATGTAAAGGTCACCACCAATTTATTGAGCTACACATACAGAAGTAGTGTCTCTCAGTATGGTGTCGGACCGCAACATTTGCTAACTCAACATGCCGGACGTCTTGGCATGGAGTTATAGAGGTTCCTAATGGTGTCCTGTGATAATCCATCCCATGCAGCTTCAATATTCTCGCACAGTTCCTGCAGGTTTTGCGGTAGGTGTGGAGGTGGAGTGACACCAGGCCTTCTGGACGTGTGATGTGTAACAACATACTGTTCATCTTGGTGCTGACCTGGTGTCTCCACACATGGATCCACTGTTCATTTTCACCAAGACAAAAGTGGGTCTTGTGACAGAAGACGGCCCACTGCCATTCTGAGTCACTCCATGACAGTCTGGCTCGACACCCCTGCAGACTGGTGATGCTGACATGGTGTTAGAAGCAGTCGTCGTTATGGTCTGTCTGCATGCAGTCCTGTGCCGTGCAGTCGTCTGCCAGGACGGCTTCCACTAACAGGAGGCATCACTGCTAAATGTGTGTCTGCTGTTGTGGCTGTTAGGTCAGCCAGGTACCGCGCTAAAGCCCATCCATGCGCACGTCGCAGGCGTTCTGATGTCTTGCATTCTTTTATCTCTGTTAGCTCTCACACGCATTTGAAGCCTAGTCTGAGATCTGTCCTTGGCCTATCTTCCTCATTCAGTCTCTTTTTTCTCCTCCTTGTTTCTTCTGACAGCATCCTCTTCTGTTTCTTCTCAGAGCCTCTGCCATGGTATCCATGCAGGGAATACCGAGCTATCGGCCTTCTTCTTACCACACGCTAGCAACCAGTTGTTGGGGTGTGAACAGCGACGCCTTAAACAGCATCATGTAGTGCTCGCTAAACGTACTAGCGAACATTGCTCCAAAGTTACACACATGTGCTGTAGCCTAGCAGGCATTCCAGGCTCGTAGTGGCAGCGACAGAGATGCTGTTCTCTCTTTGTAGCAGCAAAATCATTTTAAGGCTGTTATTTTTAGATAAACTTAGTACATATTGTTGATTTAAACATCTTTTCTCTTTGCTGTTTCTGTCTGAATACAAGAATCATCGTTTTGTGTTTCCACTTTATTTAGACACACACATACACATGCACACACACACACATACACACGCACACACACACACACACACACACACGGACACACACACACACACACACACACAAACACAGAGACACACCCGCACACACGCGCGCACACACACCTACACACACACGCACACACACATACGCACACACACGCACACATACGCACACACACACACAGACATGCACACGCACACACAGACACACACAACTACACACACATACACGCACACACACACACGCACACATACGCACACACACACGCACACACACACACACAGACATGCACACGCACACACAGACACACACACACACGCACACACCTAAACACACACACACATACACGCACACACACACACACACGCACACATACGCACACAGACACACACACGCACACACACACACACACACACACGCACAGACACACACACACGCACACACATACGCACACACACGGACACGCACATACACACACACGCACGCACACACACACACACAGACACATACGCACACAGACACAGACACATGTAAACACACACGCACACACACACACGCACGCACGCACACACACACACACACACAGACACATATGCACGCACACACACACACACATACAATGACGCACACACATACGCACGCACACACACACACACATACAATGACGCACACACCTACACATACGCACACGCACACAGACACACACACATACACACACACACACACACAGACAGACACACACACGCACACAGACACACATACACACACACAAACACACATACACACACACAAACACACACACACACAGACACACACACACAGCATCCCAACATTTTGGGAATTGGGTTTGTACTAAATGAAGACAAAGTAAGTGTGTGTAAGCGGTGTGTGTGTCCATTTGTGTGTGTCTGAGCGTGTGTGTGTGTGTGTCTCCCTGTAGACCCCAGACTGATACAGACACTGACTGAAAGTTTCATCAGTTATATCGAACAATCTGTCAGATTAACCAAGGACTGCACTCAGACATACAGAGAGAGAGGGAGAGAGAGAGAGAGAAAAGAGTAAAGAAGGCAAGGCAGAAGGATGAAAAAGATAAGCGACAGGAGAGAGGAAAAGAGAGACT
>JAMWET010003417.1:0-29039 GCA_024036415.1 Prochilodus magdalenae | reverse complement strand
TATCAGTCATGTACTGATGGGAGAAAGTGGTGAAAGTCAGACTGGTTTAGTTACTCTATCTGAATACAGAGAACACTAAACTTACAGCCGTTTTCTCATTGGGTACTTTTCAGACAGTCCCTTAATCACTAAATCGCCAAAACACATTTCAGAAAACTCTTTCATGATACAGGCTTCATGTGTATATGTCTCTGGAGTAAGAAAGTATTTTTGTTTATCTGATTAAAATGAAAGACACAGTCGAATATGCGATCATTCCCACAAAACAGAAAATTAACCCCATAACTCATATGCTTTTTCATTTTCACTTTGATCGCAGCCATTTTGTGATTCAGATGTTCTGTTGGTTCATAAAGCTCCTCAGAAACAGGACAGCAGATCCAGGATCAGGTCTGCTTCCCTCCTTACAGACCTCCATCACTACATAGTGTAGAAGCACTGCTCCAGGATCAGCACGCCTGGACATGCTTAGTGAACAGCTCTCTGAGATAATGGCGTCTGCACATGCCTCCCTAGGGGGATGGGCTCTACTGGTGCAGGTTTCGTTTCTCTGTCTGGGTGAATGTAGCACCGAGTGGTGGAGCTCGACTCTGGGTTTTACTCACTGTGGTTCAGTCCTGCTGCTGTACTTCTACCAGCACAGATGTAGATAATGAATAACCGCAGTACAAAGTCAAGTCAGTTTAAAAACAACTAGATAACGAGGTCAGTTCCGGTACGAGTAGTTATAAAGTGCTCGAGGAACTCAGAATGAAAACTGAAGTGTTGAACCAGTAAGTAAGTCTTTTACTGGTGCAGGTTTTGTTTCTCTGTCTGGGTGAACACACCAGGAACGCTTTGTTAAAGTTTAAACATAGTCAAACTATTTTTATATATGCTATACAACAACAAAAAATGCTTTTCAAAATTAATAAATAAGCATGGAATTTTAATGTGTGCTTATTTCATAAATTCAGGCAAACATGCACTTAGTCTCTCTCTCTGTCTCTCTCTCTCTCACTTTTGGAATAACATTATTATATACTATCATTATATCATTAACAACAATAATAATTCATCATAGCTAGAAGATGGCAAAACATGGTTGGCCCACTAATGGCAAAGCTGGTGGTCCATTAGTGCTTTATTCAGAGTTTTACCTACATTTATTCAGGGCTTCACCAACATTATGTTGAGAAAATGGTCATCAAGGAGAAAATGCACTATATTAAAAAGAGAAATGTTTGTGTAATTCAGATATAGAAGAAGCTTCTAGAAGTTTCCTTTCCTTTACTCCATACATTTGCACATGTGGAAGATCTAAGAACTGCTTTTAGTTAGTCTACAATCGTCTTTTGATTGTGTACTTTTTAGACGATCCCTTAATCACTAAGTCACCAAAACACAATCCAGAAACTTCTTCAGTAGATTTTTAGACTATGTGTATATTTCTCCGGAGTAAGAACATAATTTTCTTTATCTGATTAAAATGAAAAAGTCGAATATGCGGTCATTCCAACAAAATTGTAAATTAATATCATACAGTGGGAAATTTTTGAATTTGATACACTGCTGATTTTGCAAGTTTTTACAATGTATGATTTTTAAATAAATAATTTGCATTTTATTGCATGAAATAAGTATTTGATAAAATAAAAAAAACAGTTAATATGTGATACAGAAACCTCTGTTTGCACTTACAGAGGTCAGATGTTTCCTGTAGTTCTTGACCAAGTTTGCACACCATGTAGCAGGGATTTTGGCCCACTCCTCCATACAAATCTTTTCCAGATCTTTCAGGTTTCAGGGCTGTCGCTGGGCAACATTGAATGCGCCCCTTCCAAAGATTTTCTATTGGGTTCAGGTCTGGAGTCTGGCTAGGCCGCTCCAGGACCTTATGAAGCTGCTCCTTAGTTGCCCAGGAAACTTAGAAACTGCCTTTTATAAACAGAACTGGACTTCTGAACCACTAAGTAAATCTTAAGGCCTGTCTTACATTAGACTCAGCTTTGTTTAAAGATGTTCTCAATGCAAATACAGACTAGATATGCAGCAATCTCATCTTCAGTCTATCAGTTGTGTGTAGGAATACAGTGTACATATTTACAATGTTATAGCTCTGTCAGAAGATTACTGCTACATGCTTAAAAATATCTGTGTCATTTTCCACTCTCATGTTACTTCTTTTTTGTTCTTTTTCAAAATAAATTCATAGTTTAATTATATATAGTTTAGTTGTCCCTGCTGGGAACCTTCTCATTGTCCTCCCCATATCAGTTTCACTCATAAATATAAAATTACAGTTTGATTTCTCATTAAACAAATGGCCTAAAGTTTCTGTCAGGGGGTACATGTTCCCAGGGGCCAAAAAGACGGGACAGCCACTGGTCACATATAGTTTGTGGGTGGTTTTGCACATTCTTTTGCCATCTTCTGGAATGGATAATCTTGCCCATGAACCCCCAGCCCAGTGCTTCATGACATCTTATCATCATTCAGAGCTTTCCAAGCTCTACCAATATCTGGCATCCCACTAGATCCTTGCACCTAGGTTTCCAGTGACTTCATCATCATTTCATGGTCACCTCTGAGCCTTGGCATGGCCCCCTGGTCCAGTGGTTTCTATAAAACCCACTGGCTGTATGGCTCCTGTTATGGTTATGGTTCATTTCTATCAGCTCCAGTACCCATGCTGGCTTTTGGGATCAGATCAGGTCACATTGGTTTAGTACTTTAGCAAAATACAGGGCCAATTAAACCTACAGGTGTCTCCTTATTGTGTACGTTTTAGACAATCCCTTAATCTCTAAATCACAAAAACACATTTCAGATACTTCTTCAGTGAATTAACAGAATACATGGTTATTTCTCCAGAATTAGAAAGTATTTGTTAATCTGATTAAAATTAAATGATGGACAGTCAAAATCATATATTTTTTTAATTTCTCTTTGATTGCAGTCGCTTCGTGATTCAGAGGTTCTGATGGTTTATAATGCGCCTTAGAAAAAAGGACAACAGATCTGCTTCACTCTTTACAGAGCTTCATTACTACATAGTTGTCAGGACAAAAAGACTCCGGAGCGACGTTTGCTTAGCTAAAAGCCAAGGCAGTTTATTCAGAACAATAGCGAACAATCCAATACAGCAATACCAAACCAGCAGAGAATGTAGGGCTTTAAAGAGTAGTAAGGGACAGGTGTCAAAAGACCAGAAAGACAGTAAATCAGTGTAAACGCTCAGAACTGCCAATGAATGGACAAAGCTTCGCAACGCACACATTAGGAAACACGGAGTATTTATGTGAACGTTAATTGGCTATTAGAACTCAGGTGACCAGGAGCGAACGGGAACTGCCGACTGGGAGCACGTGCATGTGACGTCATCGGGCGTGGCCCTCTGGGAAGTGGAGTCCGGAAGAGCGAAAAGACCAGAGAGACCCGGAGGCGTGACAATAGTGTAAAAGCAATGCTCCAGGATCAGGATCCAGGACATGCTTATTGAACAGCACTCTTTATAATGGCTTACCTTTATTAGGTAAACAAAATAAACAATAGATAAACGATAAAAAGAGAATTTATATATATATATATATATATATATATATATATATATATATATATATATATATATATATATATATATATATATATATAGTTAAGATATTTACATATCTGCACTCAATGCAATAATGGAAATAAACTACCTCAACAGTTACAATATAAAGAGGAAAAAAAAGAGCATAATTATAATTACATATTATTATAAATGTTTAAAGTGGCTGTACATGGATGTGCAAAATATGCAGATGTACAGTTGACCGTATATGGAGGTAGAACTACACTATGGATAATATGTATCACACAAGGTGATTGTACATAAATAAATGTGCATAATGTGATAATGTTCATAGTGAACAAGATTAGTCCAGAGGTAGAAATCAGTCGGTCAGTGAGGTGTTGTGGTGGCCACATCTCCTAGGAAGAAGCTGTTTCTCATTCTTGTTTGTTTTTGAATGGATGACCCTGTACTGCTTGCCAGATGGCAACAAATCAAGCAGGCAGTGTTCAGAGTGTGTTTTGTCTCTGCTGATATTGTGGGCCGCCTTCTTTAATTGACTGGCATAGACACTGTCTATATTAGGGTTGGTCATTTCCAATGATTCATTCAGCTGTCCTGACCACATGATACATGTCCTTCCTCTCTGAGACTGTGCAGCTAGAATAACACAAGATCATACAATGAGAGAGCATACTCTTAATGTTGCTGCGGTAGAAGTTCACCAGGGGTTTTTGAGGGAGCCAAGCCTGTTTCAGCTAGTTCAGGCAGTACAGTCTTTAGTGTGCCCTCATGCTTAGGTATCATAAGGTATTATGCAAACCTGTTAGATGACAGGTTATGTGGGTTATGTGAGCAATTACAGTGTTAAACAGTACAGAAGTACAGTCCACAAATAACATCCTCAAATATGTGTTTGGTTGTTCCAGGTGTGTCAGTGCCATGTCGAGTGCCAATGAAACTGCAGATCCACAGGGATGGCAGCTCTAGTATGGGAAAGAACCTGCCTCTCAAAGCATTTCATGACTATCGATCGCTTTGTTGATATCCACTCTCTGTAGGGTTGATCTCATCTGATGACTCTTCAGAATCAGTGTCTGTTTCCCGGCAGGTGGGCAGTTTAATTGGCTCCTCTGTTTTGGTTATTGAACTGAGCAAAGACTGATGTCATCACTGGCCTGTACATAGAGTTTAAAAAATCACTTATTTGTTATTCACTTTAGAAATGATTGTTACATACATACAGTGGGGAAATAAGTATTTGTCTCCCACCTATAAAGAATGGAGAGGTCTTTAGTTTTAATGTACACTTCAACTGTAAGAGACAGATCTAAAAAACCAGAAAATCACATCGTATGATTTTTAAATAATTAATTTGCATTTTATTACATGAAATAAGTTTGATCACCAACCAGAGTGTTAGTCTTATATATACATATACATATACATATACAGTGCCAGTCTGATTTTATTCCATTTCACACACTGTGGGATTGTTGTTCTCAAAATGTTACTCAACACACTGTTTGTAGCTGTGCTTGTTTCTGTGAATTAGGGCCTGAACATTTTTGTTGACAATAAACTCTTGAAAATTTGACTTTACAGTTGCTGTGTTATAAAAAAAAAAGTGATAAAGGTTAATTAAATTTTTTTTTATATTTTATTGTATAATAGTTTAGTAATTTATTTTTTAGTATGATAATCCCATCAATAAAAATTACATGGTAAAAACTTATACTGAATTCATATTTGTGTTTGTTCTTTTGTTTATTAAAATATTACGTCTTTATATATTTTTCAAATTCCAAATTGTAAAAAATATGTTGTAGGTATTATATCCCTAAAGTGGCAGGTATGTCACCACACTCACTTGTGTTCTTGATCTGAGTATCTAGTCATGTTCATGTTCTTAGGTTCTGAGTCTTGCTTTGGTATCTTGGTTTTGTGATTATGGATTTGTCTCTGCTGATACCTTCCTGTGCTTTGTCCCATGTCTGTTCTTACTATTATTCCTGGACAGCCCTTAATAAAACCACTCTGGACTTGCAACTTGTCTCAACCCCTTTATCACAATTAGAGAAAAATTGTGGACATGGGACGCTGCCTACAGGACAATGCCAGCTGGATAGTTTTGTTTGGGGGACAATTCTCAGTCCAGCAGGGACACTGATGTGCCACTGACTGTGGTCCACTCACATCAACACCACACACACTAACACACCACCACCATGTCCATTGAAGAACAGGGTAATACAGTACACAGAGAAACAAATGGACTACAGTCTGGACCGGTACACCTACAGAGTGCCCTATATGGTCAGTGGGGCTGATAACATGCATAAAGAGTGTAGATACAAGGAGGCGGTTTTAACGTTGTGGCCGATAGGTTATATGAACCGATGACGTAAGTATCTTTTAACTTTCACTTTCAGCCTTAAAACCTGCAGGTATTGTCTTTTCAGGATCCAAGAGACGGCGCACCTAAACTGGACGTTGTTTTACTTTTCTAACAATCTGTTCCTACTAGACAAACTTTAAAGGACAGGCGTTATTTCGATGCTGAAACGAGGTTATTCAAATCATTAAAGAGCGACCAAGCGAACCCCGGAACATGCTGCCTGCGAGGAAGACTGTCCGCGGATTCTCTTAATACAAGTAGGATGAGCATTCTGTGTTATGGTGTGACTTTAAACCCTATAAAGTAAAGACTATCTAAGTTTAAAACTAACTCTAATAGTAATGATTCTTTCCACAGCGAATATATCCTGATGTGTTATTTCCATACGTTTCACAACTGTGTTTACTTTCGAACGTACGAAGGCAGAGCTGCCTGAAGAACACTCCTAAGGGCATAGAAATCTGAACATGGCCCTCCGGCAGTCCAGTAAGTGTAATCATTTACTATTTATTTACTTACAAGGTAGCATTATATAAATATTATACTGTGGTAAACTTGATTTCACGTTGGCATTAGGCTAAGGGACCGTCTTCAAATTACACTACGCAGTAAAGACGCATGTTAAGATCAGCGGGGAAAAACACTTCCCCCTTCATTGTAATGGAACTGAGCTTTCTGAGCCACAGCAGGCTTTTAGTAAATCACACATTAACAACCACATAGTCAGAATCTTTCAGAAAAAAGCTTTATTTATTGATCTGTTAACAAAAAAAGCAGTTCATAGCTTGTAATTACAAAGCCCACGTGAATTAATTATATGGAATACATGTTGTATACAAAAGTTTGGGTACCTCAACTACAATAGCTTTTAAAAAAATAAACAAAACAAATATATACAATTATTTTAACCACTGATATATTGGTAACTTTAACCCCTAAAGATCTGTAGTGAAAGATTTTTGTGAATTCATTGGAATACCTTTTTAACATTTTAGCAGGGTCACTCAGAAATAAGTTGTATGTAATCAATGTGTAATGCTTATGCTATAAAATGCCTCTTATACTGGTATGTTTAATCCCTGTGGTTCTGTAGTGGAAGATTTCTATGAATTAATTTCAATAACTTTTGTTATTTTGTTGTTTTTGTTATTGTTTAATAATATCACTCCAAAGCAAGTTGTACTGAATCAAGTGTAGTCCACACAATTTAATACACCTCTTATACTGTCACATCTATTCCCTCTTGGGCTGTAGCAAAAGGTTTTTATAAATTTTTTATTAATTTCAATAGATTTGAAATGTTTGCTAATATCACTACACAACGAGTTAAACACAATTAAGTAGCACCCAGTTGTATTATTATATTGTTGTCATTAACACTTGGTGGTCTGTAGTGAACAGTTTTTGTAAATGAATGTAAATAGCTTTTGAAGTTTGGTAAGGCTAAAAGACGAGTTCATTGTCGACAGAAGAGTCTTGGTTATTTCTGGCTGAATGTCTTTCAGTAAGCATGTGGGAAATAGATCTAGTAGGCAGGTCGATTTAGAGGATTAAATAATATGAACTTGTTTGGTGAAGTAGAATAAAACAGTTATACTGTTCTCTAAATCTGGATCGACTTTAACTGTATGAGGTAGTACATTAGGCAATAATTTGCATGTATAAAATTTTTAGTCTAATGCTTTCAAACTTATCATTAAAGAAATTCATAAAATCATTGTTACTGTATACTGGTGGCATCTATGGTTCAGTATCAGAATGGCTCTTAGTTAATTGTGCTAAACAATAATCTTTTATATAATATTTTTTTTGTTATTTTCATTTTTTGTTATTTTTTATTACTCTTCTGTACTTATACTTACTCATGAAGTATTCCATACTTTCAGGCAGTTGTCAGACAGCATTTACCCTCTAGATTTCTAACAGTCTGTTTTAGTCTTTAGAAGGAAAAATGTCGAATGGCCAATAATCTAGGTCAGCAGGTTTAAACAGACAGCTAATGGAATTTGACAGATCTGGCAGGTTCTCAATAAAGTCATTAGGTGTAGAGGATAGCACGTATTACACAATAAGATAAGATAAGATAATCGTTCTTTGATCCCACAGTGGGGAAATTTGCAATGTTACAGCAGAGGAGAGGAAAGAACAGAAGTGTTCAGAAAATATACAAATAATAAATAAGATCTATATACAAAAAGTACAGAAAAATATAAATAAAACAAAAAAATGTAATTCCAGAAGACAGGATTGTGTTATGCAGTTTTATTGCACATAGTAGAAATAGAAATAGACTACTGAGTGCATAGATGAACATTATTTACATTCACATTTACGGCATTAGCCGACGCTCTTATCCAGAGCGACACAAGGTAAATCATATTACAGTTAGGCCAGTGCAGTGTTAGGAGTCTTGCCCAAAAACTCTTATTGGTGTAGCACAGCACAGTCACCCAGACCAGGAATCAAACCCCAGTCTCCCACATGGAAAGGTAGCTTCCTGATGGGTAGTGGTGTTATCCACATTTATCATGGTTAAAGCTAATTTCAGTGATTAGATAGTGATCTGTGACTGCTGTGCTCTGAAAAAGAATAGACAAATTATCTATGTTTATACCAGAGTTTAAAACTAAATCCAGAGTGTGCTTGAGGTAATGAGTGGGGCCTGTTATACACTGAAAAAAATAATGTGTTGGATTTACTTAAAAAAATCGAGGCAACGTTTTGCACCAATTTTTTTAAGTAAATTCAACTAGAAGATTTTTTGAGTAGGTTGAACTAAAAATCTTTTTTTACACCAACTCAATTTTATTAGGTTCATACAGCTTAATATCGAGTCAGTCCAACTTAAAGAAATCAAGCTCAATTTACATATTCACCTTTAAATATTAAGTCAGTCCAACTTAAAGAAATCAAGCTCAATTTACATATTCACCTTTAAATATTAAGTCAGTCCAACTTAAAGAAATCAAGCTCAATTTACATATTCACCTTTAAATATTAAGTCAGTCCAACTTAAAGAAATCAAGCTCAATTTACATATTTGCCTTTAAATATTAAGTCAGTCCAACTTAAAGAAATTAAGCTAATTTACATATTTGCCTTTAAATATGAAGTCAGTCTAACACAAAGAAATCAAGCTCAATTTGCATATTCATCTTTAAATATTAAGTCAGTCCAACTCACCTTAATGAATTATAAACGTAAAAACAGACTTGTGATAAACATATTACTTAAATATAATTTTATTAATACATTCCACATTTTAGTTTTTTAAGTGAACAAAAAGTCAGTCCAAAAAAAAAGTCTAGTGACCAGCTTAATGAAAAATTTTAAAGAGTCTGTAAAAACAGACTTGCCAGATAAACATTCATTACTTAAATATAATTTTATTAATACATTCCACATTTGGCAGAAAGTGAAACAAAAGGCAACAGGCAACAGTCTCCTAAAAAAAAGGTCTAGTGACCAGCTGCATAGTTTTACATTTTAAAGAGTCTGTATATCTTTGGCAGAAGCTTGCCAGTTTTAACTGTCATCTTAAAAATCCAAACATTTTATGAACGATGACTGATTGGTATGGTTGTGGGGGGGGACGGACGGACGGACTATAAAGTGCACACAACAAACTGAAAACTTCTTACCAAGACAACATTTCACTGTTATTAGAATTTGTCGGTAACATCTTTAACCAAAATAGCAGCATGTTACACAAAACAAAACTTAAATCCTAGAATGTGTTCAAGTAGGGAGATACTGTTAGCCTATGAAGTGCATAAAACAAACTGAACATTTGTAGTTAAGAACACTATTATAAAATGACGACAACATGTCATTAGCCAAAAACAGCATCACTTTACACAAAAAAAGTTCCTTAAACAAACCCTTAGACCAGCTGCTTAGCAACCTGCACATACCTCCTTAGAGACACGGAGTTCGACACCTTTAACTCAGCAATTTGGACTTCAGAGAGTGAACTTTTGGTGAAAGTTTCCCAGAGTCAAGTTCTAACAGCATCTTCTGACAAAATTCAAACGTGTACCTGAGTTGTTTGGGGTAACTAAGGTTCACAGCATAGATCAGGCCCAGTAGCAAGGCACATGCCCTTGCTACACTGGACAACCCAGCCAGAACTTCTCTGCCCTCCAGCACAATCCCCACATCCAATGGGTCATCCTGCGTAGAGCCATCTTTTGTGAAAATCTTGATCGAGTGCTGTGCAAGGTCCTCTTGCACTTCATCAATTGTGGCATCCTAAAATAAAAAGCATATATAATGCTACATTTGGACTAATTTCTGCATATCAAGATGCACAAATACCTTTCAATACTCATTTTAAAATGAAGGGTTTTACACATTAAGCTTGAAACAGGAAATTAACCAGTGACAATTACAATTTACAGGAATATCCCAAAAGTTAAGGACTAGTATTGTTGTTGGACACCCTTTTAGCCCAGTGAAGTGAAGCAACTCAGGATCTATTCCACAAGTGGTCAGAAGACATCTGGAGGGATATTAAGCCATGTAGGCTGTACAGCCAATCAGCTCTATGATAATTTTGGGTCAGTATCTGTGGTGTGAATGGACCACATTTAATTTATAGTTAGTTGCTATGTATATGCTATACTGTAAGTAGCTGCAAAACTATCACCTGAACTCAAATATTATTTATAACCATGAACTTATTCTGAAATTGTATATTTACTTACATGGTAATCCTTAATGAGATGATCTACATTCTCAGAGAAGTATACCACCTAGCAGCGGATCACCACGTCTCTGCGCTTTTCAATAGTCTCTTCCTATTAATGAAAAAAGAGAAACATTTACCATACCGTACCGAATGAAGAGTCATACCACTCGATGCTGATGGGATAAAATGTATGCAAAAAATGACATTTAATCCATAATGTTTGATATAAAAATGTGGTTCCTTGATTTGTGTGGGAGGCTCATCACGGAAAAACTTTGTGCCAAACATCAATAAAAACAGAATGTAGCAATTTACAATCATTTATCATTTATGTACAAACAAAAGACAATATTTCAGATATTAAAGTTGCGAAATTACTGTTTTTTTTAAATGCCCATTTTGAATTTCCAGCAACAGATCTCAAAACATTTAAGCACTGGTCCAGCAAAAATAAATGATAATGAAATACTAGTTTAATTATTTTTCAAAAACAGTAAAATATTTCTCAATTTTAAAACCTGAAAATGTTGTCTTTGTACTGTTTTCAAATAATGTTCTAATTTTTTTTCTTGGAATTGGGGTTGTTTTGTTCAGGGCAATGTACAGTATGTCACATCTTTCAATCCAGTGTTAAAACCTAAAGCAGTTACATTCTGGACCTTTATAGATATATATACACACATGTACATAACTGCTGCACCATTTAATGTTGAAATCTTTTTAAAGACCCTGGTAGTGCAACTGAAAGCAATATGCATTTTATTTTCAGTATTTTATTTTATGACTATTATAAAATTTGAGGATCAGAGAGACGATACAAATTACCTTAACATTAATTTGAAATTTGTAGTTAATGCATGTAAACAGTAAAACTGTTTAAGCAATAATGTAAATATGAAATGTGTTAATCCAATTTTAGGTTACATGTGTTTAAGGCAGCTAATATCTGAAGTTACAATAAGCTTGTAGTAGCAGGTCTGTACAGTTATAGAAAGAAGGAAAAGTACAAAGTCATGCTTTGGTTGGTAATCTCATCATTCAAACTACAATTTGACATTTTTGTTTGGCAGCATGTCAGTCTCCTATAATATTAATTTCTACAGCTCATGTCTAACTACTACTCTAAACCAGCTTGTGAATATGTATTTTTAAGTTTTAAGCATGCATGTTTCATGTCTATTCTGCTAATTTTAAATTAATATAAAAGTGCCCCCTTTTCATTTAGTGCACTTTATACATTACAAAAAAAACTAATTTACACACCTCAATCAAGCATGAATCAAACTGTTGGTCAAATTATTTATCAATCATCATCATTTTAAATTATCATCAACTATTTTTGGATGAACTGTCAATGAAACTACATTGCTATAAAGATGTATTATCATTAAGCAATGCACATGACTATCTTCATACACTGAGGTTAAAAACAGTGACTAACTGTTACATATAACCTGCTAACTAACTAGCTTGCCTGACAAATGTTAAACCCTATTCAGATTGGGGGCATGTCTGTGAAACATTTTTCACCCTTCTCCTCTGTGATAAAACTCTTGCATCTGGACTGCAATATGAAAAACTGGAGGACCAGCGAGTTTCTACGTTTCTCTTTCACATGATATCACGTGATCTATATGGAAAATATTGTCCTATTGTATTGTTTAGACAAAACGGAGTCAACTGCTACATAGTTAGACACTGAGCATGCATTTCTATAGAGATCCTGCAAATAATCCTGTGACATAATAATATCATGTGACCAAGAAAGCTCGTAACTCGCTGCTCATCCTGTTTTTCGTATAACAGTATGGCTGCAGGAGTTTTATCACCAAGCAGAAGTGTGACATATTTTTACAGACGCCCATGAGAAACGAATCTGAATATTGAACTGAAGCCACTGGGTAAGCACGACGCCATAATTTACCCGCAGCGTGATTAAGGTGGAACGCAAAATTAAGAACATGGAAAAGAATATATATATATATATATATATATATATATATATATATATATATATATATATATATATATATATATATATATATATATATTAGTTTTGGCGTTGTTTATACCGCGCCAGCTATGCTAACTAGCGCTAACAGTGCCAACACTAGCCCTACCGGCCGAAGCCCAAACAGACTGTTTATGGCTCTCCCTGATACACACTGTGGGTTTTATTGGGTGTTTCTGGCTGTAAAAGACATAATTAATAGTAATAGAAGGCCTTATTAAACCCACAGTCTGTATCAGGAGACATAAACAGCCTGTGAGGGGATACCGTTAGCATGGTTATTTAACGAACATAGCGAGTGCAGTTTAACTAACACTGAATCCCACTGGAGGACATAAACTTAGTTTTTCTTCACTTGTTTAAGAACTGTAACTCACCTTATATACTTAAGCCGTTTCCTCCTCTCTTTCTTATCACAAGGAAAGTGCGAAAATGAATTCTAATTAGACAAAAAGCAGCACACTAAACAAGCATTCTGGGCAGATGCCAATTTTTACGAGTATCCGAATCCTAACATTAATAACCGAATACCCGAATACTCGGGTCCAGCCCTAAAAAAAAAACACTAAACTAAAACGAGAATTAGCTCAGTTTAAGAATATTTTAGCTTACCTGGGAAATGTTCTCACACCGGCGTGAACCAAAATAGTGCAAAAGCTGGAAATACAGCGAAAAAAAACTCATGTACGTCCTGACGTGCGTCGTGGTCTTCTGGATTTGGCGCGTTCAAGAGTTTAGACATGCGCACTCCCTGCTGTGGGGGCACCATGGCTGCCATATTAGTACGGTCAACTTGTCATAATTTTCTAAAATAAATGGAAAAAATACACTCATAACCCGTTGCACACAAAATAAATCAATGGTAAATCGTATATTGCATTTTTATCCGGAAAAAAAAACAACCGTTTAATTGATAGGTGTTTATACACTAGTTTTGACCTTACTAATATAGCGGACGTCTCACTAAAACGGGCCAAACAGATCAATGCGGCCTCGAGTTGAATCAACTTGAATTTGACTGGACATTGAAACTACTAAAAAAATATTCGTTCACTCAACGTATTTATCTGAGTTCAGATAATTATAGCATTTCTTAATAGCATATACTTGATTTCGTCAAGTAAATCCAAAACACATACATTTTTGAGTAGTATATATTGATTTTTTTTAAGTATGGCTTGTTGAGTCAAAGATCCGGTGGCTCATCTAGGTGGATATTAAAAAAATCTCCAACAATTATTATTTTATTTAAAAGTGTTAATAGGCTTGATAACTTTGTTCTGCATTCACTTACATTAAAAAACTAAATTTCAAAAGGAGGAGAATCTAGCGCCTGCTTTTTATTCATAAGGACTCCTCCTGTTTAGATAAGGACAGTGTGCCAAATCTTAGCCTGTCGGGGTGGTTTCATAAATACTCTTCAGGACACAGAACATCAAAACCATGACCAGTAATACATTCATTTACAGTGCCAGCCTTGATGCAAGGGACCTTATACTTTGCAGACCTAATTTCAGACTCAAAGTCCTTTCGTTATGAGACACACGATCTCAATTTGGTAAAACCTATTTAGCCTGGTTGTCTGCTGCTGGTTGTCGTTAGTGATAATTAACATTACTAGTATTTTAATTATGGCAATTAGTATTACAGTAATCCATACCGATAACAATCGCCTTTTTAATACTAGCATTATTAGCCTTTTTACTATTAGCCTGTTTATTAGCATTAACATGTCTGTTGTTAAATCCAACCTGTCTATCAGAACTAATTACATTGCCACCCTTCTGCAGTCAATAGATGGCCCTCTCAATATTCCACAAAAGGACAGCCTATCCAAGATGGCAAGCCCATCCCTCAGGTAGAGTGGCGGCTGCTCCCAGAATAAGGGCCAGTTGTCCACATACCCTAGGCCATTAATGATCCACCAACCTCAAAGCCAGGACTGCAGCTCGAAGAGCATGCTGAACTGCTCAGATCCCTTCCTGTACGTGGGAAGGTGTCCTGAGATGATGATCCTGGCAGTGTCTGGCAGTGTCTAGTAGTGCTCCTTCAGGATCTCGCTCTGCCAAGCACAGATGTTGTTGGTCCCCACATAGATGACCACAGTCCTGAAGGCGATGCGACTCCTGAAGGCCAAAGGGAGACACTTGGCTATACCAACGCAAGCACATGGAAAACATAAAACAGTGCTATTACCATTTAAAACTTAACATGGCAGACAAGAGAACTGCCAATAACATAGACCGAGTCCTCTATAGCATTGGACTGGGCAATGAGCTCTGTGATGTTGGTGCTGAGGCGGGCACAGAGGTGCCAAGGTCCAAGGTGCTGCCGTGGGTGTAGGCAGCGTGCTGAGGACAGAGAAGCGGTTGGTGGATGTAAAACTTGGCTATGGAAGTGGTGAGGGCCTAGAGGGCCCACAATGATGCTGGCATTCCCAAACGGCATGCTTGGCTGGCGTGAAAATGGCGTCTGTTGGTGTGAGTAGGGACATGATTGACACAACCACAAAGTGAGAAAATTTTGGGGCGGCTTCAAGTGCTTCTGGCGAAAAAGCTCATCATGCCTCTTTAAAGGGAGAAGATCTGCTGGTCCAGCTGCAGATTGAGAATACCTTGGTAAGAGAGGAAAGAGAAAAGCGTAAGACCTGATGAGGTTTCTAGTTCTTGGGTGTAAGTTAGGTGCTACTAGATTCAGTTTAACTTAGCTATTGAAATCGCTATAGACCAGAAAGGGTTGAATATGCCAGTATAAGAGCTGTAGTATCATCATAAGCATCCCACATTGATTACATTCAACATATTTGATGACACTGCTAAATGTTAAAAAGCTATTGCAATGAATTCACAAAAATCGTTCAATATAGATTAGCAGGGATTAAACCCGTCCATATAACAGTGGGTAAAATCATTTTATGTATTTGTTTTATTTAATTTTGTTTTTTTTAAAGCTATTGCAATTGGATGCACTCAAACAAAGTCAAGTGAGCTTTGTTAGCAGATCTCTGACTACATAGTTCTTAATGTGTGATCTACTAAAAGCCTGCTGTGGCTCAGAAAGCTCAGTTCTAGAACAATGAAGGGTGAGGTGCTTTTCCCTGCTGATCTTCACCTGTGTGTTTATTGCATAGTGTAATTTGTAGCTGTTCCCTTAGCGCATAAGGCAGCAATCTGTCTTTTGTAGTTTTCAAATGGCAAACATTTCTGACATAAACAAAGTTGTAGCTGCTGATCTTGGATGTCAACAACAATAATTTGCAAGTTTAAGCCCTTTAGCATGAACAGTTTGAAAGCTATTGCAGAAAGAAATCCGACCATGCCAAGTTTACAGCAGTAACTAACTTTATTTGTGTACTTTGCAAACACACACTGGCGGCAAAACTGCATTTTATCAGCAGGGACTACACAGTTACAACAAAACTACACATTTAATTATTTTTTTTCTGGGAATACTGCATATATTAATAGTGCCATCTCCCTACTACATAAGGGAGCATCTAAAAAGTTCAAAGACTAGAGGAGGTATTTATTGGTTAACTTATTTACCTACTATGCCTTGTCAGTAGCTATTGTCTTGCATTCTTTAATGCATCTTGCAGTACCTACAAAACTATTAACTGTTGATTTTAAACTGTCTGTTTGTTTTTAATTTTCAGTTAAATTAAGATAAATGTCATGGAGAGTCAAAGTCCTGCCTTTGTATTCACAGAACTTCAATACAGATACATTATGTTATGTGTTGCAGGTGGAAGTGTGAGTGAAGAGGTGCTAGTAGCAATCATAGGAAGCAGACGAGCTGTGAAGTTTGGAGAAGACAACCTCCTCCTTGACAAAGATAAACCAGACTGTCTGACACCGAGAAATATAACTACACACTCTCTCTCTGTGATCAACATGCTGGGACTGTTTAAGAGCACTGATAGGAACACAATGAATTGCCTCTTTCAAAAGATAAGTGTCTTTTTATTGATAATTAAACTCCCATCAAAATTCCATTGGTACAAAATTAATAAACGTGTTAAAAAAGCCAAAATTAAAATGGAGCATATCAAGGAACTGTATGGAAAGACAACGCCACCTCGTATAATGATTCTTTTTACCAGAGGGGATAATCCAATAAATCATGAGCAGAACACAAAAATCCAACAGCTCCTAAAGGAATATAGTGCAGTGTGTTACACTTGCGATAAACGAATGAACAATCAACATGAAATCTCAGAGGTTTTTAAAGACATGCTGAAGATGACAGAAAGATCTCGGACTTCAGAAAAACAACAACAACAACAACAAACGAGGAGCCAAGTAAAACATGAAGAAGCTGGGAATCTCGAAGAAATGCATAACAAAGTAAAAGGTAAATAGGGATTTATTCAGGTTAAACTAATCGGTCAAATCACAGCGGCTGCATAATCAAATGAGAACAAGCTACAAAATGAAAAGGCGTGAATATCAAACAAAAGAGACACTTAGTTTTGAAGTGCTCAAACAAAAGAGACAGAATCAAACAGCAACTTGACACACGCTCACTATTTACCCGGGGCTTCTTCTGTTTCCCTTTTTGGTAATTTTTTTCTTTCTCTTTTCTCTTTTCTTTGTTTTAGCTTTCTTCCTATTTATCTTTTAGAATCTTTTTTTCCCCCTTTCAGGTGGTCCTATTTTTTTTCTTTCTGTCTTTTTTACTTCTTTCCACTTTTTTTTTGTAGCCCACTTTATTCTTTACAACTTGCCCCTCTAAAATTTGCAACGATAAGCAAAGGTTTGGGCTGGGTATTTATGTCCAGGAGCACCTGATTAACACTGGGGATTGAGGAGCTTGGAGTTTTTGACCTAGATACACCATATCCTCCACTGCACCGCCCAGGCCCCATTCTGGTGGCCAGCAGCATAAACTGACTCTATGAGCAGAATCATGCAATAATACAGCATCACCTCTACTTGTTTTACATAGGGAGCCAATTCTAAATATTCAGCACAGAACACTTAGCTGTAAATGCTTAATTTAATATTTGTTTTGTAACGTTTTGGTTAACCATACTATCATTTGTTAATGTCTTTTTTGAAAACAGGACACAAGACAAAGCAGGGATTGACTATAAAGGAAGTCAGACAGTCAGAAAAACAGTCCTCTAGTAAAGAAGAGATACAGGAACAAACCAGAAAGACATCAGGAAAGGGAACAGGTAAATATAACTAGGTAAACACTATCTGGAACAGTTCAGCAACCTGATTCATGACAATGAACAATGCACAGCTTTAACCATCCAGTACTTGATTTGGATTTATGGCACCTTTTTAATAATAAGGTTGCTTTCTTCTTTCACCTTATTGCTGAGTTCCTGTTCCTGCTTTATATGAATTAATAAATTTTATTGAATATTGTACTGTTAAGAAATGCAGGGAGAGCCATTTATATTTACCCACACACTTGTCTTGTCTTACATTTAGTTTTGAGTCTGATCTATGAGCTGAATATATTTTTAAGAGAATGGCATAGCTGTAAATTTAAAACTGTACAATTATTCAGCGAGCAGGAGCCACAATCAAGGTTTGCATCAAAAACACATACTAACTAAAAAGTAAACATAGAGAGCAGAGTGATAGTGTAATGACCTGAGTAATCAACTGAATCAACAAGAAACAAAATGTAATATCTCTGTCCATATACACTTTTTTTTTTTTTTTGTACAGCGCAGATAGGCAGAACTCCACAGTGTTCAGCTGAACAGCAAAAGAACATTATGAGGAGAGAAGAGGAACATAAAAAAGAAGGAAATCTCAAAAAAGAAATGTTAAACAACAAAAAAAAAGGTAACTTGGTGTTCATTACAGGCTTAAGTAATCAAAATTAGCACATAATTAAATTTACTAGTAAAAGTATTTTATGTCATTAAAATATCTCATGTCATTCTATTTCCCGTAAAAACTTTTAACAGGTGAGTCTTTAACACTTTATTTGCTGAATTATTTATGTTTGTGGACTATATATCTGAGAGCCAAACTTTAAATATAAGATTCACTGTACAATCCGTAATACAGGGTGTGAAAGCTTTTTAAGGACATCTGTATGTCCTCCTCATGAACTGGTCACTAAGAGTACATTCTGCACACTGAATCTAAAATGCTAGCACTATTAGTACCACTATTGAGATCCTGACGTTACATTCACTCCAAGGACTATAAATGCAAATTCTAATGTAAGTTATTTATTGTTTACACAGGTGTCGAAACTTGGGTTCCCATACTGAATAGTGGAAACATTACAGAACAAGAACAGCACACGGTAATAAAATACATTCTTTGCTGAACAACACAAAACAACACATTGCAAATCTTAGCAAAACATTTCAAACAAGCTAGTTAAAATATTACATTTACCTGAAAGTTAACATAAAATCTTTTTGGTCCCGAAAGGTTTCCATTTTTGTGAAAATACCAAAAGTAGTTACAGCTTGAAACTAAGTTACCAGTATCTCCATTGTTAATTACATATACAGGAAAGAAACTTTTCTAGGAGAGCCATTTAAAAAATATTTTAAATAGTTTTTAAGCAAATCCACTTAATCCACTTTGCATTAACAAGAGTATACATTTACATAGCTATGTAATAATTAGTTTACATGAAATATGAGAACTTTCATGGCACATGAATATATCATAAGGCATCTCTGAAGTGTGGTAAATATATTAGTGGCATACCAATTACCAATTAAAATATTCTGAATGAAAGCTTCTGTTCACAAAGGTACCTGTGGATGAAGAAAAGCTGTTAGAGAGGTGGGGCTCCAGCAGAAATACAAAACAACTTCCCATTTCACAGGATAGTACAAAGAATGTAGCTTTGGAAAATGCTGAGGAGCTTCTGCAGAGACTTGGACTGCTGAATTTCTATCCTAACAAACTCAGTACAGAAGCTGTCCTGTCTGTAGAAAAATCTAAGGAGACACTTCGGACAGAAAACACCGTGGTATTTCATTATCTGCAGAAGCTGATGATGATGAACTACAGAGTAAGAGTCATGACAGAAGAAAGAGATAACACAAGTTTTAAATCTGCATCAGGAGCAGAATATGATAGCAAAGAAAACATTGCCAGTGATAATTTGTCTGGAGACATGGAGGATGATGCCAACAGACACTCTAAGCAAATTCACCCGATGGACGTCCAGATGGCAGTGTTCCACTGTGCTGACAGTTTCCTCAGACAGAACATGGTGACTAAACTCTCCTCCTGCCAGTACGCTCTGCCACTGCTGGTGCCCAGTCCTACATTTACGGACATTGAACTCCCTCTCTGGACATTTCGGCAGATCAAGAAGACCTGGAAGTCAGTAGGTGGCTCCAGCACATCTCTGCCAGTCTGTCAGGTTAAAGCTCCAATGGTGTTTTTCTGCAGGCTGGGCTCTGTTTCCACTTCCAAATCCCAGCTGCTGAATTCTCTGATTAACCCAAAGCACGACACCTTCTTCCACAGAGACAGTCCAGGCAGCAGCAGGACCCGCCTGTTCATGGAGGGGCTGGTGGAGATCGCCTGGTACTGTCCTGCAGGAAACACTGATGACCTTTTCAGTGAATTTATCGCTTTCTGTAATCTTCATGGTGATGCTGCAGAGCACAGAGGGCAAACTGACTTTCTAACTGAACAAGCCACAGTCAATGTTGTCCTGATGGAAAATATGAAACCCAATGAGACAGGCAGGGAGTTGTTATTGAAGCTACATAATTCTTCAAAGCCTTTCATCTGCGCTATCGGTGATCTACAGAAAGTTCCATTTAAGATGGGAAGGGGGTGTAATGTAAAAATTGGACTCAAAAACAGAAACAAGGCTGAGTTACACAAGGAGCTGCTGACTGCAATTAATATATGTTTACAGAAATGTAATTCAAGTCCCACTTTCAGTGTTGAAGAAAGCTCAGAACTGGCTAAAGGTTATCAGTTCAGAGTTGATGAAGACAGTGAGGACTGCCAGGAAGGAAAGACTGGAGCTCAGGAGATCACAGAGCTGCTGAAAAGAGAAGACATCTCCCAAATTAAGACCAAGCTCCTGCCCTGTCAGGGGAAACTGTGGCAGGAGTGGAGCAGTAAGAACAAACAGCTTTATCGTCTGTACGGAGATGTTGAACAGACAAAGAGCAAAATACAGCAGGACATGAAATTAATACGGAGTCAACAAAGAGAGACTTCACTCGACCTGATAAAAGCTGTCTGTAAAAATCTGAATTCTGTGCACAATACAAAGAAGGCATACTTTGTGAGATGGCTTGGAGTCTGTCTAGACGTCTTATTTTTAGAGGAGCTTTCAAAAGTTACTCAGCAATATTACAAACAGCTGTCAGATGTACACTCTTTAAAACAGAGACGTGAAATAACTGATGAGCTCAGGAAAAAGGAGGAAGAACTTCAGACATTATCAGAGAAGGTGGAGGCAGTGTCGTGTGGTCTGGAGCACATAATGAGAGAAATGGGTCAGATCTATGAGGCCTGGGCTGAACGTCCTGGAGAAATGCCTGCAGAGGTTTCAGCTCTCCCTGCGGTGGCTGCAGACTTCCTGATCTCTGGACATCCACTGGAGCTGATGGATGGAGATGCTGCTCACGTCCCTCTGACCTGGATAGAGGCTGTTCTGGACAAGGTCACTGAGACACTGGGAGACCAGAGAGTGTTTGTGCTGTCTGTTCTGGGTCTGCAGAGCTCAGGAAAGTCTACCATGCTGAACGCCATGTTTGGGCTGCAGTTTGCTGTGAGTGCTGGCAGATGTACAAGAGGAGCATTCATGCAGCTAATCAGAGTGAAAGAAGAGGTTAAAGAAGAGCTGAAGTTCGACTACCTGCTAGTGGTCGACACAGAAGGGCTTCAGGCTTTAGAATTATCTGGTAAGTCAAAAATGAATCATGACAATGAACTGGCCACTTTCGTCACTGGCCTGGGCAATATGACCCTCATAAACATCTTTGGAGAAAATCCTGCAGAAGTACAAGAGGTCCTACAGATCATTATTCACGCTGTACTTAGAATGAATGAAGTAAGATTGAATCCAAGCTGCATGTTTGTGCATCAGAATGTGACTGACATCACCGCTGCAGAAAAAAATAAGGAGGGAAGCAGACGCTTGCTGGAAAAACTAGATGAAGTCACAATTTCAGTTGCTAAAGCAGAGGGGTGTGATTTAAAATGCTTCAGCGATGTGATCAAATTCAACATACAGACAGATGTGCATTACTTTGCCCAGCTGTGGGAGGGAAACCCCCCCATGGCCCCCCCAAACCCACGTTACAGTGAAAATGTAGAGAAGCTCAAACAGGCCGTTCTCACAGCAGCAGCAGGAAAGACATGTCTAAGACTCTCAGAGCTCAAAGTCCGTATTAGAGACCTGTGGACTGCAGTGCTGAATGAAGACTTTGTGTTCAGCTTCAAGAACACCCTGGAGATCGCAGGTGAGAAGAAATTGGATGTCATGTTTGGAAACTGGACCTGGGAGCTCAGGAAAAATATGCTCTCCATTGAGAACAAACTACAGAATGGGATTGAAAATGGAAAGCTGGGAGCAGTGGACCAAAAACTGATCCATGAAGAAATCAACCCTACTTTCACTGCTGTACAGAGTAAGATGGAGAAATTCTTTAATGAAGATAAAGATGCTGAGATCCTCTCTCAGTGGAAAGCAAGAACTGAACAGAGAATTAAAGACGTGTGTGATAGTCTCACTGAGGCGACTGCAAGAAAAATGACTGAGCTCATTAAACTAAAGGCAGTGTGTAAAAAGCTGGATGAGAAGAAAACACGGTATGAGAATGAGCTGTTCAACAGGAGTAAAGATCTGGCTTCTAGACTGAAAGATAAGGCCATGAATGAGCAGAGCCTCAGAAAAGAGTTTGACTCCATGTGGGAGACATGGCTTTCAAATCTGAGATCAGAAACACCTCCAATTAAAGATCTCAACATCGAACAGGAAGTGATGAACATACTGAGCTCAACTTTTGAAAGACGCATCGTTTATTCTAACAGAGACAGTAAACAGTACAAACAGATTCATACCAGGAGAGAATATTCTGAGTATGTAACAGTGAGAAAACAAAGGGGTGTTAATTCATATAAACTGGACTCCAAAGATCATGATTCAATCAGAGAGCTGGTGCAGGACAAGGTGAGAGAAGCTGAGGAGATCATTAGAACTACACCAGTGGACAAAACAGGCTACAGTGAGGCATATACACAGGAGATTGTGAACAGAGTGAAGAATAGAGTGGAGGAGTTTAAATCTGAGAGATTCAGACTGAAGAATGAATTCACAGTAGATCTGTCTCTGTATGTATGTGACACTGCAGTAATAAGGTTCACTGAGCTTCACAGGGTCTTCAGAGAGTCTAATGATCCTGTGATTTACCTGGGAAATAAGAAAGGAGAGTTTTTCTCCATCTTCAAGAAGCAGTGTGAAGAAGACACCGCTACCTCTGTGTTCACAGACTTCATCTGTAATAAACTCAAACCATCTATCCTGCAGTCTGTATATGACCAGACTGCCATCGATACAGCTGGAGAAATGAGGGCTAATTACCCAGCATTCAATGGGAACAGGTCAAACCTGGAGAAACACATCCTGCAGGATCTGGCAGAAGATGAAAACTTTGAGAGATTCATCACCTACATCCAGAATCCTAAGAAACACTTTTCAGATTTTATACACACAAAGTTTAAACAGGAAATGCTGGAAGGTAGAAACCCCAGAATACTGGAGATCCTGAAGAACGCTGTAAAGATGAAGAAGTCCAGTGTGTTCGCAGCGATCCAGAAGGCCACTCAGGAGACCAAACAGAACAGAGGAGATGTACATGAGTGGCTGGAGAGGTTTTCACTTGAGGGTGAGATTAAATTTATTCTACAGGACCTTGTTGGTGCTCTGTTCCAAGAAAAAACTAGCACAGACTTTTTCAGTGAAGAGATGAATAAAACCCTACAGAGTGTTTTTGATGATATAACCAGCAGCTTTGACCACATCTCTTCAGTCAGGATCGACATGTTCAGACAGAGACCAGAAGATATTCTGATGAAACAGTTGTGTGGCTGTTGGGTTCAGTGTCCCTTCTGTAAGGCTATTTGTACCAATACCATGGAAGGCCATAATGGGCATCACAGTGTTCCTTTCCACAGACCTGGAGGAGTCAATGGAATGTCATGGCATAACAAAGACAATCTGATTGTAGATATCTGCACCAGTTTAGTAGCTAGCGATGCCTCCATTGTCTTAGCAGAGACATTTGTACCCTACAGAAAATACAGAGAAGCTGGACCAGAATACGCCTGTTGGAGTATCACACCTGACACTTCAGAACCGGCCTACTGGAAATGGTTTGTGTGTCGGTTTCAGAATAACCTGGAAAAGTACTATGGCAAAATTTTCAGAGAGATTCCTACAGCCTGGATGACCTTTACCAAGGACGTAGCCATAGAAGGTTTAAACCACGGAATCTAATATGTAAGATAATTATATACAGTGATGCTTGAAATGTTGTAAACATTTTATAATTTCTATATTTCTGGATACATTTGACCTAAATTTTATTTCAGATTCTAATTTCACCTTTAAATGATCTTCTAATCCTAAACGTTCACATACCTTTACCACTCACAGATGTGTAATATTGGATAATCCCCTCAATAAGTAAATGGCCAAGTCCAATATTTTTGTCTCATTTGTTTATTTTGATTCTTTTTCTACATTTACGACTTTTACGACTGACTGTATCAGAAATATGAATTATGTATGTTTTTATGTCATATTAACAGAATGCATATATAATACAACTACATTTAAAGTCCAGTAAAGGTAAACTAAAGTTATCTTGAAGAATAAACTAGGATAATAAAAAACTCTATTTTGTGGTGTCAGACTGGCTTTGTAGAAGGTATCCAAACTTGTTTTCCACTTTCTCCATTGATATGCAAGACACAGCCAGTTCTTGTGTTTATCAGTGATACACAGATATACATACATACATATGGCTATAGTTACATGGCCATAGGTTTCAGGGCTGATCCTACAGACTACTGCTGCTATGTACATTTTAGAGTTTCCCCTGCTATCAAAAATGTTGCTGTAAATAAGTGTAACAGAGTAGAAAGGTCATGACAGCATGTGGTTATAGCCATTATGTAAAAATGTCAAAACAAAACTAAAGTGCAATAAACTGGTAAGAATATTCCCCAGTTTTAGTTTCCAATTCCAAAATGCTTTATCCACCCACATTAATATTTTTCCTACTAATAGCTAGGTCCAAAACATGTATATACACTTCAGCATATTTTCAGGGAGCTTCACAAATGCTGGCTTTTGAACTGTGAACTAATAACCAGCCAGATGGTCTCTCTCCTTTTTAGCATAGTAGATTATGTGCCCATGTTGTCCTAGAATAATTTAAAATATTGCTTCAGTGGACCACAGGACACTTTTCTACTACACCTCAGTCCATCTTAAATGAGCTTGAGATTTAAATGGTTTACACATCATTGCATTCAGATTTAATTTACATTTTGCACAGTATTTCAGCAAGGTTGTAGATAAATGGGATCATTTTGCATTAGTAGTTTTGTATAATATTATGCACAGATAACGTACAAGGAAAATAGAGAAGAAAATCAATAATTACGAACAGAGTTAACTTTTTTGTAAGGAACAGTCTGTGTAGTATGGAATCAATGGGAGGCTAAAAAAAGGAGCAAATCCGTAGGACAAGTGATAATTAATGATGATTTTGACACATACACTCGATTGCCAAAAGTATTTACTCCCCCATCCAAATCATTGAATTCAGGTGTTCAAATCACTTCCATGGCCACAAGTGTGTAAAACCAAGCACAGGCACACTGCTTCTACAGACATTAGTGAAAGATTGGGTCGCTCTCAGGAGCCCAGTGAATTCAGCCGTGGTACTATGATAGGATGTCACTTATGCAAACGGTAAAATTTCAAGAAAGTCCAGTTGTGAAATTTTATCACTACTAAATATTCCACAGTCAACTGTCAGTGGGGTTATAACAAAGTTGAAGTGATTGATAACGACCGCAACTCGACCATGAAATGGTAGGCCACGTAAAATGACAGAACGGGGCCAGCGGATGCAGAGAAATCATAGCGCGCAGTGGTCGCCAACTTTCTGCAGAGTCACTACTGAAGTTCCTTCTTTCTTACTTGCATTGACAGAAGAACCAAGGAATGGCTAGAGGGTTTATTTCTTTATTTCAAGGTGATTGCAGTTGAGTCTCAGTTCAAAAGACCGTATCTGGACACACAGTTTTTATAGCCCGTTTTACCCCGCATTAATGTACAAAGAGGGTGTATTCATGTGGTGTTTGATTGGATGGTCAGCTCTCCTAACTTATCATTGTCTACAGGCATTTAGGTTTTACAACCCTGATGATAACCCTGTTTCAAAGATCAGACCTTGTAAAGCACGCCATCACTGGACTCTAGACCAGTGAAGATGTGTTTTCTGGAGTGACAGATAGAACAACTTTGGCAATAATTAGAGTGAAGACTGTGAACCAGGTCTTTTTGTACAACATCACTGTCTGACCTCACAAATGCCCTCACAAACATGGTTCTCAAAAATTCCATATAAACATCACCTAATTTCTTTTTTTTTTTGTTTACCCCCCAAAAAAAGGTTAGAACACTGCGGCTGTATCAGTAAAGATGGGGGTTGCTGGTTTAACCCCTACATTACAGTAACACACCGGGGCTGTACCACTAGAGACCGGGGTCACTGGTTTAACCCCTACATTACAGTTAGCGGACAGGGGCAGTGTCAGTAGAAACGTGGGTAGCTGGGTTAGCCCCTACATTACAGTTAGCACAGCGGTGCTGTACCAGTAGAGACGGGGGTCGCTGGGTTAAGCCCTACAATACAGTAACACACCGGGGCCGTATCAGTAGAGACGGGGGTCGCTGGGTTAAGCCCTACAATACAGTAACACACCGGGGCCGTATCAGTAGAGACGGGGGTCGCTGGGTTAAGCCCTACATTACAGTAACACACCGGGGCCGTATCAGTAGAGACGGGGGTCGCTGGGTTAAGCCCTACATTACAGTAACACACCGGGGCCGTATCAGTAGAGACGGGGGTCGCTGGGTTAAGCCCTACATTACAGTAACACACCGGGGCCGTATCAGTAGAGACGGGGGTCGCTGGGTTAAGCCCTACATTACAGTAACACCACCCTCGGGGCCCGTATCAGTAGAGACGGGGTGTCGACTGGTTTAACCCCTACATCACAGTAAACACACCGGGGGCCGTATCAGTAGAGGACGGGGTCGCTGGTTTTAACCCCTACATTAACAGTTACACACCGGGGCGTCCTTATCAGTAGAGACGGGGCCCGCTGGTTTAACCCCTACATTACCAGTTACACACCGGGGCCGTATCCAGTAGAGACGGAGGTCGCTGGTTTAAAACCCCTACATTACAGTAAACACCACCTGGGGCCGTATCAGTAGAGACGGGGGTCGCTGGTTTAACCCTACATTACAAGTACACACACGGGGCTGATCAGTAAGAGACGGGGGTCGCCGGTTTTCCCCTACATTACAGTTACACACCGGGGCCGTATCAGTAGAGACGGGGTCGCTGGTTTAACCCCTACATTTACACAGTAGACACACCGGGGCCGTATCAGTAGAGACGGGGGTCGCTGGTTTAACCCCTACATTACACTAAAAACACCTACCGAGGGCCCGTATCAGTAGAGACGGGGGTCGCTGGTTTAACCCCTACATTATCAGTAACACACCGGGGGGGCCGTATCAGTAAGAGACGGGGGTCGATGCTGGTTTAACCCTACATTACAGTTAGCACAAGACCGGAGCCGTAATATCAGTAGAGTACGGGGGTCGCTGGTTTAAAACACTACATTACATTAACACACCGAGCCGTATCAGTTAGAGACGGTTGGTTCGCTGGTTGTAACCCTACATTACAGTAACACACCGGGGGCCGTATCAGTAGAGAGACGGGGTTCCGCTGGTTTAACCCCTACATTACAGTAACACACCGGGGCCGTATCAGTAGATGACGGGGTCGCTGGTTTAAACCCTACTTTGAAACAGTAAACAACACCCGGGGGCTGTATCAGTAGAGAACATGGGGTCGCGGTTTTAACCCTACATTACAGTAACACACCGGGGCCAGGTATCAGTAGAGACGGGGGGTCGCGGGTGTTAACCCTATTATTTACAGTTAGGCACAAGCCCCGGGTCCGTATCAGTAGAGGGGACGGGGGTCGCTGGTTTAAAACCTAAACATTACAGTTAGCACAACCGGGGCTGTATCAGTAGAAGACGGGGGGTCGCTGGTTTAACCCTTAGCGTACAGTAACACACACCGTGGCTTGTATCAGTAAGAGACGGGGGGTCCCCGCTGGTTTTAAACCCCTACATCACAAGTTAACACACCGAGGGCCGTATCAGTAGAGACGGGGTCCGCTGGGGTTAACCCCTACATTACAGTAACACACCGGTGCCGTATCAGTAGAGACGGGATGCGGGTTTAAATTAACCCCTCATTACAGTAAACACACCGGGGGCCGTATCCGTAGAAGACTGGGTTGCTGGGTTAACCCTCCTACCTTACAAGTACACAGACCGGGGCCGTTGGCCTATCAGTAGAGACGGGTTCGCTGGTTTAAAACAAACCTACCCCCCCCCAAGCCCTACATTACAGTACACACCGGTGGCCGTATCAGTAGAGACGGGTTTCGCTGGTTGTTAAACCCTACATTACAGTAAACACACCGGGGCCGTAATAGTAGAGACTGGGGTCGCTAGGTTTAACCCTACATTACAGTAACACACCGGGGACACCGGGGCCGTATCAGTAGAACGGGTTTCGCTGTTTTAAAACCACTAATTAGAGTAACACACTGGGGGCTGTATCAGTAGAGGACTGTGGTCTCTGGTTTAACCCTACCTTACAGTAACAACACCGGGGGCCGTATAAGTAGAGACGTGGTCGCTGGTTTATAACCCTACATTACAGTAACCCAGGGACCGGCGGCCGTATAAGTAGAGACGGGGTTCGGCTGGTTTGAAACCCTACATTACAGTACCACACCGGGGGCCGTATTAGTAGAGACGGGGGTCGCTGGTTTAACCCCTACATTACAGTAACACACCGGGGCCGTATCAGTAGAGACGGGGGTCGCTGGTTTAACCCCTACATTACAGTAACACACCGGGGCTGTATCAGTAGAGACGGGGGTCGCTGGTTTAACCCTACATTACAGTAACACACCAAGGCTGCCTCAGTAGAGAGGGGGGGTCGCTGGTTTAACCCCTACATTACAGTCAACACACCAAGGCTGCCTCAGTAGAGACGAGGGTCGCTGGTGATGTATGTGGAAGTTTCTTTAGTCAGGAC
>JAMWET010003416.1:0-30701 GCA_024036415.1 Prochilodus magdalenae | reverse complement strand
CACCATATAGAACCCGTCCGACTCGACCGCCACCGAAGACAGTTAGTGTTAGCTACTTCTACGAATGATAGACACAGAGAAGCATGTCTTGATGCCACGCCTGAAGCAGTGGATTTTTCAAACTGTCTTGTAAAAATAACATCGTGTGTCCTATAAATGCATTAACACCACCACACCCCCCCTTTCTAAGAGATCAGTAAATCTGATATTCTGACTAAGGGGTTTTAACGACACTTGTACTGAATCATATTATAACTTACAGTTAACAATTCAACGGCAGATATTTTCATTGAAGAGTCATAAACATCACAGGAATAACAGAATAATAAAATAACCTGGACCAACAGACAACGAGCCAAACATAAACAACAAACACCCCTAAAAATAAACACATGATGAACATGAGCAGTAAGACTTTTCACTGTAAACTTAAACTAAGTAGGTGGGGTGGACTTACACTGACAATCCTCCTACTGAGTGTGAGGATTATTCTGCCTCCCCGTTTGAAGTGCACTCAGGTCACCATTAGTTTAAGATACAAAGTCGCTTCAGGATACCCTGGAGGTTCGTCTCTCTCTTGTACAGGGTAGCGTGCCCGCCGTAGTCATAGGACTGCCACGGCTGAACTGGAATCTGCTTCAGCTCGACGCAGGGACTCAACTGGCTGAATCCGGCATGGTAGGTCACGATGGCCTCTGGCGAGGTGGGGTCTGTGTCTGCTGGTGGGCAGCTGATGTATAGTGACGAGGTGATTGTGGGTTGCCGGCGTAGGATTGCTCTGGGAAGAGTCTATGAGACATATGAACCTTGGTGTATTTGCTCCTGGCTGATCACCGTCCCCTCTCTCCTCTGTATCGTTTAATGCAAGATGTGTTTCGCTGGTGTGAGTGTGTTGAGGTTGTTTTGACTCTGTGGTCCTTTTGTTGAAAGTGAACCCTCGGACCACTTCTGTCGCATCTTCCTGCTCTTCCTCCTTTAAGTTTTGGATATGTCCAGTCCATCCTGGGTTCGCAGGATGACTGGAAAACCGTTGTCGCTGAGCTGTCGGCCCATTGCAGCTTTGAGCTGGGCTATGCCCCGTTGGGCGAGCGGGGTTGCCCTGTAAGCCAGGAGGGCCAAAATAAGGGTCCTTTTTCTTTCTGGAGGAGCCCTTTAATGGTCCGCACAGCCCTTTCTGCCTCTCCCATTGCTGTCTGGGCGTTATCTGGGTTCTGGATGTTACATGTGGTGAATCCCCAACCGTGCCAAAACTTTGTAAAACATTCAGACGCAAACTGGGGTCCATTGTTGTTGGCATGACCTCGGGAGAAGGTATGCCGCTGCCTGCAAAAATGAGATACCTCCTTGCAAATGTTCGACTACTGCTAGGAAGAGGTGGTAGATGTGAGTTTTGAGCCTACTTCAATGAAACGAGAAAAGTATTCAACGGACCAGTAAGTACTGATTATCGCGGCCCACTGATAATAAAATCGGCACCGACCCTTTGGCCCATTGGTCCTGTCTGGTGAACTCAGAAGTTGAGGCAGTGACTCTCATGGGGTTGTCGTCTTTCTTGAGGACACAGGTATCACAGCCCTCAACAACTTTCTGAAGCTGTGTACCACAGCCCCAGGCCACATAGACAGATTTGTTTGGCTCTTATCCATGACACCATTTGCCTATTGCCGCTGGTGACCCGCATTTGGGTGTGGGGCAAGTTTTTGTGAGTATATCTGTTTGTAGTTTGCTTTGGGGATAACTAAACTAACACCTTTTAGTAGTAGGGCCATCCTCCACTGTTATTTGTCTTCTGTCCAAGCCTGTGCACATATGGTAGGTTAGAGCCCCTGTCCCACTTTTATATCTTGGACCTGTTCTGGCCAGCCCTCATTACAGTACATCTTTTTCTTGTGGCTCAGTTATTGTCATCCCCTATTTTGGAGATGTCCGTATTTCTTGTAGCCTCCATTCCTCCGTAGCTGGGAGGGTTGACACATGACCATGTTGACATACAGCTTGATTTTCCCCGCTCCTGTTTCGGCTGCTCACCACATCATCGGTCTCAAGGGTGCTTCTAGGACAGCACATTCTTGCCTGGGGTGGCCAACTCTCCTTGCCAGCCACATGCCGAGATGGAGTAGCAGAAAGCCAACAGTCTCATGATCTGAGTCTCTGAATGCGTGGTGGGAGCTCCATCCCAGGCTCTTGGAGCCTAGTAGCGGGACCAGAGGCTTATGGTCCGTTTCCACACATGAAACCTGATGCCCACCAGTAGTCTGAAAACCACTTGCATGCCCATGTGATTTGCTAAAGCTTCTTTCTCAAGTCTGGGCATACCTTTTCTCAGTCCTCTGTGAGTGGCCCTGGGGAGCTGTACGCCAACTGGCTTAAGGTAGCCTTCCCCCTGTTTCTGCAGTAGCACAGCTCCCCAGTCCGAATGATGATGCGTCGGCTGAGACGACGGCCTCTGCTTTTGAGTTGTAGAGCGCTAGCCCTGGTGGTGAGCTCAGCTCCCTTCTTAAATGTTATGAATGCTCTCTGTTGTTGATGTCCCCACTGAAATGTCTGTTTTGTTTTCTTTAGCAGGGTCGCTGAGTGACTGCGTCGAGTTTTCGGCCAGATTTGGTAAGGTACTTTCCTAAGTGGTTCACCCATTCCGAGGAAAACCTTCTCACTCCACTCACATCCTCTGGTTCTTTTCATGTCCGTCACTGCTTTTATTTTGTCAGGATCAGCCCGCACCCCCTGCTGGGCAATCTATTATCTGTCCAAGAAAAAATTTCACATGTCTTTTTGAGAATTCACATTCTCGCTCCCTCAGCGTGACACCTGCCCCTTGTAGTCGCTCTCCAACACCGCGGACAAGCTCTGCGTGTGGTCGTGCTGGGCCTGTGTGTTCTCCAAAGCACGAGAAACCCGTTGTCCATCTGGACACAAGGACAACACGTCAAGCCCCTCCCAGTATCCTGGACATTCTCTTCTGATATTGCTCAGGGCGCTGAGGAATATGCCGAAGGCAAGGGGGCGGTTAAAAGCAAAACCTCCCAAAGGGATTGAGGAATGTTGTGAGGAGGGCAGGGCAGGGAGTCCTTGGGGCTAGGGGTATTTTGCCAGAAGCCTGAGTTCGCATCTATTTTTAGAGAACACTTTAGCGCCCCTCGTAGCTGTCCAAAGTGTGTGCTCACTGAGGGGAGCATATGTCTCTATCGCTTGACTGACTCATTTCAATTTTGTCAGATCAACGCAAATGCGTACCTCATTCTCTTCGCCCTGTTTTTGGCACAGGGGACCCCATTTCCGGTGCACCAGTCTGTGGGCTGTTTCCACTCTTGAGATCACGCCTATCTCCTGTCCATGCGTGAGAAGCTCTTTTTTCACTTGAGGCATGAGTGGCAGCGGGATTCGCCGTGGGGTCGATTTTATGGAGAATGGCTTGGCGTCTGCTCTAAGCTCTATCTTATAAGTCCCCCTCCATCTTGCCTAGCCCTTTAAAGAGCTTGGGGAACTTGCTTTTGAAGGGACTTTATCTCTGGAGTCTAGTGCCACTGTGTCCACACTGGCCCACTAGGCCAAAAAAAGTGCTTGGAATGGCTGGACGTCCCAAAAACAGGTTACACTTCAGCTCTGGAACTACATACACTTCCTGTGTGGTGCTTTTATTGTCAGTCCTTATGGACGCGGTGAACTTCCCGCTCACTGGTGATGGGTGTCCGGGCCCGGCCCCTGCAGCACTTTTCTTTGTAACTTTCCTAGCTGTGGAAATTGCCCCTTTTTGGAAGATTTCTTCTGATAACACTGTTTTTACATCAGCCCCTGTGTCTATTTTGAAAAAAAAAAAAAACAGCTGTGTCCTCATACACCTTAAGTGTGATTAGCCAGGGCTCTCGCCTTCTGAACTGGACAGTGCCTACAGAAAGCAATCTCCTCCTCATCTGATCCTGTTTGTTTGTCACTTCATTAAGGGCCCCCGATCTGCACACTTTCGCGCATAGTGGCCTTTTTTCTGGCACAGATTACATGCTACATCTCATCTAGCTGGGGCACTGGTTTTTTACTGTGTGCTTGGGTTTCCTGCCCGCACCACATGCACCGTCTCTGGCTGCCTAGCTGTGTGTGGTAACTGCTTCTGTCATTTGTTCGCTGCTTGAAATTTCTGGTTGTCGTCCCTTACCTGTGTAGGTCTGAATTTTGTTTGAATTTTTGCTGTCCCACGTCTGTGGCCGATTCTGACTTGAAGTTTGCTCTTTCAACAAGTTTCTGTTTGGTTTTTTCACTTTGTTCGCCTCTGACGTGCGCGCGTCACCGCTTTCTCCAAGCGTCAGCTCCGAGTCTAGTTGGAGCTGTTCCGACAGCTTTTTTTATCCTGTAAGCCTACAACAAGTCTGTCTCGGACCAACCATTCATCAATGGAGGTGCCCATAACCACAGTGCTCTGGACAGGCAGTGGAGTGAAGTTTATGAACATATCTGTCTACAGTTTCACCTTGACTCCTGCTGTCTCTGGTTTGAATTTGGGCCCGTTCAAAAATAACATTTTCTCCTCACACTACGAAATGTGCGTTGAGCTTGTTTCTTGACCATGTTATACTGGCTTGCTTCTATTTTCGGTCAGCTGAATGAAGTTATATTATTCCGGCTCATCCCCATGTATAGATTAAAGTGTTTCACCTTATTTTCTTCTGCCTGGGAGCTCTAGCCCTGATGCAATCCGGGAATCTCTTCAAACCTCTTAATCCATTTGGGCCACTCTTTGGCCGCGTGAAATCAAACTTCGGTGGCGGTGGAATCTTGGAATCGTCTCCATCTTTGTCCCCCAATCGCGCAATCAAACGTCCCTTGACTAGTCATGCAAGTCAACGTTAGTTTAATATCTAAGCCCTAAACTTAAAACTTTTTTTACTCAGGAGAGGCTTCAGAGAGAGTCTGTGAATGTCCCTGAGTGGAATAGCCAGAGCCCAGACCTGAATCAGGTTAAATGTCTGTGGAAAAGCTGAAAATGTCTACTGATGTTCCCCATCCAACCTGACAGAGCTTACAAGGACATCCCAAGAGGAATGGGCAACAGTGGCCAGAAACAAGTGCACCAAGCTCGTAGCTTCTTTCCCAAGTTGCCTTGAAGCTGCCATTGTTGTCAAAGGTGCATCAGCCCAGTATCAGGCTGAGGTAGTGTACAGATATGTAACCCCTAAATAAATTCTTTTTATCAGTAAAATAAAACTGTATATTTTCTAAAAACCTGTTTCACTTCATAATTAATTTTGATTGTGTGTAGGAATAAAACTGTAACGTAATAAAACAATGAGTGTGTAGATGTTGCAGGCTCAAAGAACGAGGCCTGAACTGTCCCTTTAATGAGGAGACAAGAGTAGATCTGCAAAAACATAGAAATGGCCATCAACAGGGACAGTGGCTCGCTCCGCACCTCCCTCTACTCTGCACATTGGCTGACTGTGCTTCATAGACTCTACTGCTTGACTGTATTACTCAGTAACAACATTAATAAATAGATGATTGGACTTGTTTTACTTTAAAAGGGGGGAAGATGAAGAACCACACAGTACAGAGTTACACACTGGGAGTGTTTAATGATAGAATCAATATGATGGGTTATTTAAAACTGAGCCATATACCATTTACAGAGCAAATCAGAAAAAATAAACAGATCCAAACAAGATAAGAAGAATGAAAAGAGGTGTGGTACGGTAAAAGGGGGATTCACAGTCTTTAACAAATACACATCAGAAACTGATAAAGACCTTTACCATTGAAATATCCAGGATATATATTATTTTATATTTCTAAATAATGTACGTAGTTCTAGGATATTTCAATGAACTAGAATAACCAACAAAATCATTCAAGAAAGAGGGAAAGTATATCAGTAGGGTATTTATTACCCATAATAATAACTAGTGTATATCAGAAACATCACGTGGGTAGACCATACTGAATTTCTGTAAGACTATTTATATTAAGAGATAATTAATTATACAGATCATTCCAGGATTTTAATGTAAACTCACAAGAGAAGAATGAATGTTCTAGTGATTCTATTTCTGCAGTGTAAAAACCTTCACTAGACATGTAGATCTCAGTGTTTTTATTAAAATGTGTTTTAGTTTTAGGTGTTATAGAATGAGATAAATAATAAAAGGCCGTCTATAAGAACCAAATATCTGTCTTACTATAACTGTTTATAACTTTATGAATAAATGTATCCATCTTCTTATCAGGCAGGTGTGAATCATCTACTTGGAGTGCAGGTAAGTCACATGGTCTGTAATATCTCTAATGCAGTAGAGGGAGCAGAATAGCACTACACACCTGAATATGATCCCTCTTAATGTTTTAAACCTAATGTGTTAATAACCCAACCATCACATACAAACCACTACACTCTAAATACCAGATGTTCCAGGTTTACCTGAACACAGGGTGTTTGGCTTTATCCCAGCTTTTCAGTCAGAGAGCCGAATAAACCTCTGTGATTGGTCAAATGACTTATGGGCGTACCCCATTCTACCTTAAACAGGAGTCAGAACTCCCTCCTGTGGCGCCCCACTGTGGTGATCCAGTCCAAACCGGTTTAAGGTAGAAGTGAAAGTAAACTATCGGTCCGTGTGAAGGAGAGTTAAACTCTGTATGGAGAGAAGGCAGAAGGAAGTTTACCGTCCTGAGTTTAACGGTACTGTGTGACTTGTGTGAACTGAATATTGTACATACCCACACAGCAGACTACTCCGGTCCGGGTCCCTCCAGCACATCCGCGTACATTGTGCGAATATGGCCCGGCTCCACTGCGGCTTCGGCTCATGACTCCCCCTGAATCCGGTTTACTTAGGGTAAAGCCTCATAACAGTCTTACCCATTTCAGGCATTCAGTACGACTTCGGACGGAGTCAGGTACCGTACGTGAGTTTAGTGTCGCTGTGCGGAGGAATACAGGACCGGTACTAATTCAGAATCAGCGCGAGGACCGACCAACGGACATTCCCAACGGACTCCAGCCCCGGAGCTCCGGTCCAGCAGAGGTAGGTCATATTTAATGGAGCTTACTGAACTTAAATGTCTGTTTGAACAGCTCTGGGTTGTTTATTTTGATAATACGAGGGATATTTCGGTGGTTTATGATTTTAAAGCTGTACGTTAGCTCTTTAGGCGAACAGTTCAGCTGAAGCTAACTAGCTAACGTTAGCTAACTACCAAGCTAAACAACCTGCTGCTAACTGTAACTCGTTTAGCTTCTCTGAACAACACACTGCTACGGCCTTACTGTAAACACTGACCCAGTGGACTAACACTCCAGCAGCACTGCTGGGTCTGACCCACTCACACCAGCACCACCCACACTAACACACCACCACCACGTCAGTGTCACTACAGTGCTGAGAATGATCCACCACCCACATAGTACCTGCTCTGTGGTGGTCCTGTGGGGGTCCTGACCATTGAAGAACAGGGTAGTACAGTATACAGAGAAACAGATGGACTACAGTCTGGACCTGTAGAACTACAGAGTGTCCTATATGGTCAGTGGAGCTGATATAAACTAGGAGGTGGTTTAATGTAATGGCTGATCGGTGTATTTCCTGTATATGGTTCTTTAATGGGACCACATAATGAAAAACTAGATGTTCCCTCCTTTTTAAATTCATGTGTTTAATGCAGCGTGTAGATCATGTTAATGTTAGTGACTGATTTCTCAGTCCTTACAGACAGACAGATCTGGAATGGATGTAATGGATATGACACAGGTAGTTGGGTGTGGAAACAGCAGACACAAGCTCATCCAGAGAATACTGCTATGTGTCTTGTTGTGCTGTTGGATGCCAGACGAGATTTCTATATTAACACTAAATAAAGATTCAAGATTCTGTTTACTGCCATTGCACAGGGTATAACGAAAGTGTGTAGCAATCCTTTCAGTGCAAGTTCAGGACATTTAGGTTTAAATAAGTTAACATGACATCACGACAGTATCTGGAAAAATAAAGAATAGAAATATATTGTTACATCTCTGTCTGTCTATCTGTCTGCCTGTCCCTGTACGTGTCTCAAAACGCCCCCTCTGGTTACTTTGTCTTAGCACAGCTCTTCCTGCTTCCCCTAGCTCTGCCCACTCCCACACCTGAGACCTATCTGTTACCCATTAGGCCGTGTATTTAGACCCCTTTTGTTTGCCCTGTCGGTTTGTGAAGTCTCTGTGTTTTTCACCCTGTGTTAGTTTGGTCTGTTGTAGGTTTATGTTTTCTAAGCTGTTGTCCCGGTGTTTGTTCTAAACCTGTTTTGCTTCCGTTATCCGTTTGTTTAAGTTTGGATATGTCTTTACTCGTACCTTCCTGTGTGTTGACCCCTGTTACCCGGACTGAAGCAAATAAAACCACTCTGCACTTGCATCCCGCCTCAACCCAATCGTTACATATATAAAGAATAAAAATATATAGATTTAGCATAAAACCTAAATGTTGCATATACTTAACATATGTACTGTGAATAGTCTCTGAAGTATTTAGAAATGATTAAGATGTAAACATATAGAGTCCCTGAGTGGTGTTCTTGTGCTATTGGTCCTGTTTGTGTGGTAGTGTCAGTGTTGGTCAGTGTTCAGTTCTCTTACTGCACTGGGGTAGAAGCTGTTATTAAATCTGTGAGTCTGTGATGTTGTGGATCTGTAGTGTTTCCAGAGGTTAGTAACCCAAACAAATTATGTCCAGGATGTCCAGCGGTAGAAGGACATCAGTAGTTTCTACTGTAGGTTGTTTTTTCTTAGAGTTCTCAGGAACTGGCTTATCTTATGGAATGAGTATTGTAATGTGGGTGAACCTGATTCTGTACATTACACACCCACCTTTTATAACTGCAGTAATTACATATACTGATTCTCAGATGTTTTCAGTAAAATATGAACTACAGTGAGTTTTGTTCTGTCCAGACCTTTATTAATAAGACAAGCAGGCTTTACGTTTATCCTCACAAACTTTTCATTGTTGACTCCCAAGACCAGCAGCTACGACTTACTGTAAGTGTAACTTAGACCTTTTAAAAATCAGGAGCGTGTTGATTTCTACAGGCTGCTGAGCCTACAAATTACATTACAGTAAAGATGCTCAGCGGGGAAAAAGCATTTCACACTTTATTAAAATTTAATAATATGAGCCACAGGGCACCTTTTAGAAGCTAAATAAACCATATTTATAATAATTATTATATTTACATGACATTTTTATAACATCACAAAATATAACAAGTTATTTGATTCACTTGATTAATCAAATCTGACCTTTCTTACAGGCAGAAGAGTTCTGAATCATTTCTGTGCAGTAAATGAACTGCAGCATGAAAATCACGGTCAAATTCGACTCGCAACATGTTATACAGAGATAACTAAACGTCTGTACAAAATGAAAAGCTTTTTTAGCTCTTTAGACGAAGGGAATCAAAACATGAATAATAGGGCGTACACATGCGGAGAACAGATGATAAATGTTAGACAGGTAGAACCGTGTTCCAGAGAACAGCCCTCAGCTGAAACCAAACCGTCTGCTTGACTGTGTGTGGTGTTTTAGGATTTGGTGATCCGAAGGAGGAACGATGACCTCCAAGATGAGTTCCTCTGAGGAGCAGGACCTACAGAAAGCTGAGAGGTGAGATAATACTGTGGTCTATATTGACTATGTTCTCTAGTTTGAATGTCCCGATTCAGAGTTTAATAGTGAAATCTGACCGGTAAAATCTGGCCTTTTTTGGCTCATTGATTGATATTCTCCTTTTCTACACTGACTTCCATTTTCCACACCAGACAGACGAGCTGAAACCCCTAATTAAATGTTCTCCCTGATTTGGTATGAAGTGTATTTAATAATAGTGAGTGTTTCAGCCTTTTTCTCACTCGTTATTTAAAAAAGTCTCCATGATAGAGTTCCAGACCTGCACTGAGCCGGAGCAGTAATAGACCAGGAGATTTAATCTGCAGCAGAAGACACTAAAATTAGCCATGAAATCCAAACTGACACCTGAATAACAAATCAGGGGGAGATCCAAATTCTTTCCTTTAAAGGAGCCGTAAATTTATGTATTCAGTTTTGTGTTCTCTGATGTTCTACAAAGTACGTATGTGACTTTGTTCAGGGTGAAAAACACCCAGATGTGGTTCTCCATGCCCATTTACACCCTGTGATCTGATCCTAGAATGATACGAGCTGCTAACTCCGTTTTGGTGAGCTCATGAATAATCAGATGAGCTCTGCTCTGATTGGCTGGTTTACAGTGAGACTCTGTGATGATCAGACAGAAGCAGCATGTGGAAATAGACTAAATAAAATGAGCCTCCGTGTAAATAAGCTCCACCCTCATACTGTTGAGTTAGCTATGCTAGGTACTTGGAGCTAATGCTAGTAGCTAAAGTTACCTATACTACCAACAAGCTTTCCATCTGGACATCAACACACAGTAGATTACAGTTCCTCACTATGGCACTCTCAGTTTAAGATGATCTCATAATATATCAATCACGGTGTATATTGAAGGTGGTACCACCATACCGGCACGTCACCTTAGTGTACCACCATACCGGCACGTCACCTTAGTGTACCACCATACCAGCACATCACCTTAGTGTACCACCATACCAGCACTTCACCTTAGTGTACCACCATACCAGCACATCACCTTAGTGTACCACCATACCAGCACTTCACCTTAGTGTACCACCATACCAGCACATCACCTTAGTGTACCACCATACCAGCACATCACCTTAGTGTACCACCATACCAGCACGTCACCTTAGTGTACCACCATACCAGCACATCACCTTAGTGTACCACCATACCAGCACATCACCTTAGTGTACCACCATACCAGCATGTCACCTTAGTGCACCACCATACCAGCACGTCACCTTAGTGTACCACCATACCAGCACATCACCTTAGTGTACCACCATAGCAGCACTTCACCTTAGTGTACCACCATACCAGCACATCACCTTAGTGTACCACCATACCAGCACGTCACCTTAGTGTCCACCAGCACGTCACCTTAGTGTACCACCATACCAGCACTTCACCTTAGTGTACCACCATACCAGCACTTCACCTTAGTGTACCACCATACCAGCATGTCACCTTAGTGTACCACCGTACCAGCACATCACCTTAGTGTACCACCATAACAACACCTCACCTTAGTGTATTTGTAATTGTTTTTACATTTAAGAAAATGTCATATTTGGTCTTTTAATCACTAATTTAATCTTGAGTTAAAACTTCCCTACACACACCTAATCAATTTATCACCAAATATTTTTATATAAATCTGTTTCACACACACACACACACACACACACACATACACACACACACTGACACACACACCCACAAACACTATAATATAAGTATTCAGGTCATATCTGTTCTTGTTTGTGTATTAGGCTGGATCAGGGTAAGAGATCTAATTCACCTGAACCCAGCTGTGTGTCCATGAAGAGTGACCAGTCAGTGAACAGACTCATACACTTCAGAGAGGGTAACAGGTCTACAGAGTTCAGGCAAGAATGATGTAAAAACTGAAGAGTCAGATTAAAACATGCTCTCAAAGGGAAAATGGTTCAGTGGCTTTATACTTCTGACAGATGGTTAACCTCCTGAGACCCGGACTTGCTTGGTGTGCAGTTTTAATTTCTCCTAGCTGTTTGTGATTAGTAGGACCTAACAAGTATAAAAACTAAACAGTGTCTTTGTACAGGAAGTTGTTTTGGCAAAAAACAATGTCCTCATATGAGGCGAAAGGGTCAGTGCTTTAAAAAGTATCATGGTGCAGAGAAGCAGAAATGTAATGTCCTCATATGAGGACGCCGTGGTCTCAGGAGGTTAAAGAAACAGGAGCAACAGGATTTTTTTTTGTCCACCATAATAAAAACCTTCATTGTAAAAACTGCTTTTTATACACTTGTGTTGTCTTTGACTAATATTTAAATTTGTTTGATGATCTGAATTATTTAGGAGACAAACATGCAAAAAAATAAGAAACCATGGAGGGGGCAAACACTTTTTCACACCACTGTATATTGTGTAGATTGTATATTGTAAAATGTCTGTATTGTGTATATGTGGAGACTTTGTCTATACTGTGGACTGTCAGTTAGTTATGTGTATAACTAACTGACATTAATTTAATTACATTTCCAAAATAAAAAATCATGAAGCTTATTTCACACATTTTCATTTTGACCTTTAAAGCCCTGTCAGGGTAAAAGACTCGGGAGTGATGAGTGCAGAGTTAAAAGTCCTATAGGTTTTATTATACAAATGAGTAACCCAACCAAGCAGCACCACACAACTACACCTGTAGGTAAATATCAAACTCAGAGTCAGGGACAGGCACCGGTCAGAACCAGGACAGCAGGCAGCGGAGAGAACAAGTTAGAAGGACTAGACGTGAGAGAGAGAGAGTAAACGGGAAGCAAGGGTCGGAATCCAGTAAGAGATAGACAAGCCAGATAAGGGATAAGTGAAAGAGTAGTCAAGGTATGAAAATAAGTCAACACCAGAAAGATAACAGACCAAAGAAACGCTCAGAATAGGAAACGGTGTTCAGCAAAGCTTCACAGGGAGCACATGGGAACATGGAGCTTAAGTACAGACTCTGATTAATTACATTACTTCAACTTAGTGTACCACCATACCAGCACTTCACCTTAGTGTACCACCATACCAGCACTTCACCTTAGTGTACCACCATACCAGCACTTCACCTTAGTGTACCACCATACCAGCACTTCACCTTAGTGTACCACCATACCAGCACTTCACCTTAGTGTACCACCATACCAGCACCTCACCTTAGTGTACCACCATACCAGCACTTCACCTTAGTGTACCACCATACCAGCACTTCACCTTAGTGTACCACCATACCAGCACATCACCTTAGTGTACCACCATACCAGCACATCACCTTAGTGTACCACCATACCAGCACTTTACCTTAGTGTACCACCATACCAGCACTTTACCTTAGTGTACCACCATACCAGCACTTTACCTTAGTGTACCACCATACCAGCACGTCACCTTAGTGTACCACCATACCAGCACGTCACCTTAGTGTACCACCATACCAGCACGTCACCTTAGTGTACCACCATACCAGCACTTCACCTTAGTGTACCACCGTACCAGCACGTCACCTTAGTGTACCACCATACCAGCACTTCACCTTAGTGTACCACCATACCAGCACTTCACCTTAGTGTACCACCATACCAGCACTTCACCTTAGTGTACCACCATACCAGCACTTCACCTCAGCAGAGTGTTTAATGTTCAGGACTGTACAGTAACATTAACATCAGTACTTCATTATATATCAGTAATGTAGGAGACATACACTCTTTCATATTCATGAAAACTATGTAATTCACATGTATCTGTCAAATAAGTAATTGTTTTTACATTTAAGAAAATGTGATATTTGGTCTTTAAATCACTTAATTTATTCATGTGTTAAAACTTCATACACACACACATACACATACACACACATACACACACACACTCACACACACATACACACAGACACACACAAAAACACACACACACACACATACATACACATACACACACACACACACACACACACACACACACGCAAACATACACATGTACTATAAGTACTCAGGTCATGTCTGTTCTTGTTTGTGTATTAGGCTGGATCAGGGTAAGAGATCTAATTCTCCTGAACCCAGCTGTGTGTCCATGAAGAGTGACCAGTCAAACGACAAAAAAATAAGAACTCAGAGAGGGTAAACACTTTTTCTACAGAGTTCAGGTACTGAAATGTGATGTAAAAAATTTGAGTCAGTCTTACAAACATGCTGTGGACTGGGAAAGTTGGTTCAGTGGCTTTACAGTACTATCTGACAGACGGTTAACCTCCAAATGAGAGTACGTCAACTGGCTTGGCCAATAAAGTTTGAATTTTCTCCTAGCTGTTTGTGTGTGATTAGTAGGAGTCTAAAAGTAGCAAAAATTAATACGGTTTAAAGTCTTTGTAGTAGGAAGTTGGTTTTGGCAAAAAACAATGTTATTTAATTACATATGAGGCGAAAAAATCATGAAGCTTATTTCAAAAGTTTCATGCTGCAGAGAAAGTAGAAAAGACTGTAAGTGTGAGTGCATAGTTAAAAGTCCAATAGGTTTTATTATACAGTGTTTTTTGGGCAAAAAGTATCATGCTGCAGAGAAGCAGAAATGGTGTAATGTCCTCAAAAAGGGACAGGCACCGGGGAAATGTAGGACAGGTTAGAGAGAAGGAAGTTAAAGGACTAGAGTGAGAGCAGAGAGGAGTTTTTTTCTCTCTTAGTAATAAAACCTTAATTTAAAAATTCGATTTTATGTTTACTTGTGTTTCTTTTACTCATATTTAAAATAGTTTGATGATCTGAAACATTTAAGAGACAAACATTCAAAATAATAAGAAACCACAAAGCAAACACTTTTTCACACCACTGTATATTGTGTAGATTGTATATTGTATAATGTCTGTATTGTGTATATGTGGAGTCTATATTGTGTATCAGTATATGTGTATATTGATACAGTACTAGAGAGACACGAGCTACTGAAACCAATTTCCTTGTGTATGTCAACATACTCTGGGAAGTGGAGTTCTGAAGTGCGGAGTGAACGGGGAGACCTGGTTGTGTGATAAGCCGGTTCTGAAAAAGTTCTGAGATTTTCCTGTTTCTCCTGGACAGTCACTCCAGTTCATGTTAATTTACCTTTACTGTTTTTAATTACAGCTTTCAACCAAATTCATATCAGTGTAAAATAAAACTGTCCAGTTATACTAACTAATTTAGCTGTTTTCCTGAAAGAAGTGTGTGGTAATACATGATAGGCTTTTAAATGTGCTGCTCAGTTTGTCTACAATACACAGTCATTAAAACAATATGATGTTATTATGTTATTATACAGAGAACAGAAGGAGACCTCTGAATCTACCAAGAGAAACATGGAGCTCTTCATCAAGGTGTGTGGAACTAATAGAGAAAACTGTAAAAAAAAAAAAAAAAATTTGGCTTGTAACTTAATAAAATCAAACTTTTCTACTTTAAAATCCTGATTTTATTCAAATTTATACAATAAGTTAACATAACATGAAATACACAGATCATTGTTCTGTTCTTTTCCTGATTGATGCCAATTAAATATATAATGGAGCAAGATATTAAAATTTTTTGTTATAAATACTGTGTTGTATTAAAATGATGATTTATGATTACATATGTAATTTTATGTTTCAAAGCAGTTTTTAGAAAAACAACTCAGTATTCTGTTCATTTTTAGAAGAATTACTGGTTAAATAAAAGCATCTTATCATGTCGTAAAAGTCATTCAGCTTTTTCCCATCTTTTTCTAATGTAATATAGAATCATATGTTAATCTCTACATAATCTGTACAATCTAACATAATCTAATGTTCTAAAAGTGTTTTATGTGAAGAAGATCTGAGAGAACAGAACTAGTTATGTTTTATAATGTTTTTATTGTATTTGTGTATTCTGGAATTTAATGTGTTATAAGAATACCCTCACCTTCACACTAATATATTAATGGTGTAAATATCATACTTTTATCTAAATAGAACCATACTGATGTTCTAGCTAACCGGTTTCTATTTGTTACTATTGGTTCTTTAATCAGGAGCTGGAGGACAGACTCATCTCTCTGGTAAAGAATCAGCTGAAGAGGTTTATTAAGCTACTGAGTCTGGATTACCCAGCGTGCTCTGAGAGAGAGGTGGAGGATGAGGAGGATCAGAGTGTCAGAGAGGAGGCGCTGAAGATGACACTGCATGTCCTGAGGAAGATGAACCAGACAGACCTCGCTAACACACTACAGTCCAGTAAGAGATCAGGACTACATGATTATTCATTCTGTACATTCAGTTAAAGTTTAATTTCAATTAAAACTAGAGTTTAAATTATGATGGTTATATTAATAACATTCATCACTGAATCCACAATATTCCTACATCCCAACATGCCTTACGCTAAACCTGTGCAAAATATCCAACACGCCATGAAATGGATTCAGTAGTCGGCTCACTAACACTAATCATCACCACTAATGCAGGGGGAGCTTGTTTTACCTCACCCCTCTACCAGATGCCTGGAAGAATGATCATTTATATACTTAGGAAAATATTTAGTAGTTTAAGAATTTTTATTAAGCAACAGAGAGGCTGTAAATAATCTGAGTCCTTTACATTAGTATGGAGTTGTATAAGTAAGAATGTCTGTCTAGTTCTAGTGAAGACAGTAGACCTAAAAGCCGACACTGAGCCTGACCAGAGCCCATACCATCATGATTGGGTGGCCACTGCAGAGACAGCAGGATGCTCCTACAGTGCAGGACTCAAGCTCGGGAGGTCATGTGGTCATGCTGCTGCTGTTTAGCTACAGAGTATCTTCAGTGAGAATAAATAACTTCAGCATGTTGAAATATGACAGAGTGATTCTACATCATATTTACTGAGAGAGTCTCTGATTTAGCATTGCTCAGCTGTGGTGACGGCTATGAACCGAGCATGTAGTGCCAGAACTCCTAAAAGACATTTAGCCTTTTAGGTAGTGTACAAGCTAGTGTCGCCGTACCAGCATCATCAAAACAATGTTAATGTCCCCTAGAATTCATAACCGCAGAGGTTACACACATTTTGAAACAGACAATCATGTGAATAACTTTATTGTGGACAAACATCATTAATTTAGTGAACGTCCTTTTGAGATGACGCTGTAACATTTTGACGCTATAGTGTGATGTCATCTTCTGTTTGTAATAGTACTAAAACTAAATATTAATATGTAATATATTTATCGTTGCTCCTTTCTCTTTTTATCAGAACTGGCTCCTTCTTCACATCAAAAGCTCAAATCCACCCTGAAAGAGAAATGTCAGAAAATTAATGAAGGAATCTCAAATCCTGGAACCTCAAAACTTCTGAATGAGATCTACACAGAGCTGTACATCACAGAGGGTGGGAGTGGAGAGGTCAATAATGAACATGAGGTCAGACAGATTGAAACTACATCCAGGAGACCAGTAATACAGGAGACACCCATCAAATGTAACGACATCTTTAAAGATAAGTCCATCAGAACTGTGCTCACTAAAGGAGTTGCTGGAATTGGAAAAACAGTCTCTGTGCAGAAGTTCATTCTGGACTGGGCTGAAGGAAAAGCCAATCAGGATGTCCTCTTCATATTTCCACTTCCTTTTAGAGAGCTGAACTTGATGAAGGAGAAACTCAGTCTGGAGGCTCTTCTTCATCAGTTTTTCAAAGATACAAAGAAATTAAAACCAAGAGATTATCATCACTATAAAGTCATGTTTATCTTTGATGGTCTGGATGAATATCGACTTCCTCTAGATTTCCAGAACAATGAGAGCTTATTTGATGTAACACAGTCAGCCTCAGTGGATGTGCTGCTGACAAACCTGATCAAGGGGAATCTGCTTCCCTCTGCTCTCCTATGGATCACTACTCGACCAGCAGCAGCCAATCAGATCCCTCCTGACTGTATTGACCAGGTAACAGAGGTACGAGGGTTCAGTGACCCTCAGAAAGAGGAGTACTTCAGGAAAAGGATCAGTGATCAGAGCCTTGCTGAAAGAATCATTACACATGTGAAGTCCTCCAGAAGCCTCTACATCATGTGCCACATACCAGTCTTCTGTTGGATTGCTGCCACTGTTCTAGAGAGGATGTTGGGTGAAGCAGAGAGTGGAGAGATCCCCAAGACTCTGACTCAAATGTTCACCCACTTCCTGATCTTTCAGATCAAACACAGCAGCCAAAAGTACCAAAGAAGAAGTGACACTGATCATGAGCAGACTAGAGAGATTATTCTGGCACTGGGAGAACTGGCTTTCCACCAGCTGGATAAAGGAAACCTGATCTTCTATGAGGAGGATCTGAGGGAGTGTGGCATTGATGTCAGAGAAGTGTCAGTGTACTCAGGAGTGTGTACTCAGATCTTCAGAGAGGAGTTTGGGCTGCACCTGGGGAAGGTGTTCAGCTTTGTACATCTGAGTGTTCAGGAGTTTCTGGCTGCTCTATATGCATTTCTTTCCTTCATCTCCAACAACAGAAATGTGCTGCTACAACAAGATACTGGAGTTTTAGGATTCTTTAGAAAGTTATCAATGTCAGATTTCCTCAAGAGTGCAGTGGACAAGGCCTTACAGAGTGAGAATGGACACCTGGACCTTTTCCTCCGCTTCCTTCTGGGCCTTTCCCTGGAGTCCAATCAGACTCTCTTACGAGGTGCACTGACACAGACAGGAAACAGCTCTTATAACAAAGAGGAAATAGTCGAACACATCAAGCAGAAGATCAGGGAGAATCCCTCTCCAGAGAAAACCATCAATCTGTTCCACTGTCTGAACGAACTGAATGATCATTCTCTAGTGCAGGAAGTTCAAACATACCTGAACAGAGGAGGTTCCAGTGGTCTCAGTGGAGCTAGGCTCTCTCCTGCTCAGTGGTCAGCTGTGGCGTTTGTGATGCTGAATTCAGAAGAGGAGCTGGAGGAGTTTGACCTGAGGAAATTTGACAGATCAGAGGAATGTCTTTTGAGGCTGCTGCCAGTGGCCAGAGTATCCAGAAAAGTTGTGTGAGTAAATTATCATCCCCTATAAACATGTAAAATACACATTACTTATTGCTGATCCTTTTCGTCTGTAATTCAGCATATTAGCAAAAATCTAACCTCCATTTGAGGTATAATAATTAAAAACTAGACTCTAAATCTGATCATGAAATGCACTCATCATATATATAACTATATATATCAAACTCTTCCAACTGCTCTTATTGCTTTAAAAATTTTCTCCAAGGCATACTTGGCTTGCAAAGGATGCTACTAATAGAACAGCACAAGGCAGAATGGAAAACCTGCACAACAAGACTACCTTATATAGTTAGTCAGGTACAGCGATAAGTCTTATTGCTTAATAACGCTAACTAATTTATTTTAAGAGGTTTGAAGCTTGTGTAGTTGTAATGTACTTGGAAATATCTTCATACCAGAAACAACAAGCATAATCAAAATGAGGCTGAACCAAAACTCCCATTAAACCTGCTACTGTTTTTCTATCCAAAAATTAAGAAAATAAACACTTTGGTTCACCTCAAAACCTTACCTGCCTTACCTCCTCCTGACATAACTGTCCAATGTACATCCTAAATAATTAACTGAACTCTTAGTTACTAATACAGTAATATAATACCTTAAAACCAGTTCTAATCCAATACCTTAAACATTCATACCTTTGCAATTTTAACCTCGTACCAAACAAAATGGATTCAGATTTCCCCAAATGAAGAGATAACCTGTTCTCAGAAACCTACCTACTAACTTTCATGAGTTCTTAACTAAAACTTAACGTAAACTTCATAATAATGGTAGGTGGAAAATCAGGAAGTCAGACAGACCAGCGTACGAATGCAAAGGTGCAAAACCTCCACTTGGAATTGGTCAACAGAAACGAAACTTGGCGGGTAGGTTTACATTGTGAGACATGCAAATGATTCGAGATTCATGTTTCACATTAGGCCGTGCAGTGAGCAGTGGTGCCCTCCATGAGTCACCCTGTTAGTGTCAGCACCATTGGCAGACGGCTGCACAACTAAGGACTACATGCACACAGACCGTTACGACTGTCCTTAACACCACATGGGCTAATTCAGAATGGCAGCAGTGAAGACTGTACAGCTGATATGTTCCAACACCCCGTCACAACTATCCTGAGAACCCCCAAAACATACTCCACTGATATTAAAGAGCGGTGTGTAGTTTTTGTACACTGTGTGTGAGGTGTTATCTGCAGTATGTGTAGTCTTTTTTCTCCCGTTTTGATGAAATAAATCCAACTTTCCTTCATGGTTTTCATGGTTTAGTAGGAGGGTGCATAAACTGGCGTAATCAGTTCTGCTCTTTTCCATTTCACCTCTCTCTTTCACTCATTCTCTCATATCTGTCTAATGGCGACGCTCAGTTCCAGTATAAAGAGACTGAAATAGTAATTAAAGAGCAAAGTGAACTGTTAGACCTTGGTTTGCTTTCTGAACTACATCTGTTTAATAGAAAACAGGTTTGATAGTTTAACTAGATGACTATCAGTGAAAAGTAATGAGTTAGGTGAGTGCACCACCACAAGGCCTTGCCACAACATGAAGCCTCAAACTGAGAGGCAGAACAGACTCCCTAGTGTTTCCTGATGCTTCACGATAAGATCCTGCTCCTCTGTTTCCTCTAGAGTGCACAGGTACTCAAGTACTCAGCGAACTGTTTCATGTGCCTGGTATCAGAACTAAATCAGAACTGCCAATAAGAGCACACAGGGCTCATCAAGAGGCGGGGCTTAAAAACACAAGAGCTCTAACAGAGCATTTCAGACAGAGGGTAAATACAGATGGACAGGAAGAGGAAAAGTAACATGTTCTTTAAATTAAACCTGTCAGATTTCTGGTTCACACTGTTGAGCCTGGTGGTGTTAAAATAGAAAAGTGGACTACTGTTTGAGAACTGAATTTAAACTGAATTTAAAACAGGAATGTGACTCTGTAAGTAGGCTTTGTTTAGTGGACTGCTGTATCATGTTACCACCTAGCTAATTCCAGCTAACACGGTTTCACCACACTGGGTTTAATACTACTTACGGCAGGTCTACAGTACATGCTGATGTCTGAAGTTTATTAGCAGTTAAAGGAACATACTATCTGCTTTGTAGGTCTGTGTACAATCTACCAGGGTGAGTGTTAATGTTTTGCTGCCTGGGTGAAGTAATTAATCAGTGAAGATGCAGGCGCATGGTCAACTAGCTAGGTCACCGATTTATCAGGTATAATTCAGTGGACCAAGATATAGTACTGGTCAATCATAATACTAGCATAAACATTATATTTTAACATCTTACACAATTATTTTATTCAAAAAATAAAATAACGATGCACATGTTGTTTAAACACACATTATAAGACTTTATTGTATATGTTTATGTATGTATGTATATAGAGATGGTAGACTAGTCACAGACTACCCAACATTTATTTATTTACAGCCATTAAGTACAAATTATTCATTTATAGCAAAATACAAAAACAGAAAACACATTATAGAACAGACTGCTGCACAGAAATCTCCATCAACCACATGTAACTGTATTCAGTATGTGTCACTCTTTACCTTTATTATAGATTTAGTTTTATCCTTTACTAGCTTTCAGTTTTCCAGAGAAATCTGCAGGGATACTTTCCCATTCCATGTTTCTAGTAAACTCCAAAGTTCAGTCTGTCTCCTTTTCTCAGTGAGAGGCTTCCTGAACAGCTACACATCCTTTCAGACCCACAGTGTTCAGGCATCTTCTCACAGTGGAAGAGTGGACAGAAACACCTGTGAATGGTTTTAGACCTGGAGTAAGAGTGGAGTTTGATGTTCTCCTCTCTTTTAAAGATTAAAACTTCTTCTCTATTATCTCTATACATATTCTGTATGATATGATGACATGTGGATGATGTAACAGCAGCAGTATCGAGGTAGTGGAGCTAGACACCTTTAGAGCCATGTATTAGAAAGAGGGCACCGTGTGTGACTGATTATGTACTACACTACAGACTATGTAAATTTGATCACATGTTTAAAGACTGAGGTAAGATAATGTCCTCAGGTTTGTTGATCTTAACTTTGTGGGTTAATTGTTCTGTCGTTAGCTTAGCATTAGTTTAAGGTGTAGGGTTTTAAATGATTAGCTAAGATGAAACTTGAGGGCACTAAGTGACTGTAATGACTGGACTTGAGGAAGGAGTTGACAGTGGAGTGCTTCTCTGAGACTGAGGTGACCCTCTGCTTTAGTACCTGATTATTTTTTGTTTTCTTACAGATTTAATTGAAATTTGAAAAGTGAAAGTTTGGGAATGAAGACAGAGTCAGGTTCTGATGATGGTCAGCCAAACCCAGCTGACTTGCAGAAGAACCACAGGAGGAAAATATTTTCTAGTAGTAATATATTTTACAGAGAATTTTCTGTAACTTTAAAAACACAATTTATTAATTATTGAAGGCTTGAGTTGTTAATATGTTTTTGTTTTTTAAGACAAGGCAAAACATGGGTTAGCCAGCTAGCTGCTTAGCATTTACATTGCTATTTCTTACTCTTTTCGTATTCTTTCACAACAAAAACTAAAAAGTCAGTTTAAATCTTTGTCTGTGCACTACTCCATCCTGAGCTGACCCCCTAATATCCTCTAATATCCCGCACAGCAGGGCCAAAAGAACTGAAAACCTCCCATCCAGTCATTCCCACTCCATGACTGCTCGTCTTTAGCCTGTTATTTTCAGGACATACTGCTTTGAGTGTCCTGTCCTGATGCTCTTACGTCTTTCTTGGTCTACCCATGTTTTCTATTCATCACTTTCCCATTTTGTTTCATGTGCACCAAATTTCATACACAGTTCAGGCTGAGAAGACAGAACATCTCAGGCCTCACTGTACAAGCTACTTCTTGAGGGAGGTGTGTAATTCTGTGATGTTACATTGGGCAAAGACAGAGCACTAGGGGTCAGGATTTGCTGCAGTAAACTTTATTTGTACCTTCAGTGTTGGCGTAGGTAGTTTAGGCTGTGTGAAGAAACTAAACAGTCATGGTTTTGCACTCTGCATTATATGGCCAGGAAAACATTTGCCTGTGAGTATTTTTATGTCCCGTTGCTGTGTAACTTATACTGAGACTATTTCTGTTGTAAACCTTGGTTCATGAACGAAAATAAGTTAATTTGTAAATGCTAACCGCTAGCGTCCATGTGGATTTTTCCAAAGAAGTTAGCTTTAAGCTAATGATTCAGCTTCTATTCGTTTTAATGTACAATGCCACGTAAATGCACTCAGGAAACAAATGTAATTAAGATATTTTGTATGTCTGCTTTACAGTTTTACAGTGAGTCTTAAGTAAAGCTTTAAAGAGAATTTTGGCGTCCGGCTTTGCTTGGGAAACCTGTTGTCTATCTGCCGAGAAATTTTTTTATTTTAGAAATGTAAAACTAATACAAGGAGATTCCTTATTGTCCTCCCTTCTCCCTCTACCTGATCTGGAGAAAAGATATTCTATTAATTATAAAAATGTAATATGTTTAAGGTGTGTTTCACAATACCAGAATGTTTATCTGTATGTGGTTCTCTTTCAGTGTGTGGTGTTTATGAATGTTAATAATGATATGAGTTTTAATTTTTTCTCTCTACAGTCTGTACAGGTGCAGTATTACAGAGGAAGGCTGTGCTGCTTTAGTTTCTGCTCTGAAATCAAACCCCTCACACCTGAGAGAGCTGGATCTGACCGAAAATAATCCAGGAGAGTCAGGAGTGAAGCTGCTCTCTGATCTACTGGAGGATCCACACTGTAAACTGGAGAAACTAGAGTGAGTTACTGAATTACAGTCTCTATTTAAGATCACAGTGACACCAAGAGAACTTTTGTATTTGGAGTAGATACTGTATGTACTACATACAGTGTTTTTCAAGGGTTTTATTGATGTTTAAATTGTACATGCTTGTCACTTTAACCTAATCATGTACAGAGAGGTCTTAGAGGGGTCACACAGCTTTAAATGTAGCTCACCATATATACATTTACACTGTCTAATAGGAGATTTGAAATGTGATGATCAAATAGAAGCTAGAAAGATGGTAAAATTCTGATGTAAAAGAGAAACAGCACTTTTCTCCTTTTACCAATTACATACTCTCATCTACTGTACGGCAAATGTCTTTCAGAACACATTCCACCAGATAATTTTCAATACTTGTCAATTACTTGCCAACAGCACCCTCAGCAGAAAAGGAATATATGCTGCAAAGTCAGCTACTGTGTCTGTGTGGCTGTGTCCCAGTGAAATTATAATTAAATTATTTTATGATTTTATGACATTTTTGTAACAGATATGGCAGAACACCGCAATATATCCACACCTGATGATCACCATGTAAAACCATCAGTGCTGGATTAATCTCTGTCTGCTGCATCTGTGGCCTATGGTCAGTTAACACAGACAGTAACAGAACTTTATTAAAAGCTCATTAAAACAAACAACTAGGACACATTTGACACAGAATCAGTGCAGTAGGTGAGAATATGTAATCGTAAAGATGAAAGGCATTTTGTCCATTTTTTTTTACTTTTACCACCTTTCTAGCCTCGTGTTCTCTTTAATAATGGATTTAAAATGGATTATTAGAGAGTGTTAATACATATATGGTAAATAAAAGAGTCAAAACAAACAGTAAACAGAACCTAAAGGGAGAATCCAAAAGAGAGTAACTTGATAAAAACAGCAGAAGTCAAAACCGGGGATAACAACCAGAGAAAACAGGAGAGAAACTCTCGTTATGCAAACAAAAAAAAAAAAATTTTTGCAAAACTTCACAAAAGTGTGTCTGTGTGTCTGAGGGGTTTAAATCCAAACAGGGAAATGAGGAGCAGGTGACTGTAATCAGTACTGGGGTGAGGATGAACGGGAGAATGGAGTGTGATTGGTGAATTCTGGACATGTGGTTGACATCATTAGGAACTGAACTCTGGGAGATGGAGTTTGGGAGATTGGAGGTGGTGGGGAAACCCGGAAGCATGACAAAAATGAATGCTTAAATAAATGTCATGCTACAATTAATTCTCTAATTAAAAGCTATGAAATACTTACAGATCAATATTAACATGAACAATAACCGTTTACACATTAGACTGGAAACAGGGCTTTACCTGACTTAACCAATAAACTGCTGAAGTTCATAGTATGAACATTTAATATCTCAATTATAGAGGCTAAAATTATCACACTTATTAGTATTATGATATTATTAAAATATGATGGACATGTTTAAACAGTACCACACATCAGACTGACTTCTCTTAGACAGCTGAAAAATCTCAGAAGAGCTTTCACTGCCCTCAACCATGTTTCCCCTGACAACAAACAAACCCACAGTACATGCTGAACATATGCGAGAAATGAAGATGTGACGTAGACAAATGCTTTACTCAAATACCGTGTTCTGACCAGATGTTGTCCTTTCATCTTAGTGTATTTCAGTACATTATAGACTGGCTTAAACACCACAAAGCACTGACACTGTGAACCTCCACCCATCAGTACCTGAGTGTGTCCTGCTCTTTGAAATACTGCAGTTCAACCCCACCTAGGCTTATGTAGCAGACTCAAGACAGTAGTTCAGACCAAACACACACACACACCCCAGGAACTGGAGATCTGAAGGTTTATTCCTGAATGAAAGTAGCATGGGGCAGTAGTACACTCACCCAGCCAAAACAGCTCTCTCCCTCTCCCTACTGATAACCAAAACATGACTGAGCTAAACATCATCAAAGGCTCATTCTAACTCAGCATAAAGTTACCACACACTGTTTAAACACACTCTGTGTCTCTAAGCTTTACATTCTGTGTGCAGTTTAACCAAGATTAATGGCTTTACAGGTTTATCAAGGCATTTTAGGAGAGAGCTAATCAGTACATCCTACCCGTACAAGCATCCACACTGCTTCTGACAAAACTGGGTGGAAACTGTCATGGAAATCTGACAAACTCAGTCTGGACTGCCCGTTGAGGAATAACAGAAAAGGATTTATTGAAGGAAAAGAAGGTTTACAGCATACAAAGAGGATAGAATATAGGAGCGCTGCCCGTTCTCCTCCTGAACGAGATATATACACTACCTACATATCTACTTGTGTGTGCGGTAAATACCCTGAGTCCCAGGCCCGTTGCCGGGTAGCAGCAGGAAGCTACTCCCAAGTTTGGGAGATGCAAGGTCACCAACGTAGACCAGAAAGACAAGAAAATCTGGAGACAGGGAGACGAGCCTCTGTATCAGTATGTCACAAGGCCCAGATGTCCAGAAGACAGAATAACATGAGCTGTACAGACACTTAATCACATATAGAGAACACACTGACCTCTGACCCCCAAACTACTTCATCATGCACAGCTTAGAATGAACTCTGAAACTACTTCTACAGCAACAACTCTGAATCTCTCTCACAGAACAACCCAGTTTGGCAGCTTCAGAATGAAAACTTAATGTTCAGGAAAGAACTTAACAACCCAATAACAAAAGGTACATTCACAGCAGGCGAGAACCCAGTTAACTCAGCAGCTCACTATTACCCGTGTAAACTCAGTAGTGCAGCATTACCAATGTACACTCAGTGACTTCAACCTTCGGGTTAAAGCACATGTGGGCCCACACTCACACTCACACACTCAGACACTCACCCACACACTCAGACACTCACCCACACACACTCACTCACACACCCACACCCACCCCCACTCACACACACACACACACACACAACCACATACTCACATTCACACGACGGCGCTTGTGTGCGGTGGGGCCTTAAAACCAGACAATGGCCTCTTCACTCTCTGAGCCAAATCAACACCGTTCCCTCGTTTTCAGGAATGTTCAGCACAGCAGCAGTCTCTCACAACCCCCGGCAGATCCAGCAAGCAAGCGGGGACAGTCCTCCCTCGAAGCCGGAGGAATTCTGAACAACCTGGCAGTTCAGAGTCCTGTCTGGGTAAAGTCCTCCCTCGAAGCCCGAGAGAGCAGAACTCCGGCGCTCGGTGAAACTAGCCGCTACCGCTAACTGACCGGGTTCAGCACAGTCACTGGGAAGGCGCACACACGCAGCAAAGTTGGATCACTGCGTTTTTCCCTCCTTAAGTTAGTCAATGGTCAGTTATTTACTCAACACTAACTCACTTTATTTAACATTTTAGCTATGCTGCTGCAGCCTCTCCCGAACTCCTCCGAAACCTCCTTCTCTTCGTCCTCCCCGCTCCGGCTCTCTCTCCAAGTCCCACCCCTAGATCACCACTATTGGTCAGTTACGGCTGTTCAGCCAATGAGTTAAGAGTACTACTAACCTGCTGACACCGAACACATGTCCAGCTTGTACACTGCAACCTAGCTTAGCGGGAAATCTCTTAAAGCAACAGGAGCCTGTTTTAACAGCTATGAACGTTTGTGTTTTCTATGAACTATAAATACAGTTGTACATATTTTAACCAGGCTACATGGGCAAAACTGGGCGTTTACTTTGCGGGTCACAGTAATTCAGGCCCCAGCTATAACACAGGGGAGGAACCAAAACCATAAGAGCAAAGTCTAGCTACCTACCTGTTTAACTTGTGTATTTATTTAACTTTTAATACACAAAAACATCAAATAGGAAACCAAAATATAGTTTTGGTGAAGTTCACATGAGAATATTCCTATAAATATTGCAGCAAAACAAATAAAACAGGGAAAAGTAAATAATAAAGTAATAATACCTCAGCTACACTTACAGATTTAAGGCTCATTTATATGGAACATTAAATCTGTATATGGACAGAGCCTTATGTCTGTACTGTATTAATTTCTTCTGGATTTCTTTACATTCCTAAAAGCTTATGGATACAGATGAAACAGAGCCGTACTGGATATCATGGGGGCATCGCAGCCAATAGTTCAAACTAGGTGTTTGTCAGTTCTGTGTCCACATGGTGAAGTGAAGGATTTACTGGGTTCAGAGACCCCCACCATCAACAGTGCTGCCTGTTTAGTCTCTTTCATAGTCTCACAAACCTGCTAATCTAAAACTAACAGAACTACATCTAAATATCATCTGAAGCTTCTTATTTGCCAGATTTATGTTCAGATTTTTCTGTTCCACCTTGAAATGTGCATTTGAGCCTTTACATCCTGGTGCTGACTGTCAGCTTCATGTTGCAGTTCTCCTGTTCCAACTTAAATGGTGGAGCAGTCTTTATAACACAAGGAGAATTCTGGTCAAATCTGCTACTGTAGTTAGAATCTACACTCTGAATTATATTACGATACAGTGATGATATTTATCTGTTCAAGTACAAGTTAACTTTCTTTACTGGAAAGTAAAAGACTTTAAGTACACTCACAGTAAAATACTAGTTTAGTAGTTTTTACATTTCAGGAGCTTTACCTTAGACATGCATCACTGCAGCCGTAGTATATCTTAGGAGCAGGAGGAGAGAAGTGATAGAGACAGGAGGAGTGGAGGATACAGGGCCTGAGGTGAGAACATGAACAGTTACACATGAAGATACCAGTGTCTGATCAAATCAGGTATTTAAAGTCTTTGAACATAAAGGTTTGGTATGTCACAACCTATTTAAGGGTATGTACCAAATCTATTAAATATCAGCCTTTACAGTAGTTAAGTCCAGTACTGATACTGTACATTATATTTAGTGAACCTGACGCACATCAGAGCAGAGGTTTAGATATTGCTGGCTTGTAGTAATGGGGGTCTCTCGGCTTTAGGGGGCAGAAACAGACCTATTAGCTGTTTATTGTAATTCCACAAATGCTGTTCCACATGACTGCACATACAGTATGTTACTGCCTTACCTAGAGTGGAGTTTTCTTATTTTAGGGGATGGGGTGGGATTTATAGTACCAAATGTGTGCCTCCAATGTCAGACTCACCTACACCCTTGTACCACCACATGTTGAAGGTGCAAGCCCACACAATGTCCTTTAAAAATGAGAAAAGGTTAGGTATATGCTGGGAGTCTCAAACTGTAAAGTCCACAAAGCATGGTAAGCTATTAATCATACTTTTACAACATTAGATAGATGTATGTGCTGAGCGCCAACTAGCAGGTGAGAGGAAGAAGGAGAAAACAAAAAGGACAAAGTTGTCCCCCAGCCCTGATCCATTTTGGAGTCAAGCTTAACAACTTGTACCAAATTGGAGAAAAGAGTAAAGTAAAGGAAAAACAGAAGTAAAGCAGAAACAATGTGCTGATGAGCTTTTTCTGCATTTCAGTGAAGGTGTAAATTTAATCCATCCAAATTTTATACAGCTGTGAACTGGGCATTACACACTTGTCGATGTAGGGCATGAAGGCAGAATATCATCACCTTATACCTGAAATAACTTTCTGTGAAGGAGCTTTTAGAGGTGGTGCCTAGTTGCTATCACCACCACTGTGAGGGATTCTTAGAAAGTTTTGATCTAATAGAACATTTCACATCAGACCATCATGAGATGGCACCGAGTACGGCTGCTGTGTCACGTGCTCCCTTCACTCTTTTTAGTTTTTCATTGTTTTTGTGTTTGTTTGTATCTACTTTTGCACTAAATGCTGTCGGCTCCATTGTATATGACAGACAAACACTTTTAGAAATTAGATCGGCGATCGCTCATCGGAAACCAGACTTTGAGTTTCTCAACGCAGATCCTTTGTTTGGGACACCGATGAGCTCCCATTCATTTGGGCCGGCCGGCAGAGGAAACGCTGCAGATGCTGGAAGAGGGGAAGGAGAGCCGGGGTCCTGGGCAGGCTGAGACGGCGTGCCAAACGCCCCCCACTACCCACTATTCTTTTTTCCAACGTACAGTCACTGGACAACAAAATCAGCGAACTCAGGACACGGATCTCGTTACAGCGAGAAACACGGGACTGCTGTATACTCTCTCACAGAGACCTGGTTATCGCCGGAGATTCCGAACGAAGCCATCGAGCCTGCCGGGTTCTCTGTGCACCGCACGGACAGAACAAAGGACCTCTCCGGGAAGAGTAAAGGTGGAGGTGTATGTTTTATGATCAGTGCTTGGTGTGATCAGAGGAATGTACACTTCATCGAGTCTATTTGCTCTCCGGTCATCGAATATCTCATGGTCCCGTGCAGACTGCGGTGGCTGCTGAGGGAGATTTCGGGGGTCATTGTCACCGCTGTGTACATTCCACCGCAGGCTGATACGGACCTGGCGCTCTGGAAACTGTACGAGGCTGTTAACAGGCAGGAGACCGCGCGCCCGGAGGCCGCCTGTATTGTTGTCGGGGACTTTAACAAAGCAAACTTCCGGAAAGTTGCGCCGAAGTTCGTCCAACATGTCTCATGCAGCACAAGAGGATCACGCACGCTGGATCACTGCTACACCATGGCCCTCCCCCGGCCTCCATTTGGCAAATCAGAACACTCCTCCATTCTGCTCCTGCCCACCTATAGGCAGAAGCTGAAGGAGGCACCGCCTGCTATCAGGGAGGCCCGCTTTGGTCAGACCAATCAGACTCCATGCTGCAGGACTGTTTTGATCACGTGGACTGGGAGATGTTCCGGGAGGCGTCAAACAACAACCTCGACGAGTACACAGACTCTGTGACTAGATTCATTAGAAAGTGCATAGAAGATGTTGTTCCCACTAAACCAGTTCGTGTTTACCCCAACCAGAAACCCTGTCTGAACTGTGAAGTTCGTGCAGCTCTGAACGCACGGACCGCTGCTTTTAAATCTGGACACACAGAGGAGTATAAGAAAGCCAGCTATGCTCTTCAGAAGACCATAAAAGCAGCCAAACATGAGTACAGGGCGAAGTTGGAGTCACAGTTCAACACCACCAACACAAGAAGCCTGTGGCTGGGGTTAAACACAATAACAGACTTCAGGAGGGAAACTCGATCTGTGGATCACATCAGTGCTGCGCTTCCAGACCAGCTGAATACCTTCTATGCTCGTTTTGAGGTAAAACATACCGTACTCCCAGAAAGAGCCCCTGCTACCGCCGACTGGCATACCTGGACGTATCCTTAAAGTATGTGCACATCAGCT
>JAMWET010003415.1:0-21327 GCA_024036415.1 Prochilodus magdalenae | reverse complement strand
AGAAAACCCGAAATATAGCCGCTAGAGGAACGTAGCGATAGAGAGGAAGCTGGTGAGATTTTCAATGCCTCCATATAAAACACTTATAATACTCAGACTATGTATCTTTAATGCTAATGAAACATTACTGAACACTGGTTCCAGTGAAATGTGTGACGCTTGAGAGCTGCAAGTACAAACTGTGAGGAGTGGAGGGATGATTGTCACCTTAACCATGGCGAAATCACTACATGGACAAAAATGATAAAAAACCAGTATTTATCTTGGTACAAGCAGAGTTTAGGTAAGGTGCAGATGATGTTGTGAAAATTTGGAGATGGAAGGCAACCAGATTTACAACCAAGGTTTTAGTGACGGCCGTTCACTGTGGATGCGTTATTGATCTCAGTATTAAAGGAATAAAGGAGGAGGATGCTGGAACATATTTCTGTGGAAAAGTAAAGACAACTTCAAGAGTTTGTTATCTGGAAACTCTTTTGGTTTTTTTTAAAGGTATGGAGCCACACTCTCTAACTCACTGCATATTGTGAAACTTATCTGACTCCATTCATTCCAGTTCAGTATTTGAACTGTTCAGATTTTAAATAAAATATTTATACTGCTTATGGTTTAATGTTCTCACCCCACTCATCACTGTTAGTGTTGTTTCTGTCTATTTATTGTTTTTATGAAATAATGTTAAAGCTCGAGAAGATGGACCCCCGTCCTCTGACTGAAATGGTTATCGAGACCGAGAGTCTGTTACACTCCAGTGTTCAGTACAGTCCTCTCTTTACTTCAGACCTGTCCAGGAGAAAACACAGTGTGTACTGGTTCAGACACGGATCAGGAGGAATCCAATCCAGGAATCATTTACGACTCATGGAGACAGGAGTGATCAGTGTAAGAAACAGCTCTGAGACTGATTCTTCTACACAGAGCTGTGTCTACAAAAACTCCCTAAGAGGAAGCTCAGCGACTCTCTGATGCTGGAACTTACTACTGTGCTGTGGCTGCATGTGGACAGATACTGTTCGGAAATGGAACTGAAGTTAATGTAGCAAGTTGTGAGAAACACTGATAGAGCTTCAGTTCAGTAATGGTAATTTCTCTTCTCTTTGTTTTGAATACATCATCTGATATTAATACTAGAATTGCATATTTTATAATTTCAGAAAAATAACCTAGTTGGATTATCATCACCATGGTAACGCTGAATGTAACATCTGTTATTGTGATTTTAGTTCTTCTTAAGAAGCGACACAAGGGTGAGTTTTATTTTTGGAGCCGCTATAAAACTATTTCACCCAAATATTAAATAACTTTGTTGTATGTAAGCCATTATAGTCAGTCTTATTTTTTATTAGGTTTGATGTTTTTATGTACAGGTTGCTGAGAATGGCCATCCAAGCCAACATTATCAGGTAATTACATCTACCATCTGCCTTCTTCAACATAAAATGCACCTTTGTGTCTGTAATCTGTTTATGTACTGTTATACCTAAGGTCACTAAATCTAATCTACACAGTATAAAGCTGATGTTTTTACTCTACCTGTAACGCTTTGCTCTACTACACTGTTGTGGTCTCTAATGGATAGTAATGACTCTGCTTGTTCTGTCTCAGGCCTGAGTACTCAGAGGTCTTAAAGTATGCTGCAGGTGAATTTTGCTAAGAGCGTCAAGGAGAGTCAGTAACCTGTATACACAGGTGGAATATAGCTAATGGGAAACGGGTACAAAACCACAGTGACCTACACAACAATGAAAATTACACACTTTCCAGAAGTCATTTGTTGATTTAAATATAATTTAGTAGTGTTCCTCAATCGAATCAAACAACCAAGAAGAAATTACAACTAAAACAGGAACAACTGTTGTTGTGAAACCACTATAGTGGCATGCCCTCTCTGTAATTAATCACAACAGACTGTAGTAATGTTTCTACATGCCATCTTGGAATTGATTATATGCAAAATGATTACATGTATAAAGAAGTGCCCTGCCTTATTTGCATATAATTTACAATTTGGTGTGGTTTATCAACTTTTATGTTTCCAATTTGCAAACAAAAATGTAATTGATGTTTTGTGTGTAGGCTTAATTAACACAAATAAATAAACTTTCTTCATGTTAAATTTGTAAAAGTCATCCAAATTGTCCCTTGTTTTCCTTTCATGAAACTCTTTGTAGTTTTTTTTTTTTTTCTCTTGAAACACACATGGACACCCAGTTACCACATTCTGCAATATGCAAGCTCTGGAAAAATGTAAGAAAGCCCACCTCAAAATGATCAGATTTCTCTAGTTTTAAGTCGTGGTAAGGGATGAAAATGTGTGGTTGCAGGAGCTAGGAAGTAATGGAAAAAGGCACTGGTCCCTGGCTTCTCTGGGACACACAGCCATTTAGACACACTCCATGCCGGGTAGGAGTGGATTTAAACTGCACAAGGCAAATCACCAACACATACTCACCATTAGCACTATTACTCACCACAGCGCTGTTAACTCTGATGAGAAGTAGGGACATCAGACTGGAGGCTATGCTACCGCTAGCTCCTTCGTCCCAACACAGAGAGCTATATAGCCTCAGCCGTTCATGCGGCGGTGTCGAGTAGTACAAATACATTGTAAGCAATCACTTATGGGTTTGTGTATCATTTTTTAATGCCTATGACCAAAATAATCAGTTTTGTTTATTTTTGTTAAACTCCAGCAGCTACAAACTCTCTGTATGTACCACCATGTCACATGTGTTTTTGTTGATGAATACAAATGAAGACGACAGACATTTCTGATGGAGATTGGTCAGACAAAAACTGGGCCAGATTTCATCACACAAAATGTAGGACAGACACACAAATCCACCAATTACACACAAGGAGAGGCAGATGATGTTTCTCTCATGACCGGCCATCATAGGATCATATAAGTGTCAGATGTACAATCTGCTGATAAGATGGAATGGAAAATGGTGAATGCAAACTCAGGAAAATGCCATGGAACTACATTTCTGTGCTGTTTTTCTCACAAAAGGTATAGAAAAACATTTAGACACTGTATATAATGCACAGGCATGTATGTGGAATTCTAGAGGATAGCAAAGGCAAAGGCAGGGCGGTGTACACAGTAGTTATTGGCATTGGTTCAGCACAAGCCTGCTGTTTCATTGTGTAACTGATGAAATGTACTGTGTCCTAATAGCAAATGTCTAATGCTCAAATTCCAGTAGCGTCGACTGTTATATCAAACTATGGAGATCCATTATTTTTATTTTTCACTGTTATTAATTATTACGGTGTTGGTCCAGGTATGTGCCTTTAAACATGGCTTTGTTGCATAAATAGACAGTGTTTAATGCTAGTGGGAGTCCTACTCAATAAGTGTAGCTGTAGCTAACGACCAATGCTTCCTAAATATACCAACATGAATGAGCCATGGAATGGTTACTTTCAGTGTTTTTGTGAGGTTATAAAAAGCAAACGGCAGAAATCTTAACTGATGTTAATGGGAAACTGAAACCCACCAATGATCAGAGCTGAAAGAAGCTAACATATGTGTTGAAGCTAAGTACAGAAGGCAAAGATAGCTTTTAAACATATATCCTGAAAGGCTTTTTCTGCTTCACTTTTTTTATGCACACTTTTATTCTTGCATCACTTTTTACCCCCAGTTTAACTGCAAAGGCTACTTCTACTTATTGGTATTTATATTATATTAATAGTAAATAAAGTGCATTGAAACCACTGTGCTAAAATATTTTCACTTAGAAAATTAAAGATAGATAGAAACATGTTAGCATAATACAATATGACATGTAATATGATCTTTATATTCTAATTCTTCATATAAAACACTGCTGTTAGTTATACACTACTTCTATTCTGTCCTGTAAGGGCCAGTGCTGTTTAAAAACGGAGACCAGCTGATTAAACAAGTGGATTCGGGTGTGATTCTGGTCAAAAACTGAACAGTGATGAACGGGGTGGACAGATACCGATAATGTACATGATAATAAAGGGGCTACAGTATGATATTGTACATTTATAAAGTAAATTATCAGGTGAGTAGAGCACATACAGTGTGAGGTGTCTGTATATCCTAATCCAGATTAAGTCTCAGACTTAATAAATTGCAGTAGTGATTTACTATTGGAGGTGCAACTTAGTCCAAGATTAGGTTTTGAAAACCAGACCAGTGAATCTGTTTTTGTTCATTAAGATCTCTAATGTGCACAATGCGTTTTCAACAACAGAGCTGCTTCCATTAACCCATTAACTGAAAACTGCATTCTTTGATGCAGGTAAGCTCTTGACATGCGTCTCAAACCAGACCAGGCAATGCTGCAGCCATTAGAGCTTCTTACCACATCATGTTCCAACATGCCAGCTTCTCAGACTTTACCACTGAAACTGGCTCTTTTGTACTTCTTTAAAAAACCGACCAATCAGAGAAGTTCACAACTTCAGAATGTCCAATCACATCAGACACAATGTCTTTTCTACTACACACAGCTGACCAGCTCATTAGAAACCGTGATATTCGACTTTCACAACAGAACAATGATCAGAGTACTAGCTACTTTTTGTCTTTTTGTATCTGGTGAGTCCTTCATTTCATTTACAATCTGATTCATCCTGCTGAAAACAGCATTGAGAGTCATGTGATTTATTTTAGTCATTAAACAGGTTTGTGTTTCAGTGAAAACGTCTGACACTGAGGAGCTCCAGGTGCAAACAGTGAAATATGGAGAAAATGTTACAGTAAAATGTGACCATAACTTTGTTAAAGACAGCAAGCAGCATTATGTAGCATAGTATAAGCAGAGTTTTGGAAAGCAGCCTCAGTTAATAGTAAGATCAGCTGAGAGTAACGCAGACATCAGATACGCCCGAGCGTTTGCAGAGCTTCAGAATGACTGCAGATGAAGGAAAGTTTGATCTCAGCATTATTAACACTGTGGACGAGGACACAGGGACATATTTCTGTGTGAAACTGAAGGACTATGCTGCAGAGTTTGGATCTGGGACTCTTCTGCTTTTCACAGGTAGCATTTCTTTTCTTTTTCTTTTAAGCAGCATGAAGCGATATTTAGCAGACCTGTTCATTTCCTTCATGTTCATACAGCATTGTTTCTCTTTCTGTATTTTGATTGTTTTTAAAGATGAAAAGTCTCAGCAGAGTGATGTGACTGAAGTAGATGTGAAAAGTGGAGAGTCTGTTACACTCCAGTGTTCAGTGGCTAGTTTGAGCTGTTCAGGAGAACACAGTGTGTACTGGTACAGACACGGATCAGGAGAACCTCATCCAGGAATCATTTACACTCATGGAAACACCAACAGTCCTGAGGTCATCCATCCTGTCTCCTGTTGTGTTTAACAAGCTGCAGCTCCTCTCTTTATAACACCAGTGATTAACTCCCATCTGCTTATCGAGGCCAGGCCATTATCACACTAACTGTACATACACACTTTATAAAGACACCACTAAACTCCTGAACGTGCATGTGCTGGAAATATACTGTTCCCACGTGTAAGAACTGCCAGAGCCAGTAAAGAAAGTAAAGCTGAACTGCAGCAGTAAGAAAAGCTTCTTTACAGCTACTTGCTTTTGAGGCTGTTGGTTTATGAGGTTTACAGGAATACATGGCCCAGCCCACCACTGTCATACAACCACACCAACACTGCTATCTCAACATTCTCTGAGGCTTTTATCAGAAGTCACCCTCTGAGTTTGGTCTGATAATTTTTCACCACAGAGTAAGGAAGTGTTTTCTGTGCCGCTTTAAAAACGACTGATGTGTCTCTAAAACAACAGACTCAACTGAAGACACATCAGGGTAAATATGGACACATGAGACTCAGGTAAGAATCTAAACCATGTTCATTTCTTTCCTGTTATAAGTGGAATAATAGGGCATGACTAGTAAAACTGTTTCTAGGTATTTGGAGCCAGTGATATTAATGTAGTCTATTAATGTGACATATTAGGATCATTTAGGACTAATTCATTAAAACCAACACAAATATTTATTTAAACTATAAATTGTTTATATCTTTCAGGTGATACTGATGTTCTGCCCAAAATAAAGTTTCTGCTTTCGTTTATATTCATTTTCTCAGGTTCAATTCTATCATCACTTAGTTTCAGCTCTGTTTATGTTTCTGCTCTTTGTATCTTCAGGTATATCAGGAGATGGCTATTGCACAAAGAACTTGGATTCAGGCTAAAATGGAATTATGTTGGAATAATGAGGGATCACTCCAGGAGCCCCAGGCTGAACAGACATTCAGCATGCCTAACTAACTGGACATAGAGATACTACAACACGGAAGTGCAACTCATGGCCCAGATTCTCATTTAAATGGCCTGTGTATCAATATCTGACATGCCTTCAAAAAGCGAGGAGATTAAATGAAGCTAAAATCTATTTTTTAATTGTGGTAAATTTCACTGTTCTCCCTGTTTGCTGCTTTATCTTATGTTCAAATGGATGTTCCTGATCTTTTCTGGTGCAGATTTGTATATGGTTTAACAAACATGGGTTGATGCACAGTGAGCTGAAGGGAAAGCAAGGGTTTATTAACAAGTTAGCAATACAGCCAAGCAAGAGGAACCAGACAGTCATACCAAAGGGAGCAGACAGAGTCATGAAACCAAAGGGACAAGCCAGAGTCAAAACCAAAAGACCAGTAAACAAAACCAGAGGGCAAAGACGAGAGTAAACAAGAATCAAACATGGTCTAGATCAAAGTAACAGTCAGAAATAGCGAGGGAGAAACCCTCAGTAAGGACACAGAGTCGCAATACTTCACAATGTGAGTGTGAGTACACTTTGTACTTTGCTCAGTTACAAATAGACCAAATGGGTGACAGGTGTGAGTAATCAATACTCTGGGGACACAGAACAAGGAAAAGGGATATGAATGGCCGAAGATGGACACACGACAATGGTGTCATCTAGGGTGAATTCTGGGAGCTGGAGTTCGTGAGATCGGCGGCAGAGGGTCAACCCAGAAGTGTGACCATTTGTGGCAACTTCCAAAGCTAAGCTAAGTTAGAGTTCTGGGGAACATTGGTGTTTATTTTCCAAACTAAACGATTATCACTTTTTACACATATATTACACTGCTCTATACACCGGGCCTAGCACCAAGCCTAGCATCAAGCCTAGCACCAGGCCTAGCACACAAGCAGTTTTATACTTCCTTTTCTTCAATTTTCAAAAACATAGAAGCAGAGCTAAACTTGTGTAACTTGTGTGAGATAGGAAATCAGAAGTGCACCTTGTTAAAGCGGGGACATGGTGAGATCTGGTTAACGTGATCAGCGCAGGAGCACTGATGCCTTTATTTTGTTTTCTTTAGTGGACGAGACAGTTCACAGGACTGTTTGAGGTGTGACATATCAACATGTATTTTAGTCTCTTCTGTTTAAAGTTGACACTTTTACTAAGACAGGACTTCACCAGAACTTCCTGGATAGGAGGGCCCAGTCTTTGCAGGTGGAGTAAAGGTTGTAAAATGGCCCCATTCTAAAACTGTTATCATGACATAGCATAGGCTATTTGGTTAAGTGGGCACACAGTAGATCTGTATATCTGCATGAGGAATGGATTTAATATGAGTTAAACTCTATTCATACTCCTCTCTCCTTCTCTCCTCTCTCTTACACTGCAGACCCTACACATTCCAAACACTTACACTGTAGATTAGTGCCTGACCAGCCCTGGAGGTCTCTATCAGCTACTTTCTCTCCTTCTAATTTTATTAACACTTTATTACAAAGCTTCAGCGTTGACAATTACGCAGTCAAAAGTAATGTGATACGAAGTTAACAATTACTTCTCTCACATTTTAAATGTGGGATGTATATTTTCTGTTGATATTAAAAACTAAAATAATTGTTTTATTGATGCTGAGAGTTGCAGATTTCAGGCATGTTTTATTTTGCTCTGCCTAGAAATGCACTAGAATTATATTCAGAACTTACTTAATTTACTATGTGTATGTAGAAAATGTACTCCTGATCAAGTTTTTTATGATAAAATCATAACAGTTTGAAAGCATTTCCAGAACTGGTACTCCAACAGCGTGTCATAACAGCAAGTTAGCATTCACATGTAGCTTTGCAATATTCCCTGGTGTCACAAAGTCTTCAGTTTGACAAACTGTTAAAATGTACACAAACCACCAGCCATCAGAAAACAGCTTAAGACTTCAACAACAATAAAAGAGAGCCTGTCCTGCGTGTAGCTATATGAGTAAGCAGCTCAGCAAATTCACTGGCTGTTAGTATGAAGACAGTTATTAGCATTACAGCAACAGCATTTAGTCCAACACAGCGCTCTTCAAAGAGCAGAGCAGATCAATGCAGTGCTGGATTAGAGCTGCAGCAGTCTTCAGCCTTGTTTAGGCCTAGCCTAACTTATGATGGTCAAATGGCAGCAGCATACGTCCATATAAGATGACGCTGTAAGTGGGGCTGAACTGAAGAGGTGGAGACTGTGATGAGCTCATCATTTCCTGCAGAGTGAAAGACAGGAAGAAGCAGCTCAGAGCACACTGAGACGTGCTGGAGTAAACTTCAGCGGATCAACACAACACATTCACACATTCATCATTTCAGCATCTAATCATATAATAAAATCATTTTATATTAAACTCAGTGAATAAATAATGTGTTTTTATGTTTTCTTTTTAATAATAACATGTTTTCTGTTTAAAACAGCAATATAATAAATTATAAAATTATTAAAATAGTGTTAAAATTTAGAGGTTAAACTCATAATGAATTGTAACTAATACTACTATAATTAATAATATTAATAATTCTGTACATTTATTCAGTGGCAGTTTAAACTAATCCATCCTCGGTTTAGTTCATGCATGTGGCAGGACGCATGTGGCAGTTGCATTTCAAAGAGAAAGGCCTGTGGGTAAAGGTGAGCATGCATAGCGGCATGTTTGCAGGAGGGAGCAACATGATTTGAGTGTTTCCACCCACAAGACTGACCAGCACGGCTCTGCTCTCAGATATCTCTAGAATGGAAAGTCAGTTAGCTATCACTCTGTGGTTTTCACACTTCTGTTCTCTGAAGTCTGTCTGCATCTCTTGGTTCACCAGAGCAAAGTGTTTAACATGTGTTTACACTCCCTGCAGCCCCGATCTGTGTGTCACAGGTCGATTGAAAAAGTGGACTTTATTTGTTTATAATACCTTATAAAATAATATATAAAAAACGTGGTGCAAATTATGCAAATGATTCTAATAACTGTACAGTCGTATGCAAATTTTGAACCCCCGGTCAAATGACATGGTTTGTTGATTCTGTACAGGAAATAAAGTTAGGTATGGGATTGTCCTGTACATGTTAGTGCCCAGTTTCTAATAATGCTCTATTTATTTTATTATTTTTACTTAGAAAATCAGCAAAACATGTTATTTGACCAGGGGTGCCAAAACATCTGCATACAGTGGTAAGCATATCTGGGTAAGCAGAGCACTTGTGCTTTAGTACATAACATGTAAGCAGTGGTACCCCTTCACTGATAAACCCCACTGAGTCATAAGCTCTCAGAGCTAAGAGCTAGAAGAACAGTCCCTAAGTTTGGTCCTGCTGTAGCTCTGAGCTGTTCAGTGTCACTTCAGCTATAACCAGTAATTTCCCACCACAGAGCCACAGTGCCGCTACCTGAGGCCTGCATATTGAGGCCTCCACTTTAAGGTCTCCTTTATGAGCACGCCTCTTGTGGCACATTTCAGAACTGCAGCCACAATTTCAGTTTGATGTTTTTGTTACTATCCTTATAAAATAAACCCATAGCAACACAAGAAGCTATACTCATATAGTGCTGTATATTACTTTTATAATATTCTTTAATCTTTTATTGTTTATGTAACATTTATATGTCTATTATTATGTAGTTCTAAAAGTTTACTGTAAGATTATTATAGAAATCCTGTAGAAATACTAGTAATAGCACTATAGACAGGATATAGGATATAGGTTATAAGAGTGAGTTCATGCATTAGTGTTTCCATGTTTATTTTACTGGAGGATGAAAGTACAATGATAGAGAGTTTGGAAAGGTGCAGAGGAGTTTAGCCTCCTCCATTCAGACTGTTCCTTTAGCATACCTTACTAATACTTTATAACAATTTAAAATGAATAAATCTAGTGGTTTAAGACAACCCACAAAACAAGAATGATTAGTTTAACCACTTAAGCACCGAACACTATCCCATTGTCCTGTTTTGTTCCTAGACTTCTGCTGGGTCTGTAAGCGCTGTGGTCTTTGGCTTCACAACAGACTTCAGCACCATGGACAGGGTCACCATCTACACACTGTAATCCTCTACAGGTATCACACCGAGACAGTCTCATCACTGTTGTAGCAGAACCTCTGTAAAAGAGAGAGAAATGAAATAAAAGAGTAAAGGGGTGGTGATAGTGATATGACTGTGAGGATGAATAAGATTAATGGAACACAGTTTGTGCATATTGCAACCTCACTTTTGTACAGCTGCTATATGAAGGCTAACGAGGCTGATTGCTCTATTTCATCTCCCCTGATCTTTTGCTCTGCTGCATGTAGTCTGCAGAACTGTCCACCAACCAAAACTATCCAGCCAGCAGCCTCCTGTGGGCAGTGTCCTGTGACCACTAATGATGGACTAGAGGGCTAGAAGAGGACCAACACACTGTTCAGCATCAGATGAGTTATACTCTCTGACTTCACATCTACGAGTAAGGTATGAGTGTGTACAGTGAATGGACACACTGTTTAAACACTAAAGCAGCACTGGTGTGTCTGATCCACTCACACCAGCACACAGTAACACATCACCACCATGTCAGTGTCACTGCAGTGCTGATAATGTTTCCCCACCAACATAACACCCGCTCTGTGGTAGTCCTGTGGGGGTCCTGATCATTGAAGAACGGTATAAAGGTGGGCTAACAAAGCATACAGATGAACTGTACCTGTAAGTGTAGAGCTACAAAGTCTTCTTATACGGTAAGTAGACCTGATATTGAGCAATGAGTGTAGAAACAAGTGAAGTGAAGGGTATAATGAAGTGAAGGGTATATAGAGAGTGAGCAGTGTGGGGGAGGTGTTGTACAGACAAGAAGGATATTACACATACCAGACAGTTACAGCAGATACAAGAACAAGACCATATAAATATAAAGAAGACGTCTGTGAAGGGCAGCTCATACAGTGCAGCTATAAGACAGCTCCATGTTACTCTTCTGTATGATGGGAAACCTGTACTTTATACTTTTGTACAGAACACAAAAGCTTTTTAAGCTGAATAGAGACTGAGCATCTACAGTGGACCCACAGAATAAAAGTACTACTGAAGTATTAAAGTTCTCTTGATCCGTGTCTGAACCAGTACACACTGTGTTCTCCTGCAGACGTATCTGTGAGTACTGAACACTGCAAAGTTGTATCGCATCCCAGTTCAACAAGATCTGATGCAGGATGTTGTAGAACAGCACAGAGAAGTGAAGGTGAATCTGAGGGAAAAGATTTAGGATTACATCCATTACAAAAACTGTCAAAGACTAAAAACTGGAGATTTAATAAAAGTAGACTGTAGTAGACTCACACCTACCTTTAAGGACTAAAACTGCACAGTCTAATAAAGCAATAGCAATATCTGACTGCATTAAAGCGTCCACTGTTCCCAAAATCATTATGGTATTTAACTTGTAGACTGTGACAAGCAGAGGCAATGAGAAGAGGCTTTTCTCCTGGAGTCTGTCTGAACCATGCAGTCGCTGATGCATCAACGGATGAGAAAACGCAAGTCAGATATATATTCTCCCCGTTGTGAATGTCCTTCCGTCCATTTAGAAATTAAATGTTGATCTTTGAAGAGCCACCTAGAGAAAAGGGTTGGGGTTTAACAGCTAATGGACATGTATGAAATGGTAGCACAGCAGTTTACAGTGGTGTTAATACATCAGTGTGTTAGAGGAAGCATTAACAGTACCTAATGTTGTAGAGAGCAAAACAAACACACAAAGTCGAATCATTGTCAGACTCTTCCAGTGATATACACCCTGAAAAAAATCAGCTACAGCTTACAAACACTGGAGTAAATGATTAGTGCATAATGTGTTAATAGACTAGTTGTAATACTACATCACTGGAATGAGGATCCTTCTGGGAGCTCACTTACTGTTTCTGAAGGACAGAATAAACATCTGAGCTGTAGGTAATGCTGGTAATGCTGGCTAAACGACATCATGCCGGACTCAGCCTTTCAGCTCGCCGCCCGGCAGCTCTTCCAAGCAGACCGTAACCAGATGTCCGGAAAAGAACAAGGGGGCAGCTTATGCGTCTACATAAACAAAGGTTAAGGCATAAACTGTGTGATGGTAAACTCCCTATGCTCCGAGGCGACAGAACAGCTGACCGTGAAGTGTCAGCTGTTCTGTTGCTCTATTTTATTAACACTAAATATGGAATAAGTTTTTCCATGACAGAACCAGAAACAGGCATTTAAACCCGAATGGTACTTTACTTCTTTGGCACTAATGACATGACAAGCACCTTTTCCACATACAACTTATTACTTGTTCCACCACCATAGTCACTTCTGAGTCACCTCCATGACTCCAGGACCTCATGCAAAAATACAATTTAGATATGCCAGTCATGCTGATATGTGATCACACAGCCACACAAAGACAGACTGACAAGATGGAATGTTTCTTATAGAGACATTATAGGTGCCTCAACAGCAGGTGTTCAGATGTCATGGTAAAACCTACATTTATATTTACATATATATATATATATATATATATATATATATATATATATATATATATATATATATATATATATATATATATATATAGAGAGAGAGAGAGAGAGAGAGAGAGAGAGAGAGAGAGAGAGAGAGAGAGAGAGAGAGAGAGAGAGAGAGAGAGAGAGAGAGAGAGCGCACAGGACTGATTCAATGACCGCAATGTCGAACAGGGTCAGCAGCTCCTGTGGCAGACCCAATTTCCTTAACTGCTGTGAAAGTACATCCTCTGCAGGGCCTTTTTGAGGATGGAGTTGAAGTTGGTCTCCCACGCCAGGTCTTGGAACATGATCCCAGAAACTTGAATGTGACACAGGGCTGTTGGATGTTGTGAAGGTGAGCAGTGTTGAGGTATACACTGTTACACACTGGTATAATGAATGCATACTGCACTGTTTGGCTAGGCAGATAGTACTGCAGGTGTGAAAAGCATTTTCACAATTTCACAGGTTCTAGCTCTTTTTCACACCCTATTCAAATCACACCACATCGGCACCTCTCCCACCAAGCCCCACACCGTAAAGATTTGTGCTTGACACATCTAGAGACAGAAGGTTAGGTTTGTACTTTTCCACTTGTACAAGTCTTCATGCAGAGCTTCGGATTATCGGAGCCTTCTTGCTGTACATGTCAGATTGAAAGTCTTTACACTGTTTCAAAAACATTGCACTCAGAAAGTGTGAAAAGGTGATATAATGGACACAGCATTGATGTTTGGGTGATATTTATGTGTGGGATGTACCATGTTGTTGATGTGATTTACAGTGACTATTAATACTGAGTAAGCACTGTAGGTACAGAAGTCCTTAATCATCTTAAGAGATATTAACATTAGATTACCACATTCTTAATAAAATAAGCTTAGCAAAATAAGCTGTTAATTTGCAATGCCAGAGAGGATATATTTCATGGGACATACTCAGCTCTACTGCTCATCCCACAAATGCATGGGGCACCATTTAAAAGGTAAATAAACAGGCTTTCCAATGGTATAAGATTCATTACCAAGAAGCTCTGTTACAACAAAGGAATAACCTACCACAAATTTCCTTACTTTTTGTGCCATGTTTAGATACAACAGTGTGTCTGACAGCACAATATTTAATAACTAAATCAAAAGTTATTTAGTGTGTGTGTAAGGGGTTTATATGCAGGTGTGTACACAGTGACAGGTGAAGCTAATCAAAACTCGGGTGAACTTAACCGTGACTGATTGGATGACTGGGACATGTGAGTGTGACATCATCAAGTAGTGCACTCTGGTAAATGGATTTTTTTTGTGTTATAAATTATAAATATATATATATATATATATACACATATATATATATATATATATATATATATATATATATATATACATATATACATATATACATATATATATATATATATATACATATCAGGAAGATCAGGAAGGCCAGCTCAGTTTTTGGCTGCCCACTGGACAGTGGTCGAAAAGACGTCACTTAACAAACTCACTGCTATCCTGGACAATACATCACACCCCCTTTATGACCTTCTGGTCAGACAGCAGAGCACTTTCAGCAACAGACTCATACAGCTCCGCTGTACCAAAGAAAGGTACAGGAGATCTGTTGGTTTGTACCAACAGGGATCACACTGTATAACACCTCTTTACTGTGCAGGGACATTATTGGACACTAACTAAGCACCAGCTGGACATTACACATTACACCTTTCATGAATATACCTAGTCTTAGGGCCACTTTAGCTAGATATACATAGGTATCCTCATCAGCCCTTTTCTGACCAACAAGCCTGACAACTGAAAAATGAAGACATGGCCATTGAGGCTTTATATATTGACTTCTGATCAGTGTGCCATCTCTAGAGCCCAAAAAATAAAGTGTTAAAGTGAAAGCTGCGTCAACCTCAACATTCTTAACACTCTTTCACTGGTGTAAAGTCACACCGACCACATGGCAGTGCATGACAATACCTGTGAAAAACACCTTTGCAAACCTTTTTTTTTAATTGAAATATTTGTGCATTTAGATATTAAAAGTTACTATTGTCATTTTTAATTAACCACATTTTACACCTTCTAATTTCTAGTTAAACACTACATAGTAAAACTGTAGCAGAGATATGCAGTTTAGTATGAAAGAAATGGATGTAATTTATTCATATTTCCTTACAACTACTGGACCAATGACTGCAGTGCTCACTACAAAATGTCCAATCAGCTATGAGACAGAGCTGCCATTTCCACAGAATAGGCCTCATTACCTCACTGTCTCAGTGTCTTGGCAGCAACTATGCTTGGACTACTCACCACTCTTTGCCTGCTTACAACAGGTAAGTGAGATTTTCAATGCCTCCGTATAAAACACTGATACTATAAACTATATATCTTTAATGCTAATGAAACACTTTTTCAGTGAAATGTGACACAGCTGACCTTAAAGTACAAACTGTGAGGAGTGGAGATGATGTCACCTTAAAATGTGAACAATACATGGACAAAAATGAGAAAAGTCATTCATTTTGGTACAAGCAGAGTTTAGGTAAGGTGCCAGATCATGTTGTGAGATCGTCTGGAGATGAAAGGCAACCCAGATTTACATCAGGTTTTACTGACGGCCGTTTCACTGTGGATCTAGAAGTATTTGATCTCAGTATTAAAGGAATAAAGGAGAAGGATGCTGGAACATATGTCTGTGGAAAAGTAAAGACAAATGTTGTAGAGTTTGGATCTGGAACTCTGTTGTTATTTGAAGGTATGGAGCACACTCTCTAACTTCACTGCAATATCTGAAACCTTCATTCCTGTTTCATTCCAGTTCAGTATTTTATATTTCTATCGGTTTATTGTTTCTATGAATTCATTTTAAAGCTGAGAAGATGGACCACCATCCTCTGACTGAAATGATTATAAAGACCGGAGAGTCTGTTACACTCCAGTGTTCTGTACAGTCTCTTACTTCAGACTGTTCAGAAGAACACAGTGTGTACTGGTTCAGACACGGATCAGGAAAATCTCATCCAGGAATCATTTACACTCATGGAAACAGGAGTGATCAGTGTAAGAGCAGCTCTGAGACTGATTCTTCTACACAGAGCTGTGTCTACAAACTCCCCAAGAGGAACCTCAGCCTCTCTGATGCTGGAACTTACTACTGTGCTGTGGCTGCATGTGGACAGATACTGTTCGGAAGTGGAACTGAAGTTAATGTACAAGGTGAGAACACTGATAGCAGTTCAGTAATGGGTTTTCTCTGCTTTATAAAGTTTTACATCAGTTTACTAGAAGCCGCTCTTGTTTATGAATATATCTCCTACTAATCCAAGATAAAACCTTTCTATCATTTCAGAAAACCACAGTTGGACTGTGACAGTCTTGACAGCACTGAATATAATATCTGTTATTGTGATCGTAGTTCTGATTGGAGTTCTACTTAAGAGGCAACGTAATGGTTAGCTTTCTTTCTTAAAGCCAGTGTAAATTAATTTCACCATCATTTATTACATGTGTACATTACTACATTGCGTTTCTTTAAAGGGGCTTCCAACAGCTGTACAAGCCACACTAACCAGGTAACCATGACCTTCATGTCACTTAACATGAATATGATCTGTCCTAGAATCTACAGGACATCTGTTGGTATAATTATCTCTGTAAAATAAATATTACACATTACAGAGTTTATACTCTACTCGTCTACTTGTCTGCTCTCTATCATGGATGGTAATGACTCTTGTTCTGTCTCAGGCTGAGGACACAGATGTATTAAACTACGATTCCCTGAATTTCGTTAAGATGACTTCCACCTTCAGAACTCCCAGTTAAGTCATGGAAAGTCAGGACATGTATTCACATGTTCTTCATAGCTGAGAGTAAATGAATACATACAGCGTCACCCTAATGGAACTATCACCACAGTGGAACGTTTGTTACTCAATCATAACTCACTGTTAATCAAATACACTTGATGCAGGCATAGAGGGGACGGGGGTAGGGTCATGCTTTCCCCAAATGTGTCCTTATGACTTAGCTTTTTGAGAGTATGTTGTCTGTGCTTTTGGTTCAGAGGTAACTGTGTTAAGACATGTCTTGGCGTTCTTGAGCACTGCAGTGTGTAGCAAACTGAGCTAACTCCACATTTTCTGTTTGAGAATTACCAGGTTGGCAGGCTGTCTGTAATAATGACATTGCTAGTTTGTTACTTGCTGCAGGCTGTACGCGCCTCTTGATTAAACAAGCTTCATACAGGGGTTGGACAATGAAACTGAAACACCTGTCATTTTAGTGTGGGAGGTTTCATGGCTAAATTGGACCAGCCTGGTGGCCAATCTTCATTAATTGCACATTGCACCAGTAAGAGCAGAGTGTGAAGGTTCAGTTAGCAGGTAAGAGCACAGTTTTGCTCAAAATATTGCAATGCACACAACATTATGGGGACATACCAGAGTTCAAAAGAGGACAAAGTGTTGGTGCACGTCTTGCTGGCGCATCTGTGACCAAGACAACAAGTCTTTGTGATGTATCAAGACGGTATCCAGGGTAATGTCAGCATACCACCAAGAAGGATGAACCACATCCAACAGGATTAACTGTGGACGCAAGGGGAAGCTGTCTGAAAGGGATGTTCGGGTGCTAACCCGGATTGTATCCAAAAAACATAAAACCACGGCTGCCCAAATGACGCTGTACTGGCCGCAAAAGGAGGCCCTACACCATACTAATAAATGATTGTGGTCTAAAACCAGGTGTTTCAGTTTCATTGTCCAACCCCTGTAACTGTAGCTGTTAGCGATTGCTAGCCAGTTAAGTAGGTCTAGCTGTTTTCTCATCTAACAGACTGATTGGCTGATTGTCCTCTTAAACATAAAGCAAAGTTACATTTCTACACCTCTGCTTGTGTATCTGGTCGACACCAATGTATGTGTAAAAGGTGGTGCAGTCTGCTGGGTTAACCGAGTGCAGTGTCTTAATAGATTTGAATACATATGCAGATAAACACATCATACAGTAGATACTCTGCACAGTGCAAGCATACATGTTTAAACTACCTAATAGTTCTTTCAGATCCATGATCTACATTTATCTGTCATTCATCCATGAACTATCCATGAGTTAAGGAGCATTTTGAAGTTTAATGCAATAAAGTGTATATAATAATAAAGTGCATGAAATGGCAAGTAACCCAAGTTGTATGAATGTCTCTTATAAAAGCTGAAATTAATGAAGATGCCACTTACAACTTTACATCCTACTTAAGACTTTTTCTAAGGTGCTGGTGCGGCACCTCAGTGTCATATTTAATGCCTTTAGTTTGAAACATAATTATACCATATTCCATTATAGATATATATTTCGGGGCACTGACTGACATTCACCCTGCCTTAACTCCAGGTCATTGTTATTAATCATTATGCTGTGTAAAATAGCAATTTAGTTACGTTTCAATTGTAGACCTTGGTGAACATCTGTTACAAGGTTAATGAAGCTAATGAAAAAGCCAGTTCCAAACACTGCTTTACAGTGTAGGAACGGGATATACAGTGGTGTGGTTGTTGTATGTTTGTCACTCTTAAAAGTTTCAGATCATCAAACAAATTTAAATATTCGTCAAAGATAAAACAAGAAAAACACAAAATGCATTTTTAAAATGAAGGTTTTTATTATTAAGGGAGAAAAAAATCCAAACCTACATGGCCCTGTGTGAAAAAGTGTTTGCCCCTAAACCTAATAACTTGGTGGGCCACCCTTAGCAGCAACAACTGCAATCAAGTGTTTGTGGTAACTTGCAATAAGTTTTTCACAGCGCTGTGGGGGAATTTTGGCCCACTCATCTTTGTAGAATTGTTGTAATTCAGATACATTGAAGGGTTTTTGAGAATGAAACGCCTTTTTAAGGTCCTACCAGATCATCTTAATAGGATTCACAGCAAGTCTTCCAGGTCCTGAAGCAGCAAAACAGCCCCAGACCATCACACTACCACCATCATATTTTACTGTAGGTATGATGTTCTTTTTCTGAAATGCTGTGTTACTTTTACGCCAGATGTAATGGAACACACACCTTCCAAAAAGTTTTGTCTCAGCAGTCCACAGAGTATTTCCCAAAAGTCTTGAGGATCATCAAGATGTTTTCTGGCAAAATTGAGACGAGCCTTAATGTTCTTTTTGCTCAGCAGTGGTTTTGGTCTTGGCACTCTGCCATGCACGCCATTTTTGCCCAGTCTCTTTCTTATGGTGGAGTCATGAACGCTGACCTTAACTGAGACAAGTGAGGCCTACTGTTCTTTGGATGTTGTTGTGGAGTCTTTTGTGACCTTCTGGATGAGTCGTCGCTGCGCTCTTGGGGTAATTTTGGTCGGCCGGCCACTCCTGGGAAGGTTTACCACTGTTCCACGTTTTTGCCATTTAAGGGTAATGGCTCTCACTGTGGTTCGCCAGAGTCCCAAAACTTTAGAAAAGTCTTTATCTTCTTTTTTTGCCAGACAGATAGATCTCAATTACATTTCTTCTTGAATTTCTTTAGATCTTGGCATGATTTCTAGCTTTCAAGTATCTTTTGGTCTACTTCACTTTGTCATGTCCTATTTAGATGATTTCTTGATTGAAATAAGGTGTGGCAGTAATCAGGTCTGGGTGTGGCTAGAGAAATTAACCTTAGGTGTAATAAACCACAGTTATGTTTTAACTGGGGGCAAACACTTTTTCACACATGGCCATGTAGGTTTGGATTTTTTTCTCCCTTAATAATAAAAAAAACTTTCATTTAAAAACTGCATTTTATGTTTACTTGTGTTGTCTTTGACTAATATTTAAATTTGTTTAATGACCTGAAACATTAAAGAGTGACAAACATACAAAAAAATAAGAAATCATGAAGGGGGCAAACCACTTTGCACCACTGTAGTATATATTATATTAGGAAAAGCTCTACTTAATTTAATTTTGATATCTTACTTTTACCAATTTTTTTTTACCAATTATTTTTGTGAAGCTATTTCTATTCCAAATTTGATTCATATTCCAAATGTCCTAAAAAAGCTGGTATGTAATCATGTTTAGCACTGTTTTGCTTAATCTTAACTTTAAACAACATTTAATAATCATTTAAGGACTGCGAACATAATAGGAAAGTGGAAACAAACCGAAGTGATATATATAGAAGCAGAACCAGCTTTAACATTGCCGTGTGAGTGTTGAGTTCAACAGGTTACATCATCTTACAAATTGCTTTCAGGGACTTATTAAGTGGGATGTTTAGACTTTGATGATATTTGTGTAGTGATACTTGTGTGGATTCTGGTGTAATGATTTGGCTGGTGTAGTGATACTGGTGTGGATTCTGGTGTAATGATTTGGCTGGTGTAGTGATACTGGTGTGGATTCTGGTGTAATGATTTGGCTGGTGTAGTGATACTGGTGTGGATTCTGGTGTAATGATTTGGCTGGTGTAGTGATACTGGTGTGGATTCTGGTGTAATGATTTGGCTGGTGTAGTGATACTGGTGTGGATTCTGGTGTAATGATTTGGCTGGTGTAGTGATACTGGTGTGGATTCTGGTGTATTGATTTGGCTGTTTTTATGTTACCTCAGAGAAATCACACATCCTTGTGACTTGCAAACTCAGCAGTTTCTCAACATAAGACTTTCAAAAGCCTCTAGAGGCGGACTCTTCAGAAATTCACTGAAGCATCATTTTTCCTCCACAATCAAACTGTGCTAGAATTTGTTAAAATGTAGATCTGATCGATTTTAGTACAAACCGGATTCCAAAAAAGTTGGGACACTAAACAAATTGTGAATAAAAACTGAATGCAATGATGTGGAGGTGCCAACATCTAATATTTTATTCAGAATAGAACACAAATCACAGATCAGAAGTTTAAACTGAGAGAATGTATCATTTTAAGGGAAAAATATGTTGTTTCAAAATTTCATGGCGTCAACAAATCCCAAAAAAGTTGGGACAAGGCCATATTTACCGCTGTGTGGCATCCCCCCTTCTTCTTACAACACTCAACAGACGTCTGGGGACAGAGGAGATCAGTTTCTCAAGTTTAGAAATAGGAATGCTCTCCCATTCATGTCTAATACAGGCCTCTAACTGTTCAATCGTCTTGGGCCTTCTTTGTCGCACCTTCCTCTTTATGATGCGCCAAATGTTCTCTATAGGTGAAAGATCTGGACTGCAGGCTGGCCATTTCAGTACCCGGATCCTTCTCCTACGTAGCCATGATGTTGTGATTGCTGCAGAATGTGGTCTGGCATTATCTTGTTGAAAAATTCTTCCCTGAAAGAGATGACGTCTAGATGGGAGCATATGTTGTTCTAGAACCTGAACATAGTTCTCTGCATTAATGGTGCCTTTCCAGATATGCAAGCTGCCCATGCCACAAGCACTCATGCAACCCCATACCATCAGTGATGCAGGCTTCTGAACGGAGCGTTGATAACAACTTGGGTTATCCTTGCCCTCTCTGGTCCGGATGACATGGCGTCCCAGTGTTCCATACAGAACTTCAAATCATGACTCAT
>JAMWET010003414.1:95000-102500 GCA_024036415.1 Prochilodus magdalenae | reverse complement strand
AATGTACATGTTCAGAGAGAGAGAGAGAGAGAGAGAGAGAGAGAGAGAGAGAGAGAGAGAGAGAGAGAGAGAGAGAGAAACAAAGAGAAAGAGACAAAGAAAGATACATATACAATAAGGAGTAAGCGTTTTCACTCGTTCATCCACTATATTACTAACCAATTCACTTTGTTTATTCATTCAGCACTCGTAACTCATAATAGCATATACTTCATTCATTCATTCTTTCATTCATTCGTTCATTCATAAGAGTTTATTACCAATTCATTCAGCATAACAGTAAATATTAAACTCGCTCATTTATTCAACATACTAGCCCTGTTCATTATTTACTCTACATATAACTCATTCATCCATTCATTCATTCACTCATTCATTCATCAGTCCAATACATCTAACTCATTCATTTATCAGTCCAATACATCAAACTCATTTATTCATTTGTTCATTCGTCTAATACATCTAACTCATTCATCCATTCATTCATTCACTCATTAGTCCAATACATCTAACTCATTCATTTATTAATTCATTCCTTCATTCACTCATACATCAGTCCAATACATCTAACTCGTTCATTCATCAGTCTAATACCATATAACTCATCCATTCATCAGTCCAATCCCATCTAACTCGTTGATTCATCAGTCCAGTCCCCTAATTCATTCATTCTTCCATCCATCAGTCCAATACCATATAACTAGTTCATTCATTCATCCAACAGTCCAATAGCATATCATCCATTCATTCATTTATTCATTAGTCCAATCCCATATAACTCATCCATTCATCAGTCCAATACATCTAACTCATTCATTCATCAGTCCAATACATCTCACTCGTTCATTCATCAATCCAATCCCATATAACTCATCCATCCATCAGTCCAATACATCTAACTCATTCATTCATCAGTCCAATACATCTCACTCGTTCATTCATCAATCCAATCCCATATAACTCATCCATCCATCAATCCAATCCCATATAACTCATCCATCCATCAGTCCAATACCATCTAACTCATTCATTCATCAGTCCAATACATCTCACTCGTTCATTCATCAGTCCAATATCATATAACTCATCCATCAGTCCAATCCCATATCTCATCCATTCATCAGTCCAATACATCTAACTTGTTCATTCATCAATCCAATCCCATATAACTCATCCATCCATCAGTCCAATACCATCTAACTCATTTATTCATCAGTCCAATACATCTCACTCGTTCATTCATCAGTCCGATACCATGTAACTCATCCATCCATCAGTCCAATACCATCTAACTCATTGATTCATCAGTCCAGTCCCCTAATTCATTCATCCATCCATCCATCCATCCATCCATCAGGCCAATACCATATAACTAGTTCATTCATTCGTCCATCAGTCCAATACCATAATCATTCATTCACTCATTAGTCCAATACCATATAACTCATTCATTCATTTATATAGTACACTGGCATATGACTGATTCACTCATGTCTCTGTGCACTGGTTCTCCTTCCTCTCCTCCCTTTTCATGTGGTCCCTGTTTGATCTCTCTCTGAACACTCAATCTCATACAGCAGGTGGGATTTGGCTACCTATAGAGATAGAGGGGGGATTCTGCACCCCCCCACCGTGATCCCGAACACATCACACTCGCGCCGCTCAGACCAAAGCGCTCTCTCTCTATCACAGGCTAATTAAGCCGGTGAGTGTAGGCCTTAATTGATTTCCCAGCCGCCATGGTTCAAGTGCTGAGGGTCTGAATGCTCGTTCTGGTCTTAATTAATGATCTGCTCATTAGCGCCCGTCTCCCGAGAGGAGGCATGTCGGGGGCAGGGGGGGTCTAGCCTTAGGCCTTTAACTCACCAAACTACATACGCCAAACAAACACCTGGCACCTTAGAGGACGACAAATATTCAGAAATATTCAGTACCAGAGTTATAGTACAACACAAACAGAACCGAGAATAAACCGAACAGGCCGAGCCAAACGTCCTATTAGAGTCGCCAGGGCCAAGACTAGCACCTGGCACGCTCTGTAGCCTCGCCCACTTCCACAGCTACACCACCAGCAGGATTTCCCCATGGCTGCATGATGTACCTGGGCTTCCAATTAAACGCAGCCAGAACATGTAAAACCAGCTTCTAGGACTAAACCTGGGAGGCAGATCCATATATCCACCTTATCCATCCATCCACCATATCCATCCATCCATCCATCCATCCATCCTATCCATCCACCTTATCCATTCATCCATCCATCCATCCATCCATCCAATCCACCATATCCATCCATCCATCCATCCATCCTATCCATCCACCTTATCCATTCATCCATCCATCCATCCATCCATCCAATCCACCATATCCATCCATCCATCCTATCCATCCACCTTATCCATTCATCCATCCATCCATCCATCCATCCAATCCACCTTATCCATCCATCCATCCTATCCATCCATCCATCCATTCCACCTTATCCATCCATCTATCCTATCCATCCACCTTATCCATCCATCCATCCTATCCATCCACCTTATCCATCCATCCATCCATCCTATCCATCCACCTTATCCATCCATCCATCCTATCCACCCACCTTATCCATCCATCCATCCTCCTTATCCATCCATCCATCCTATCTGTCCATCCATCTTATCCATCCAATCCATCCATCCTATCCATCTTATCCATCCATCCATCTTATCCATCCATCCATCCACCCATCTTATCCATCCATCCATCCATCCATCCATCCATCCATCCATTCTTCTTATCCATCCATCCATCCATCCATCCATTCTTCTTATCCATCCATCCTACCCATCCATCCATCTTATCCATCCCTCCACACACACCATCTGTAGAACAGCTGCACCCAGGAGGAGGTGTGGGAGTGCGGTGGTGTTGGGAAGGAGGATAAAGGTGACCAGGATCAATAACTGATGATAAATTTAGACTGATATGATCAATATTTATTGAGCTACACATACAGAAGTCTGTCTCTCAGTATGGCGTCGGGCCGCCGTGTTCGCTAACCCAACACGCCAGACGTCTCGGTATGGAGCTGTAGAGGTTCCTAATGGTGTCCTGTGATAATCCATCCCATGCAGCTTGAATATCCGCACACAGTTCCTGCAGATGGTGCGGTAGGGGTGGAGGTGGAGGGACACCAGGCCTTCTGGACGTGGAACAACAAATAGTTGATCTCGGTGCTGACCACGATGCCTCCACACACGGATTCGTTGGGCGTCTCCACCAAGACTAAAGCGGGACTCGTCACTGAAGATGACCCGCTACCATTCTGAGCCACTCCATGACAGTCTGGTACGACACCACTGCAGTCTTTGGTGACGGTGACGTGGTTGATGTCTGCTAATGGTGCTGGCTTAACAGGATGACTCATGGACTTCACATTTGGCACGTCAGTCAGAGAACCTCTTTTGAGACTACTCCAGGTACCATGGTGTCCGCTGTCATATCAGCTGCTTAGCTTTAGTAGTGCTAAGACGTTAGCGCCAGATTAGCTGAGACTCCACTGATAGAGCGCAGGCAGCCGGTGAGCTGTAGGCTCTTATTCTAAAGCCTGGCAGGTGCAGTGATGCCTGACTGGGGTTATAATATAAGTGATGATGCAATAAAAGATACATATATCCAATATTCTGTTTTATAACGCACCTGGGACTGGCCCGCCGTGAACGCGCCGTGTTTTCCAGGAAAAGGATGAGTCTGACAAAGACTCCGAAAGGCTGAATCTGTAACGAGGCGACGTTTGGACGCTGTGGAGGCCCGATCATCATGAACCTTGCACACAATGTAAAGGGAAGCTGCTGGGTTTTCTTTTTTTTGGACAGTGATGATATTCCAAGCCATGGGTGTGGATTTAAACTCACTGAGCACTTTATTAGGAACGCCTGTACATCTACTTATTCATGCAACCAGCCAATCGCAGCAGGGCAGCACATTAAATGCAGATCCGGCCCAGCGGTTTCAAGTAATGCTTATACTGACCATCAGAATGGAGATGTGGCATGATCAGACGGGCCGGTATCTATGTAGCACCTATATAACTCCCGGGTCTCGGATCTTTATGCACGGAAATCTCTATAGTTACTCAAAACGGAGCAATAAAGAAAGACATCCGGATATGAATCAAGTCGGACACCATTGGGAGGTGCTAGTCTGAAGGTCTAGACCAGGTCGGGTTCTGCTAACCAAGAGGGCCGAGGCTGCAGTGGACAAAGGCTCCCCAAAACTGGACAGCTGAAGACTGGAAAGACACAGCCTGGTCTAGTGAATCTCCATTTCTGCTGAGCCACACATATGGAATTACCTACCTACACCATGAACCCATTGATCCAACCTGCAGGTGGAGGTGGCATGATGGTGTGGGGAATGTTAGTGACCAACCATTGCTTGAATGAGCACAGCCTATTGGAATAGTGTTGCTGACCATGTTCATCTACATTGCCACAGCTGACCAGCTTCCGAAGGCTACTTCCAACTTCCTACCTCTTGATGCACCATGTCACAACCAAGTCATCTCAAACTAGATTTACAAGTGGCCTTCTATAGTGGCCTTCCTGATCACCAGTTCTGGATCCAGTAGGATACCATTGAGAGGTGGTAGCATGAAGGGCTACAAGCAGAAGACCAAGTCGGGTTCCAGTTCTGTTAACCGAGAACAGGAAGCAGAGGCACAGTGGACACAGGCTCACCAAAACTGAACAGCTGAAGATCTAGGTCTAGCGATTCTCCATTTCTGCTAAGGCACCGAAACCATGAACCCATAGATCTAACCTGAAGATGGAGGTGGCATGATGGTATAGGGAACGTTTTCCTGGCACCCGTTAGGATGTTTATACTGACCTACCATCGCTTCAATGCCACAGCACATGTGTACCATGACCATAAGTTTACGGTGAGGTCATGGTCCTATAGTGGCCTTCCCTATTACCGGATCCGAGTCCAGTAGGACTCCACTGGGAGGTGGTCGCATGACTGTGCTCTTGTAGACTCCATGCCATGAAACACTGAAGCAGTTCTGAGGCTAAGGTGAGGCCCTACCTGGGATTGGGATAGTGCTCCTAGTAAAGTGCTGGCTGGAGTATTGTCTTTATTGACGACCCCTCGGAAAACTGACCCGAAGTGCCCCGTTACCCCGTTATGTACGAATATCCCACATTTAGCATGCACCACTTTATTTCCCAACAGGCCTCTGGACTCTGGCTAGCTGGACGATGGGTGACGCGATCGGTTACTGTGCCAAATGTCAACAATCTGATTATCTGGCAATCAGCTAATTTGCATACAGTTGCTTACTGTTGCATACAGTAGTGAGCTGATTTGCATACGATTGCATACTGTTGCATACAGTAGTCGGCTCATTTGCATGCATAAAGCACCTTGTGCATCAGATGAGGTTCACCTGTTTGGTCTTTTGGCCGACGTTTTTTTTCCCTCGGCTGCTTTGGAGGACTCGCGTCCCACAAAGCTAGCCGAAACGGCACTGAGGTATTCGTCTTTTTTTCGCCAGAGTCTATAAATAGCAGCCGATAACGTACAGTGTGTATTGAAGACGTGCGTGACATACATAGCCTACGGAGGTCTGCTAACAGTCCCTCTGTTTGACATTCACCTCTCCGCTGTTGTGTGTTATTATGGGGTGTTAATGAGCGCCGCATGCTTGTCATCCGGATTCTCCGGGGACCGCTCTCGTGCCTTTCCATCTGGGTCATACAAAAGAACCAAATTCTATTTCCATAAATTAACACAATCGATGCAGCCGAGGCCGTCTGACTGTATCACTACGCCTCAAACCCGAGCTCGCTCTCTCCGGCACTCAGTGGGCCTTCAGTCGTGTAAAAGCAGTAGTGACCTCAGTCGAGTTCTTTAAATATCAGCTCCGTCAGGAACAAACAGCGGCTCCTCTATGGCAACCGTTACTGGAGCGTTTGGTAAAAAGGTACCGAGATCCACTTTTGACATTTCCAAGCTTTCAAAAACCTGGCTAGCATTAACACCAGGCCGTTCTCGGCTGATCGGATACATTTGGGATAAGGAGGAGGACGTATAGGTTTGGGTTTTCACCGAAAGGTCACTGTAACGGTGCAACCGAGAGATGTAGGGGGTCTTGTTTTGCCCCTAGTGTCCAGCAGGGCAGAGCAAATTCAGCCGATGAGACACTGAGGGACTTTCGGAACAGGCTTAGGGCTGGTGCATCTAAACTTGTATTTTTGAGAAAACAACTTCCATCAGTCGTGAGATTTCAACAGCTCTTGTATGGCAACAGTCCACATTTGCTTTGCGGCTTGGATCCAAGCGGTACAGGGGTCACTGTCTGGAGCCGAGAGTAAAGACTTGATATTAAACACGGCTGATTTTCATCAAAACATGAAGATGGGAAGAGTTAAGACGGCTAGCCTAGCCCTTGTGTCAATAGAGATGACAGGAACCCGATGCAACTCCAGCAAGACCAACATGGTTTTATTCTGACAGCGTAAATCTGCCGCTTAAAGAGTCATTTGGTGTACGGTCAGCATGAGAACCTGGACGCCTCAGAGAAGACTTTAGGTGAGCAGTCTGGTCATTTCAGTGTCCATACCTTTGGTTTCCTCAAGGGTAGTAACATGATCTGGGGAAACTTTGGCCTCCATTGAGTTTGGCCTTGTTCTAACATTTCTCTGCTGATCTACAGACCTTCAAACATCAGATATTGGACATTGTTATCTCCGTCTTTCCAAATTCTACTGAAAAACTCATGTGTGGTTGAAAAGTGAGCTTAACTCCCTGGAATCCTGTAAGGATTGAAGTCTGTAGGACACAGAGTTACCACGTTCCTAATTTTTCTGGCTTCTTAGGTCTACACCATGTGCATGCACCTCTGCAAGACCGCCTAGGGTGCGCCTAAGTAGGACGTAAATTACAGAGATTACTGGATGCTAGCATGCAGGGTTAATCATGCTTTATTGAGTTTGGCTGGGTCATGAATTCTTCAAGTTGAGTTCCCTTCTCCTGTGGTTATATACATTACATCACCAGCAATTAGCCAATAGCCTCTCGACTTTCATTATGTAACACCAAAAATCCCAAGTCATGCAACCCCTAGTTTCCATTGCTACCATTCCAAAATCTCGCAAACTTGCATCCTACCTAGGTGTACACTATGCAGCAAGACCCTGGATCCCTTTGCTCTAGATCTCTTTGCCAGCATTCAGGAATCTCCAAAATCTGCATCCTACATAGGTGTACCTTTAGGTGTCAAGACCCTGGATCCCTATGCCCTGGATGCGTTTGCCAGCATTCAGGAATCTGAAATTTATGTGATACCTAAATGGGGACTCAGGGCTTATGGAAAAGGGAACATCATGCTCTACTGACTTGCAGAGTTTTTACATTGGCTTAGTGCAAACACCGACTCAGCTTTCACTGTATAGCATAAAGTTCCTATTAACATGCTTAATTCCGACTGATTTTTAAAAATATGTAATAAAATAT
>JAMWET010003414.1:87500-90000 GCA_024036415.1 Prochilodus magdalenae | reverse complement strand
GGGTCAGGAAGATACTGAACAGGGCAAGATTTACTCCATACTACACTACAGGAAGTGTAGGGGGCGATACGACCCACACTGTCATTCTGACAGACTGTAATACGCTACAGGAAGCGTAGGGGGCGATACGACCCACACGCTCATTCTGACAGACTGTAATACGCTACAGGAAGCGTAGGGGGCGATACGACCCACAAGTCATTCTGACAGACTGTAATACACTACTGGAAGCGTAGGGGGCGATACGACCCACAAGTCATTCTGACAGACTGTAATACACTACTGGAAGCGTAGGGGGCGATACGACCCACAAGTCATTCTGACAGACTGTAATACGCTACAGGAAGCGTAGGGGGCGATACGACCCACAAGTCATTCTGACAGACTGTAATACACTACAGGAAGTGTAGGGGGCGATACGACCCACAAGTCATTCTGACAGACTGTAATACACTACAGGAAGTGTAGGGGGCGATACGACCCACAAGTCATTCTGACAGACTGTAATACACTACTGGAAGCGTAGGGGGCGATACGACCCACAGGTCATTCTGACAGACTGTAATACGCTACAGGAAGCGTAGGGGGCGATACAACCCACATGGTCATTCTGACATGGTTCTAGGTGACATGGCTTCTGTTTTTCAGTGAGAAAGTGAACTGGGAACGGCTGGAGCTGGGAAGTGAGATGTTGAAGGGCTGAAATCTCTCGTTTGTCCACTACTCGTTTGTGTTGGGGGGGGGGGCTCGGGGCTGGTGGTAATTGAACTCGAGTGACAGTAATGGAGTGTGATATCAACCTGCAGGACCAGAACACACACTCTACCTCCACTTCTCTCTCTCTCTCTTTTCTTTATCTCTCTCCCTCCATGTCTGTCTCTCATTTCACTTCCCTTTTCCCCTATCTCTCCCTCCATCTCCCTCTGCCCTTGATCTCTTCCTTTCCTTCTATCTCTCTTTACCTTTCTCTCAAACTTTTCTCTTTTCCCATCTTTCTTGTTCCATCTCTTTTACTACCTCAGTCTTTCTCCTTTTCTTTCCCCACTGTCCCTCCCTCTTCATCTCTTTTGCCTTCCATCTCTGCTCTGCTGTTGTTGGCTCTGTTAAATTGGGGACTCCCGAACTGTTCCAGTGTTTAACATGCAGAGAGCGAAACTCTGCCTCCGTCGGGCTTTCACACCAAAACGCAGCACAATGACAACCAATCAGCACCCAAACCAACCGTGAACGCACAAACACCCTCCGAGCTCCAGCCTGCAGGGAGACCTCACGGCACTGCAGGCTCACAGCTTTCTCCACGGCCTGCTCCGAGCCAGCGCTGCTGCAGGACGGGCTTCAGATCCTCTGAGGAAAGAGGCCCGGCCTCATCCTCACTGCCGCTGTCTGGTTTCTGATCACTACAGTATCGATACAACACCAGTTACACACATACACACCACAGTTACACACATACACACCACAGTTACACACCACAGTTACACACATACACACCACAGTTACACACCACAGTTACACACATACACACCACAGCTACACACCACAGTTACACACATACACACCACAGTTACACACATACACACCACAGTTACACACCACAGTTACACACATACACACCACAGTTACACACATACACACCACAGGTTTAGACATACACACCAGTTACACACCAGTTACACCCTACATATACCCAGTTACCCACATACACCCCACAGATACCCACATACACCCCACAGTTACACCCCACATATACCCACATGCACGCCTTCAGCTTCACACAAATGTAAATGGCCAAGGGCGAAAGCTAGCGGACACCAATTCTAGCGATTCTAGCCGGACGCTGCCGGTCACCATCATTAGGCACTGAAATCATTAGGGTCTACATTCGGCTACATTCGCAATCTAACATCACATGAACGCCAACCGGACTTTCATCACTGCTCCTGCTGCGTTAAACTCGTTAGTTGAACTGGGTTAGTTTAAAAAGCGCAGAAATTTGAAAAGCCACATGCCGGCGGTGAAGGACAGCACGATTCCCTGGCCGCTCCCGGCTGCGATTTCCACCCATATTGGTCCGAAGTTTCTCCTCTGTAACTCACAGTAATGGCTGGAACGCTCAGCACTGCGGTTTTATAAAGCATTAACCTCTTTTCTCAGTAGCCATAAAATGTGATTTCCTCCTCTGGAAGAGTGGGTCCCATGGCGGAGCTATGCATTTTCTTCCTTCAATAAAGCTGATGGATTACATTCCGATGGAAAAGTGTATCATCCAGTGGTGGACCCAGTACACAAAGCATGTAGTTGTAAAGCCCCAAGGTCCTCCAGTGTCAGTAGAAGTTCCTCCATTTAGCCCCCCACTGGAGTAACAGTACTAAAGTATGTACCTTCAGATGTACTTAAGTATGGAGAGTACCAGTACTAAAGTATGGAGAGTAACAGTACTAAAGTATGTACCTTCAGATGTACTTAAGTATGGAGAGTACCAGTACTAAAGTATTTACCT
>JAMWET010003414.1:57500-82500 GCA_024036415.1 Prochilodus magdalenae | reverse complement strand
TAGATGTATAGGTATGTATGTATGTATGTATATATAGATCTATAGGTATGTATGTATGTATGTATGTATAGGTACAGTGGGGAAAATAAGTATTTAGTCAGTCACCAATTGTGCAAGTTGTCCCACTTAAAAAGATGAGAGAGGCCTGTAATTGACATCATAGGTAGACCTCAACTATGAGAGACAAAATGTGGAAAAAAATTGAGAAAGTGATTTTGTCTGATTTTTAAAGAATTTATTTGCAAATAATGGTGGAAAATAAGTATTTGGTCAATAACAAACAAGCAAGATTTCTGGCTGTCACAGACCTGTAACTTCTTTTTTAAGAGGCTCCTCTTTCCCCCACTCATTACCTGTATTAATGGCACCTGTTTGAAGTCGTTAACAGTATAAAAGACACCTGCCTACAACCTCAAACACTCACACTCCAAACTCCACTATGGTGAAGACGAAAGAGCTGTCGGAGGACACCAGAAACCGAATTGTAGACCTGCACCAGGCTGGGAAGACTGAATCTGCAATAGGCAAGCAGCTTGATGTGAAGAAATCTACTGTGGGAGCAATAATCAGAAAATGGAAGACCTACAAGACCACTACTAATCTCCCTCGATCTGGGGCTCCACGCAAGATCTCAGCCCGTGGGGTCAAAATGATCACAAGAACGATAAGGAAAAATCCCAGAACCACAAGGGGGGATCTAGTGAATGACCTGCAGGAAGCTGGGACCAACGTTACAAAGGCTACCATCAGCAACACACTACGACGCCAGGGACTCAGATCTTGCAGTGCCAGACTTGTCCCCCTGCTTAAGCCAGTTCATATCCAGTCACGTCTGAAGTTTGCTATAGAGCATTTGGATGTTCCAGAAGAGTATTGGGAGAATGTCATATGGTCAGATGAAAACAAAGTACAACAATTTGGTAAAAACCCAACCCGTCGTTTTTGGAGGAACGTGAATGCGGAGTTGCATCCAAAGAACACCATACCAACTGTGAAGCAGGGGGGTGGCAACATCATGCTTTGGGGCTGTTTCTCTGCAAAGGGACCAGGACGACTGGTCCGTGTACATGAAAGAATGAATGGGGCCATGTATTGTGAGATTTTGGGTGCAAACCTCCTTCCATCAGCAAGGGCAATGAAGATGAAACGTGGCTGGGTCTTTCAGCATGACAATGATCCCAAGCACACTGCCAGGGCAACAAAGGAGTGGCTTCGTAAGAAACATTTCAAAGTCCTGGAGTGGCCTAGCCAGTCTCCCGATCTCAACCCCATCGAAAACCTTTGGAGGGAGTTGAAAGTCCGTGTTGCCCGCCGACAGCCCCAAAACATCACTGCTCTAGAGGAGATCTGCATGGAGGAATGGGCCAACATACCAGCAACAGTGTGTGCCAACCTTGTGAAGACTTACAGAAAACGTTTGACCTCTGTCATTGCCAACAAAGGATATACAACAAAGTATTGAGATGAACTTTTGTTATTGACCAAATACTTATTTTCCACCATTATTTGCAAATAAATTCTTTAAAAATCAGACAAAATGACTTTCTCAATTTTTTTCCACATTTTGTCTCTCATAGTTGAGGTCTACCTATGATGTCAATTACAGGCCTCTCTCATCTTTTTAAGTGGGACAACTTGCACAATTGGTGACTGACTAAATACTTATTTTCCCCACTGTATGTATATATGTATATATAAATGTATAGGTATGTATGTATGTAGATATGTATGTATAGATGTATAGGTATGTATGTATGTATGTATGTATGTATGTATATATAGATGTATAGGTATGTATGTAGGTATGTATGTATGTATGTATATATAGATGTATAGGTATGTATGTATGTATGTATATATAGATGTATAGGTATGTATGTATGTATGTATGTATGTATGTATGTATGTATGTATGTATGTATATATAGATGTATAGGTATATATAGATGTATAGGTATGTATGTATATATAGATGTATAGGTATGTATGTATGTATGTATGTATATATAGATGTATAGGTATGTATGTATGTATGTATGTATGTATGTATGTATGTATAGGTATGTATGTGTGTATGTATATATAGATGTATAGGTATGTATGTATGTAGGTATGTATATATAGATGTATAGGTATGTATGTATGTATGTATGTATAGGTATGTATGTGTGTATGTATATATAGATGTATAGGTATGTATGTATGTATGTATGTATGTATATATAGATGTATAGGTATGTATGTATGTATGTATGTATGTATGTATGTATATATAGATGTATAGGTATGTATGTATGTATGTATGTATATATAGATGTATAGGTATGTATGTATGTATATATAGATGTATAGGTATGTATGTATGTATGTATGTATATATAGATGTATAGGTATGTATGTATGTATGTATGTATGTATGTATATATAGATGTATAGGTATGTATGTATGTATGTATGTATGTATATATAGATGTATAGGTATGTATGTATGTATGTATGTATGTATGTATAGGTATGTATGTGTGTATGTATATATAGATGTATAGGTATGTATGTATGTAGGTATGTATATATAGATGTATAGGTATGTATGTATGTATGTATGTATAGGTATGTATGTGTGTATGTATATATAGATGTATAGGTATGTATGTATGTATGTATGTATGTATATATAGATGTATAGGTATGTATGTATGTATGTATGTATGTATGTATATATAGATGTATAGGTATGTATGTATGTATGTATGTATGTATATATAGATGTATAGGTATGTATGTATGTATGTATGTATGTATATATAGATGTATAGGTATGTATGTATGTATATATAGATGTATAGGTATGTATGTATGTATGTATATATAGATGTATAGGTATGTATGTATGTATGTATGTATGTATGTATGTATAGGTATGTATGTGTGTATGTATATATAGATGTATAGGTATGTATGTATGTAGGTATGTATATATAGATGTATAGGTATGTATGTATGTATGTATAGGTATGTATGTGTGTATGTATATATAGATGTATAGGTATGTATAGGTATGTATGTGTGTATGTATATATAGATGTATAGGTATGTATGTATGTATGTGTGTATGTATATATAGATGTATAGGTATGTATGTATGTATGTATGTATGTATGTATATATAGATGTATAGGTATGTATGTATGTATGTATGTATGTATAGGTATGTATGTATGTATGTATGTATGTATATATAGATGTATAGGTATGTATGTATGTATGTATGTATGTATATATAGATGTATAGGTATGTATGTATGTATGTATATATAGATGTATAGGTATGTATGTATGTATTTATGTATATATAGATGTATAGGTATGTATGTATGTATGTATGTATGTATGTATGTATGTATGTATGTATGTATGTATAGGTATGTATGTATGTATGTATGTATGTATGTATGTATATATAGATGTTTAGGTATGTATGTATGTATGTAGGTATGTATATATAGATGTATAGGTATGTATGTATGTATGTATATATATATAGATGTATAGGTATGTATGTATGTATGTATGTATGTATGTATATATAGATGTTTAGGTATGTATGTATGTATGTAGGTATGTATATATAGATGTATAGGTATGTATGTATGTATGTATAGGTATGTATGTGTGTATGTATATATAGATGTATAGGTATGTATGTATGTATGTATGTATGTATGTATGTATGTATATATAGATGTATAGGTATGTATGTATGTATGTATGTATATATAGATGTATAGGTATGTATGTATGTATGTATGTATAGGTATGTATGTATGTATGTATGTATGTATGTATATATAGATGTATAGGTATGTATGTATGTATGTATGTATGTATATATAGATGTATAGGTATGTATGTATGTATGTATATATAGATGTATAGGTATGTATGTATGTATGTATGTATATATAGATGTATAGGTATGTATGTATGTATGTATGTATGTATGTATGTATATATAGATGTTTAGGTATGTATGTATGTATGTAGGTATGTATATATAGATGTATAGGTATGTATGTATGTATGTATGTATGTATGTATATATATATAGATGTATAGGTATGTATGTATGTATGTATGTATGTATGTATGTATGTATATATAGATGTTTAGGTATGTATGTATGTATGTATGTATGTATGTATGGAACATGTTGTGACCCTGGTTCCCATCACCATCTATCCAAACCACTTCACACTAAACCCACCCTGAATGACTGTTTACATCTCGAACACTGAATTATGCAAAACTTCACCCTGTAGACTTGCCATTTCAGTGGATGATAATTAGCACAAACACAAACTCAGTAGTGACAGAGCAGCGAACACACAAGACTACACGGTTTCGGCTGGAGTTTGGTGAAGCGGCTCTCCTCCACAGGACCTCAGTAAAGCGGTGCCAACATTCCTGATCTAATAGCCCCAGAAACCGCAGTGAGACTTTAATATAAAGACCCGTAATGATCTTTAATGGCCTTTATGCTTGCTGACTGCGGATGAAGTGCTGACAGGGAGTTGCTGGTGCATTCTGGGTCACAACCTCAGTTACCTGCCCAGGTGTGTCAACACCTTCTATACTGATGACCTGGGGCAGGTAACCTCATTACAGCCAAGACAGCACACAGGACCAGTGAGGGAAGCCAAGAAGAAACAGGCCTGGGAACGGGGTTTACAGAGGTTCCTGCAGATTAGTCTGAACCCAGACCCGATTGGACCTGGTACTGCTGAATTTGGACTCTTACACACAGACTTAGAGATGAAGTTTCACTGCCATGGTTTTGTAGAACATTGCTTTCTTAGTAAGGGCTTGAGTCAATCAAAAGGTAACGGGCTATGAAGTGGAAATATGTAGGGGTCCAAGCACCTTTCAGCTCAATCAGGTCTTACACAGTGCAAGTCTCTTTAAAGTGCTTCATATGCCATGAGTTTTGATCAGGGCCCTACAATTAAAATATCTATTACAGATTGCAGCTTTAAAATGAATGAGACCTCCTATTAGTCTATAGAAAATGAAAAAAAAAAAGTTAAGTTTAAGTTAGATTTGATAAAACAATTAAAAGTCCCACTGTGCTTGTTTTGCCCACTGAAGGCCAGTCTGAATAAAAATGTGCACGTCTCATCTGAATTCAAATAAGTCCATTCAATGTTTAAGATGATAAAACTGTTTTTTAAATATCTTCAGTAAATGTTAAATATATACCTGTGCAATTACTCATGTAAAATTGTATACAATAAGTTGGTATAGTTTCTTTATACCTATACCAATTTACCAAACTACAAAAATTAACTTATTTTTTGTTATACTTTTGTATTTTGCCAAATAATACACCTTTATTTATAATTTTTTATCTTTGTATAACATGCACTTTTGTATACCTCCTGCTCTGTATCTTTTTTCTGTATATTCTGCTAAGACAATGCAAATTCCCCCTTGTGGGTTAATACATGGCTAACTCAGTTCGACTCAACTCAAATAACTCAAGTGAAATTCAAAATCTAATTTACAATACAGCTGTAATAGAATGTTACAGTTTTGTCCCCTTGTTAAACACACTAAAGACAGAAGACATGGCTTTGAAGTAACCACCACAGTTACAGTGTTTACATGCTGAGAGGTACAGCTGTTGTCTGAGAGTGGGGTAGCTGTTGCAGAACAGCTGCATCCTTGGTATCTCTAAAGAACAAGCTTTACCAATCCAGTCAAAATATCTGGACAATGAAAATGTCCCTGCTTCATCTGTAATTCTGCACCGTTTCCCTTTTTCATTTTATTGTAAAGGTTCTAACTGCCTCCAAAAATTTCTCGAAACCTGATGTTTCCTCAGGCCTCTTTGGGCTCAAATATGTTAAAGCTTGCTGCACATAAAATCACAATTGCAGCCATCTGAAATTTTATCATATAGGAATATTTCTTATTTCCACCAATGCACAAAAACACCATGATGAATACGAATAATGCAGCTCAAAGCAACATTCCTTCAACTGGAAAAAAGTTGATTGTATTTTGAGATGTTTGGGTTTTCACAGTTTATAGAATATCTGTGCAATAGCTTTATTAAATGTGCAATATATATCTGTGCTATTACACATGTAAAATCGTAATCTGGTGTTGGTTCTTATTTAAATTTTACAATAGAGAATTTTATAATTTTATTCATTTTGTATTTTCTTTAACTTGCACTTATATTCACTGATTTCAGGAAAACCAAGTCTAAACAAAACTCAAAAGTAAAAATATAACTGTAATAAAATATGATAAAAAAATTTTAACCCTCAACATACTCAGGACAAAAGTACATTTATTTTTGTAATTACATAACCACTTATATCTAATACCTTCGATCTACAGGGGGTGGACAATGAAACTGAAACACCTGCTTTTAGACCACAGTCATTTATTAGTATGGTGTAGGGCCTCCTTTTGCGGCCAATGCAGCGTCAGTTGGTCTTGGGAATGACATATACTGTCCTGCACAGTGGTCAGAGGGAGTTTAAGCCATTCTTCTTGCAGGATAGTGGCCAGGTCACTACCTGATGCTGCTGGAGGTTCGTCCTTCTTGGTGGTATGCTGACATTACCCTGGATGCCGTGGCTCTTGATACATCACAAAGACTTGCTGTCTTGGTCACAGATGCGCCAGCAAGACGTGCACCAACAGTCTGTCCTCTTTTGAACTCTGGTATGTCCCATAATGCTGTGTGCATTGCAGTATTTTGAGCAGAACTGTGCTCTTACCTGCTAACTGAACCTTCACACTCTGCTCTTACTGGTGCAATGTGCAATTAATGAAGATTGGCCACCAGGCTGGTCCAGTTTAGCCATGAGACCTCCCACACTAAAATGACAGGTGTTTCAGTTTCATTGTCCAACCCCTGTATATAAGCTTTAGTGACCCACATGCATACCATCAATTCCATTTCCATTATTTAAATATGTAGGTACACTTTACATTAAGTGCTGTAACAACTACCTGTTCACAAGTAATGGTGTTAATGTACTTCGTGTTAATTAGTCAAAACATTTAATGTTAACTCATTAATGTCCCCCTTAGAAATACTGCTAGTCAAAAGTTTGGACACACCCAGATAAACGGATGTAGCTGGTGGTCTTAAAGACTCTACAGTCGTATACCTAACACCTCCACCTGCTGAGAGTCTGAACCAGTCCATATCCTGCTACACCACATCTACTCCTGACTCCACAGTATGATACTCCTCCATATCTCCACCTCTAATATATATTTAGTGGTGTAAAAACTTCGATCTCTTTTTCTGCACAGTGTAAAAGCTCTAGTTCTCCTTTCAGGTTAGTGAATATTCATGAGGGACCGACCAATAGAATCGCTCCAAACCTGCTTAGTAATAAACCTTGTTTTATCAGCTCCACTGCAGGGTAAGGAAGCTGCTCCATCCTCCTGTACAGCTCCATTCTGGAGGGGTTTAAGGTGGACTGTATAATTCCACTCTGGAGGGGTTTAAGGTGGAGTGTATAATTCCATTCTGGAGGGTTTTAAGGTGGAGTGTATAATTCCACTCTGGAGGGTTTTAAGGTGGACTGTATAATTCCATTCTGGAGGGTTTTAAGGTGGACTGTATAATTCCACTCTGGAGGGTTTTAAGGTGGACTGTGTAATTCCATTCTGGAGGGGTTTAAGGTGGAGTGTATAATTCTATGAGGGCTAATTTATAGTTTTTAGGATAAACAGAAGGAGAACCTGCTATGAGGAGCCGGGTATAAACGTAGTGCATGCTCGGCTGCTAGAGGAAGTCACATGAAACACACACACACACACACACACACACACACACACACACACACACACACACACACACACACACACACACACACACAGCCTGTCTGGAGGAGCCAGGAAAACCAAACACATTCACAAAGCCTGGGGAATACAGCACTGCTGCAGCAGGCAAAGGTGGACTGGCTGAGATTGCTGATGGTTGTTTTAGCAAGTAACAGCTGCAGTCAAAACACTGAGTCTCTACACAAACGCACACGTGTCTGTATTTGCCCAGCTGACCCGGAGTTGATCCTCTGGATTAACCTCTGACTCGCTCGCTCTGCTTCAAAGAGAGTGCTTCAGTGTTACTCATGTTACTCAAGCGAATGCTACAGTGAGTGCTGCAGTATATCTATGATGAGTAATATACAGGCAGCAATTAGTCAACAGGGTTCTGTACGAAACACCAACATGGGCTATAATACATGTCATAAATAAATAAATTTACTTTATATTATTACATACACAGTACAAAATATATACATTTCATGATAATACACTACATGAAATGTACGGGGCAATATGGCTTCTATTGTTCCTTAAAAATGTGCACTATAATATTCATATGATCCACACGGTCATTCTGACAGACTGTAATACACTACAGGAAGCGTAGGGGGCGATACGACCCACACAGTCATTCTGACAGACTGTAATAAACTACAGGAAGCGTAGGGGGCGATATGACCCACACGGTCATTCTGACAGACTGTAATACACTACAGGAAGTGTAGGGGGCGATACCACCCACACGGTCATTCTGACAGACTGTAATACACTACAGGAAGTGTAGGGAGCGATATGACCCACACGGTCATTCTGACAGACTGTAATAAACTACAGGAAGCGTAGGGGGCGATACGACCCACACGGTCATTCTGACAGACTGTAATACACTACAGGAAGTGTAGGGGGCGATAACGACTCTCCTACGGTCCGGGGTTTACTGACAGACTGTACACTACAGAAGGAAACGCGTAGGGGGCGATACGACCCACACGGTCATTCTGACAGACTGTAATACACTACAGGAAGTGTAGGGGGCGATACGACCCATACGGTCATTCTGACAGACTGTAATACGCTACAGGAAGTGTGGGGGGCGATACGACCCACACAGTTATTCTGACAGACTGTAATACGGTACAGGAAGTGTAGGGGGCGATACGACCCACACGGTCATTCTGACAAAATGTAATACACTACATGAAGTGTAGGGGGCGATATGATCCACACAGTCATTCTGACAGACTGTAATTCGCTACAGGAAGTGTAGGGGGCGATACGACCCACACAGTCATTCTGACAGACTGTAATACACTACAGGAAGTGTAGGGGGCGATACGACCCACACAGTCATTCTGACAGACTGCAAGTTCAGCAGAAACTTGTACATAACTCACTGACAGGACTAGGCTAGCTGCAATGTGGTACAATGAGCAACAGGCCACCTGTGTGACTAGGAAGAACACTGGCACTATCTAAAGGCTTAAAGACCATGCAGGCCCTTACATGGAATCACTGCTGTATTCATCATGGAGCACTGGCGTCAACCGGAACGCCACCAGAGATGGAACTGGTGGTGAAAGATGGTCATTAATTGTCGACTTAATTAAAAGGTATTGGTCTCGATAGCCGTCATCTCCAGACCCTGTGTGCTGAAGAGAGACTGCCGTACAGGTACCTACCTTTTTATACAGGTGTCCAATGGCTGTCAGCATGGTAAGGTGAGTCGAGGAAGGAAAGACACGCCATCTCCTGGAGAGGCAGTCGCGACTTTCGAGTGTGTTAAGTGCTAAGAAATGGTGGTTGTGGCATATCTAGCTGACATTTGTTCCATCCTCAGTCAGTTGAACTTCAAACTTCAAGGACAGCATGGGTCTTTTCAGACACAGCAAACAACTTCCAACTTTCCCCAAGTCATTAAAACCGCAGCCACTGTGAATCAAAGCCTCATCGTACGACATGCTTCCAAGAAAATAAATCCAGCCTCATCAGTGCACACCCGGATGGACTAATACACAATTTCAGACAGTACTTTCTGCCGGGGACGTTTGATGATTTGAATAATAAGCAGTGGGTGAATGAATCCAACCCATGTGACCTTGAAAGCCCAGAATCAACAGCATTGTTAAAACTAGCTCCTCTGGAGGAAACGGAACTCAGATGGCACACTGAAAATGCTCTCTAAGAGCTCATGCACTTTCTGGCAGATTGTAATACACTACAGGAAGTGGATGGGCTTTCAGATTTAACTGGAAGTGTCAGCAAAGATCAAGTATTTCCAAATGAAAACAGAATCAATACAACCTTAAGATGGTCCTGATCGTGAGCTGGTAACCAAAGCCAGAAAACCAGAACCTGGACGGATGACCAATGGAATAAGCAGAGCTCCGAATGTTGGAAGGGTTCTTAGGCCAACATCCAAAAAGTGTCTTTAACAAACTTACTAATAACAAACCTAAGGCAGCTCCCAAAGTGTAACGGCATTTCGCATGGCCTATACCTGTGAACCTCAAGCCTGGTTCTGGAGATCTACCTGCAGGCTCGCTCATACCTGCTCCTGACAATTAACTTCAAAAAAAGTTCTTGATTGGCTGAATCAGATGCTTAAGTGTTGGCTGGGTGGGGTGTTAGATGAAGGCTGCAGTAAAGTAGATCTCCAGAAGGAGGGTTGGGGACCCCTGGCCTATAGTGTCCTATAGAAACCCATAACAGAAACAAGTCCCATAGAAGATAACAGTACTGTGGAGAACAGCCAAAGGTCTCCACAACAACTAAATACATGGCTCCTCTTTCAGAGATAAATACACACACCTCTCTTAGCGGTTCTTCTTTGCTCTTATAGAGGTTCTTCTTTAGAGTCTTGGTTCTTCTCAGTACATGCTTCTAACCTTTGCAAACATGGCATATTACAGGCCAAGGTAGTGTTTGGAGTCTTGCCCAAGGACTCTTATTGGTGTAGCATAGCAGAGTCACCCAGACCGGGATTCGAACCCCAGTCTCACACATGTGGTGGCGGCTGCCTGGCTGGTATTGGCGGTATCCACAGAGCTATACCAACCAAGTGTGGGATAGAGACCACCTTCAATAGTTACTGGATATAACAGTACTATGGAGAACAGCCAAAAGTCCCCCCATAGCAGAGACAAGTCCCATATACATCTTACGAATAACTAGATACACACGAGGCTAATCAAACAGTAAAGGAAGTCATTCATAGACCAATAGCACGCCCCCAAAACGACAACCACCAACCACAGAGGGTTTGCTTGTTTGTCTAGGAGCATATAAACCCTTTACCCCAAGTCCTCCTCGAACGGGGCCGACTTTTCTTTTGAGCCGGAAGATGCCTCGTTTTGAGAAGACACAAGTGCACCATTGGGTGAACACTAATGCAAATACCGAAGACAACAAAGGATCAAAACAGACCCACAGAGTACACTATACGGTGCGTTGCCGTCTTTGTATGATTGTGTGTAAATGCTTTTCAACTTGGCAAACAAAAAAATAAAAAAAATCTTTGGCCTTGTTTACTTTTATTAGAACCTACAGTTCCTGGAGATAACAGTACTGTGGAGAACAGCCAAGCCAAATGTCCCCACAACAACGAAATCCAGAGCTCTTCATTCTGGTGGGGAATCCAGTCCCCGCTAAGAGATAAATACATACACACAGCTTAGGTTCTTCTCAGTGGTTCCCGGAGAGAGTTTCTCCTTCTAACCTCGGAAAACAAGAGACCGGCTTTGGCCTCGTTTACCTTCAATAGAGTCTACAGTTCCTGGAAATAACAGAACTGTGGAGAACAGCCAAAAGTCTCCACAACGACTAAATGTCTCTGCCCCTCATTCAGTCCCCAAGAGTCCTCAGTGAGAGATAAATACACACACAATCACAGACAAACACATCAGAACCGGTTGTGCCTGTTTCTCTGGGCTACCTATCAAAGGGCGAATGAGCGAGAACACCTGTCTGGCCTCTTTGATAAACAGCATGATAAGAAAGCCTCCAGGTACCTGATACACACACTCGGCTTTGTGTCTCTGGCTGCCTGAGCATCCGAGGACCCTGCAGTCCAGCAACACAACAAGACCAACGGTCCAAAAATCAGAACCAGGACTTGAAGTCTGGTTCACAGCAGGTTCGGCAGTTTTGGATCAACTGTAACTGCTGTTGGACTGTTTTTGGATCGGGTTCTAATGGTGCTGCAACAAGACCTGAGACTGAACACTGGGCAATGGTCTGCTGAAGAACCCCTTCTACGTCTTCTTATCTCCAGTAGTGGACCCGTGTTTGCTTACTGGATCTGAATAAACATCTGGAATAACGGAACCAACACCCGCAGGTAAACTATACGCTCCGCCATCTTGGTACTACCGCCTACTACCGCTGTGCAGCGCCCTCTGTTAAGGTTCCATTAAAAACAATGGTGCAAATGTTGACTGGTTTCCTGAATAGCACCAACGTTCTAAACGTCTGACTGGAACCGACTCAGGACCCAGGGTTATTTTAGTTTAAAAAGGGCCATCAGTGGTTCCCCCTCAGGCTCTCAGGGAGTTTCTCCATTTGAATCTTCCTCCCACTGGCTCTCCCTCTGGCTCCTCTAAGTGGTTCTACCTTGTGCTCTTGGAGTGTATGCTTCCTCTCAGTGTCTAGGAGAGTATGGTTCTTCTCAGTGGTTCTCCCACATACTCTTGGAGAGTATAGTCCCTCTCAGAGGTTCTACTGTGTGCTCTTGGAGAGTATAGTCCCTCTCAGAGGTTCTACTGTGCGCTCTTGGAGAGTATGGTCCCTCTCAGAGGTTCTACTGTGCACTCTTGGAGAGTATGGTCCCTTTCAGAGGTTCTACTGTGCACTCTTGGAGAGTATGGTTCCTCCTAGTGGTTCTCCCTCATGTTCTTAGAAAGTATGGTTCCTCTCAGTGGTTCTACCTTGTTGCCTTTGAGAGTATGGTTCCTCTCAGTGGTTCTCCATCATGCTCTCTGGGAGTATGGCTCCTCTTAGTGGTTCTATCTTGAACCTTTGGAGAATATGCTCCCTTTCAGAGGTCCTTTGTGCTTTTGGAGAGTATGGCTCTCCTCAGTGGTTCTCCCTCGTGCTCTTGGAGAGTATGGCTGTCCTCAGTGGTTCTCCCTCGTTCTCTTGGAGAGTACGGCTCTCCTCAGTGGTTCTCCCTCGTTCTCTTGGAGAGTACGGCTCTCCTCAGTGGTTCTCCCTCGTGCTCTTGGAGAGTATGGTTCCCTTCAGTGGTTCTCCCTCGTGCTCTTGGAGAGTATGGTTCCTCTCAGTGGTTCTACCTTGTGCCCTTGGAGAGTATGGTTCCTCTGAGTGGTTCTCCCTCGTGCTCTTGGAGAGTATGGTTCCCTTCAGTGGTTCTCCCTCGTGCTCTTGGAGAGTATGGCTGTCCTCAGTGGTTCTCCCTCGTGCTCTTGGAGAGTATGGTTCTCCTCAGTGGTTCTCCCTCGTGCTCTTGGAGAGTATGGTTCTCCTCAGTGGTTCTCCCTCGTGCTCTTGGAGAGTATGGTTCCCCTCAGTGGTTCTCCCTCATGCTCTTGGAGAGTATGGCTCTCCTCAGTGGTTCTCCCTAATGCTCTTGGAGAGTATGGTTCTCCTCAGTGGTTCTCCCTCGTGCTCTTGGAGAGTATGGTTCCCCTCAGTGGTTCTCCCTCGTGCTCTTGGAGAGTATGGCTGTCCTCAGTGGTTCTCCCTCATGCTCTTGGAGAGTATGGCTCTCCTCAGTGGTTCTCCCTCATGCTCTTGGAGAGTATGGCTCTCCTCAGTGGTTCTCCCTCATGCTCTTGGAGAGTATGGCTGTCCTCAGTGGTTCTCCCTCGTGCTCTTGGAGAGTATGGTTCCTCTCAGTGGTTCTCTCTCATGCTCTTGGAGAGTATGGTCACTCTCAGAGGTTCTTCTGTGTGCTCCTGGAGAGCAAGGTTCCTCTCAGTGGTTCTACCTCATGCTCTTGGAGAGTATGGTTCCTCTCAGTGGTTCTACCTTGTTGCCTTTGAGAGTATGGTTCCCCTCAGTGGTTCTCCCTCATGCTCTTGGAGAGTATGGTTCCTCTCAGTGGTTCTCCCTCATGCTCTTGGAGAGTATGGTTCCCCTCAGTGGTTCTCTCTCGTGCCCTTGGAGACTATGCTCCCTTTCAGAGGTTCTTTGTGCTTTTGCAGAGTATGGCTCTCCTCAGTGGTTCTACCTTGTGCTCTTGGAGAGTATGGCTCTCCTCAGTGGTTCTCCCTCGTGCTCTTGGAGAGTATGGTTCCCCTCAGTGGTTCTCCCTCGTGCTCTCGGAGAGTATTTCTCTCGACACCAACACTTATTCGGGACGTGGCCTTGCATATCTGGACATGGCTGGGCTGACGACTGCATTAGGAAGCTCTATAGGGACGAAACCGAACCGAAGTGAATCACGTCCTTTGTGGTTCCGACTGGCGCCGCAGTTACTGAAGTGCTTTTAGCCACTACAGAAGGGCACGTCTCGCAGAAGGCAGCGTGTGCAGCCTACACTTGTGTTGATTTTCATAGGCTGCTCTTCTGTAACTGTTCCCATTTACGAGCCACACGAACAAAAGAGTCACTGTCTGCCGAAACTGGATGTACAAGTTCAAGTACAAACACAAATCAATGAAGGGAGAACGGCGGAAACTGATGTGAGGATGCAGACGACTGAAAGGAGATGGTGTCTAGCAGCTGAGATTTCTGCACAGGCAGATAAAACCAGATGAAAAGAGATTTCCACCAACGAGCGGAGCCTGCGGGCAGAGCAGGAGAGAAAAGAAACCAGCAGGGTTCTGAATGAGAGAGCGAGAGAGAGAGAGAGCGAGAGAGAGACAGTAAGAAAGAGAGACTGATCCAATGGCCCCAGGGAAATGGCCCTCAGATTCATACAATTCGGCCAGAAAATAAAGGCGGGATGGAGAGAAGTGGGGGGAGATGGAGGACACAGAGTGATGGGGGAGTAAAGGAGAGAAGGAGTGAGAGAATAGAGAGGAACAGTAAGAGGAGAAGTGATAGTTGAACACCATGAAAAAGATTAAGAAACAAGCATGTGGGCAAGTCAGCAAGTGGGAGCCGAGGGATTAGGGAAGCTGAAGGGAGAAAATAAGACCAGAGAAGAAAAGAGAAGAAGAACAGATAAAAAAAAGAAGACTGTGATTACAGGAGAGACGGCAAGCCTCCATCTCAGCACCAGACCGTAGAGAAGACCATGGAGTCCAAACACCTGCAGAAGCTTCCAGAGGCCTTCCCGTTTCCTGGTGTTCCAAGCCAACCAAGACTTCCATAGACCGTTGTACATGAACGGCCCAGGATTGCCCATGCCCATAAAGTTCTCATGCCCCTTTTACACCAACAACGTGCCGGGGCTCATGCCAGAGCTGGTGCTGTGGATCCGTTGGACCCCTTAAGAACGGGCCCACGGGTTTAAGAGCCGAGCCATTACGTATCTGGATGTGGGCGGTCCTTAGTCTGGAAGCAGAAGTTGGCGGACGACGCAGTAAACAACATGGCGGAACATGTTCTTTCTTAAGCGGACCACTGATGGGTTCTTTTGTAACATGCATCACGGGTTCCACAGTTCCAGACCAGCGAGCTCATGTTGTGAGTCAGCTTTGTGCAGTAGAAAATTCAGAATGGTTCTGAGATTTTGGTTCCGAGATGCTGGTACTGGTACTGGTTCCCTAGCTCTACAGAACAGGCCCCCTTTTCCACGATTCAGCATCTGGAGGTGGGCGGTGCTTAGTCCGTAAGCAAAGATCGGCGAACAGGGCATAAACAACATGGCGGGAGAACATGTTCTTCAAGAACAAGTTCTCCAAACTTTACTTTTATCCAGAACCAACTACTTCAGCATCTGTGCTCGGCCCAGAGGGACCGTCGTAGCCAGCGATTACATGCAAGCCAACTCGTACGTGTTTCCTCTCTCCGATACGAAGGTGTTCGATTTTAAAGCAGCGTGTTAAGGTTCTTAGCTATCGATAGCGTTCCCCACATTACGCATCACCTCCACGGATTAAACGGCACATGTTTGGAATTTGGGAATTTCAGCTCATTAGAATTCGGATGCCTTCCGTCACATGGGCTCATCCACGAGCAGCTCACCGGTGGGATACGACTATTCCAGAGTTCATTGTGCAGCACCACGCCCCTTTGGCGCTTGCGTCACGGGTTCCACGGTTCCAGACCATCGGTGCTGGGCTGACACTGATTTTTCCAGCCACAGAACCATTTTTTGGGTGGTGAAAAGTGCAGAGCGGTTCGAGACTTTTGCTCCATGTGGAGCCATCAGTGGTCCAGATCAAGGTTGGAGCTCCTACAGAGCATCCATGCCTGCAGAAGAACGTTCAGAGCGAGAGAAATGAAGCACGTATCGTTACTCTTCTCCACTGAATCCACTCTTCAGCTGTCGCCCATCCCTCGTTCCTGCCGCATTACGGAACACTCGGATAAATAATTCCCCCATCAGCGCCGTCCGTCTCATATGTCTGAGTGCAGATCCTGGCCGATATTCAACAGAGCATCTGAGAGTAGGAGTGATGCTCTATAATCTACATACCTTCCTTTTTTTCCCCTCGTAATTATGGTCACAACAACAGATCCTACATCAACACGCCCACGCGGCAACACAGCTCTAATGTTCATCATGTTGGCTTTCTGTTGTTATTTTTCGAGAACTGAGGCATCACGAGAAAGTCCTGTCCTTCTTCCAGCTGACCAGCTTTACCAAACTCACACCTTACAGAGTTCTCTTTGTTCCGTTTCTTCTATAGACGCAGAAACATGCTCAGACAGTGTTCTCCATTACTTCCATCGACTCGAATCATCAGATACCGACTCTTATCCGAACATCTCACGTTATTTATCACTTTCCGATTTAAATATCATTGTTCCCAATACACAGTGTGGGGGTCGCTGTTATTATTATTATTATTATTGTAACACTTTATTCTTGTATAGCGCTTTTCGCAAACCCAAAGTCGCTTACAAGTGATTGTGGATGTCAAACAGGAAAGAAACAAACAATGATAACAAGGCCATACAGTAGGCAATAGACAGTATGAGCATGATTGTTTAAGAGAGCGGTGTTAGTCTTGGTGCAGGTTCTAAGCGAGGGTGAGGAGAGATGTGTTTTAAGATTAGATTTAAATACAGAGAAGGAGGGATCCGACAGGTGAGAAGGAGAGATCCGACAGGTGGGAAGGAGAGATCCGACAGGTGAGAAGGAGGGATCAGACAGGTGAGAAGGAGGGATCAGACAGGTGAGAAGGAGGGATCAGACAGGTGAGAAGGAGGGATCCGACAGGTGAGAAGGAGGGATCCGACAGGTGAGAAGGAGAGATCCGACAGGTGAGAAGGAGAGAGATCCGACAGGTGAGAAGGAGAGAGATCCGACAGGTGAGAAGGAGAGAGATCCGACAGGTGAGAAGGAGAGAGATCCGACAGGTGAGAAGGAGAGAGATCAGACAGGTGAGAAGGAGAGAGATCAGACAGGTGAGAAGGAGAGAGATCAGACAGGTGAGAAGGAGAGAGATCAGACAGGTGAAAAGGAGAGAGATCAGACAGGTGAAAAGGAGAGAGATCAGGCAGGTGGGAAGGAGGGATCAGGCAGTTGGGAAGGAGGGATCCGACAGGGGAGAAGGAGAGATCCGACAGGGGAGAAGGAGAGATCCGACAGGGGAGAAGGGGGGAACAGACAGGTGAGAAAGAGAGATCAGACAGGTGAGAAGGAGCGAGATTGGCAAGACTGCTAATAGTGATTATCAGACTGCATGTGCCGTTCTGCCTAAGCACTGCTTGTGGCAGTCTCCGGTGTCTCCTACACCGATGCCACAGTGGTGTCAGAAGTGGGATGTATGTGTGTGGTAATGACATCATGAACAAAACCACAGGAGAAGAGAATGCTATGCAAAAATCCAGCTGTAAAAATCCAAACATCCACATAGAGTCAGTAGAGCGCAATGTTCCCTTTCCAAGGAGTCCTAGAGCACATTGCCAGACGCACTGGACCGGGAATGCAGACCCTGAAATCTCACCCAATTTGTATCAGCGGACTCTCTCGCAGGCTGACCCATCTCGTTGTGAAGCACTTAGGTGAGTAAGTACTAATAGAACGTACAGGCTGAAGTGCTTATAAACGTACACTGAGATTTCCTCTTGGGTATGAGCGCTGGCTTGGGATGGCTAGGGGGATGGCTGGGTAGGGCCCTTCTGCTTGGTTTTAAACTCTGTATCGTTCTCTCTAAGTATCAGCACTGGCCCTTTCTCGAGCTGCATCTGAGCTCAAGGAGAGTCATAAACTCCAACCTTCTCGCACTCGCTAGGAAACTCTCTGACTGACACCTCTGACTGAACACGAAGCACGGTTGGAAGTCGCTCTGGATAAGAGCCTCTGCTAAATGTCTTACATGTATCCTACTCCGGTACACCCTAGGCAGCCCTGTCCAGACACTTACCCACAGAGGCCCAGAGAGCCAGAGAAATTTGTAAGTTGGTCGGCGAGTCACGAGGTCACATGACCTCGTTAAACCAATGAAATAGTTAAATACTAATTGACGTGTGCCCAGGTATTGCGCCGGACAAAGGACGGTCTGGCTTAGAACCGCAGGTGTGGGCACCCCAGTAACACTCTCCAACCACACATGACCACACATGCATTGTAGTCTTCAGCAAACTGGAGACAACAGTGTTCAGTAAGAGACGTTTAAAGCTCTGTAGCTCAGCACGGAAAGGTTAGAACAAAGCCGAACCCTACTTTCCAACCCTGGAATCGCCAGGCTCCTCACCCGTGGTCTTCTCTGAGGTGTCCACAATGTTAGTCACAGTCTAGTCGACACTGAGCAGTGAAGTCGGCTAGTTGTCAGTTAGCATGTGGAACTAGACACGGCTAAAACCAATGTGCAGCCTGAGTGAACGTGAAATGACTTGGGGAATGCAGTTAGCACCATGCTAACTGGTAGGGTATAAGCTTCTAATCCTGTCCAGCTGCGTGAGCGGTGTAGCTCCAGCGCTAAAACTGTAACTGCACAAATAAAAAAAGTGCTGATCACACAGATTTGGAGTACAGGGGGAACTACCTGATGCCCCACCACCCCCTCACTGTAACTGCAGACTGTGTAGCGCTGTGCCTGCATCACACCGGCAGCAGTTATAAATTGTTATAAAGTGTTCTGGAGATTTCACTGCTGTGCGCTTCCTTAAATAATTGCTGCTCCGCCTCCTCCAAATGCTGAGAAATGGCCTACAGCTGGCTTATCAGGGTCTACTTAACAGGGGGAGTTACACACACACCAAGACTGGCAGGTGAATCTGTCTCTATGGGTTACCTCTCCTCCGTCAGCGATGAAGCTCCGAAGGTTCTTCAGGAATAAATACAAACCACTGACAAACTCACTCATACCTCTTTTCCAACACGGTGTCAGCGCTTGGGCTGGTTCCCAGGCTCTACTGAACCCATTAAGCATGGACCCCCTTATCCACTGGTTCTGGAGGTGGGCGGTCCTTTAGGTCTGTAGCATAGAACCAACATGGAGGAACGTGTTCTTCAAGTGTAAACTGTACTTCCTGCTTAGAGAACATATCTTACCATCCAGAAGCAATTCCTACAGCGTCGAAGGACAGCGATTACGTGACTCGTACGTGTTTCCTCTTTCCGTTATGGAGGCCTACTGTTATAAAGCAGCACCATAGCGTTCTGAGATATCTGTAGTGGTTCCCACATTCGACATTAACTCCACTATACCACCTCTTCTCCAACTATGGATCCCGTCATTCACCCCCCACAGGTATTTATAGCCCTATCATCCTCATGCAGCGCCATCTTCAGGAGCCTGGAGCTACTACCACTGTAAACGAGTTTACACCCTCCAATCAAATGACATTGTGTATAATTATGAACATGTACGTTCTTCAGCTGTGCAACCGGTTCCGTTCAGGCTTCTTAGAACCTTGGTGCTATCCAGGGAGCCAGTCGGCGTTCGCTTTAGTTTCTATTGTAACCAAGGAACGTCAGAAGGATACGTCATCGTACACAGCGGTAGTAGACGGTCGTACCAAGATGGAGGAGCGTATAGATAGTGTTGGTGCTGTTGTTCCAGATGTTTCTTCATATCCAGAAAACAAACTGGAGACGTAGAGGTTCTCCAGTAGACCACTGGGTGTCACCATAGTCGCTGCTGATGGTCGCTACTATTTACACATCAACACAAACATGAAATTTGAGCATAGGTGCCCTAACCTGTATTTGATTGTATCCTCACTTGATTTGATTGTTCACTTTGATTGGCACATCGAAAGGTAATGAATGTAATGTATACTGAAGTTTAGAAAAGTTAATAAAATGGACTGTAATCTGTATTATAACTGGAGTTATTATTATTATTATTATTATTATTATTATTATTAAATAAATTGCATGGCGTCGCACTGCGATTGTGATATAAACAGCACAGTGCAAAGGCCGGATTCACTGCTGGACAGAAATAGCAGGCAGCTGCAGACAGAGCGCTCACTGGTAGTTAGAGGGGCGGAACCGGAGGATTTGATTGGCAGGTGCTATCGGCACACTGTCAGTAACACACACACATAAATAAGCAGTTGTTGTGGGGGTAGACACACAGCTGCTGTGGTGTGTGTATGGGGGGAGATGTTCGAAGTATCAAACCGCATCTGAGGTTGGCTGTTCATCTGGCATGATGGCGGCCATTATGATCAATTAATAATCAATACTCAGTTTTCATCTGATTCACGTCACGGTTGATTCATATCAGTTGCCAAGTCTCTCTCCATGACATGAAGCTGGAAGGGTGAAGATTAAGAGAGTTAGGATCCACGTCTTTTCCAAACTGCTGGTAATGCAACACTAGACTCAACACGCTTGGAGGAGAACACAAACTTCTATATTGCAAACTAGTTCATATTGGGTGATTTGGGGTGGGGTTGGGGGGTGTAGGACCAGCCTAGCTATCCAGTAAGAGAAAGGATAGTTTACTGAGGCTATGTAATGTGTTCAGTTCGCAAGCTGAAAAAGCCGTGGCCAGTAACGTTAGCCGAGGTGACGGACTGTTAGCGTTAGCATGTCTATCTGATAGACTTCAAGCCACGTGCCATCTACGGCAGCTTCCTGTGGTCTCAATACGACATGTAATATCGTACAGATCCCTGAGTGGTGCTGTGATGGTCTGAGAACACTTCCCGGACTCTGAAGTGGAATATCGAGGGCGGTGTGTATACCATCATTCATCATACCATCATGGTGTGTATTTCTGGACACTGTCCATGTGGCAGGGAATGCTGGCATGGGCCCAAATGAATGACTGCTAGGTTAGCTTTAGCTCAGAGCAAACTTCTCCAGCTAGACCAGAGCAGGTTTCAGAGTGGTCAGTGTAACATCACGTGACAAGAGGGCTGGAGGCGTGCACAAACAACTGCGCTAAAGGAAAGAGGAGAATCGGGAATGCTTCATGGGCCCACTTTAATAAATGCAAGATCCATATCTGATTGGGAAAGTTCACAAGCTGGATACCACATCACCAGAACAGCCATGTGTTCACATTACCCTCCATCTGAAACGAGCGAGGTCCAGACCTCAGTGTTCTCACAGCTAGTTACAGACATGGCCACATACAACACCACACAGACATCAAACCTCAGTCCATTACACACACCACACATACCAAACACACACACATACCACACACACATACCAAACATACCGCACACACACACCAAACACACACACACACACCGCACACATACCACACCACAGACATACCAAACACACACACCACACACATACCAAACACACACACACACACACACACACACATAAAACCTCAGTCCGTTACACATACACCACACACATACCAAACACACACACACATATACAAACATACCTCACACACCACACAGACATCAAACCTCAGTCCATTACACACACCACACATACCAAACACACACACATACCACACACACATACCACACACACACACACACACACACACACACACACACACACCACACACACACACACACCACACACACACACACACACACACACACACACACACACACACACACACACACACACACACACACACACACACACACACAGACATCAAACCTCAGTCCATTACACACACACACACAACAAACATACCGCACACACACACCAAACACACACACACACACACACACCACACACATACCACACCACACACATACCAAACACACACATACCAAACACACACATACACACACACACCAAACACACACAGACATCAAACCTCAGTCCATTACACACACACACATACCAAACACACACACATACCACACACACATACCACACACACACACATACCACACACACACACATACCACACACACACACACATACACCAAACACACACACAGACATCAAACCTCAGTCCATTACACACACCACACATACCAAACATACCGCACACACACACCAAACACACACACACACACACCACACACATACCACACCACACACACACACACACACACACACACACACCACACAGACATCAAACCTCAGTCCATTACACACACACACACATACCAAACACACACACCACACACATACCAAACACACACACACACACACATAAAACCTCAGTCCGTTACACATACACCACACACATACCAAACACACACACACATATACAAACATACCTCACACACCACACACACACACCAAACACACACATACCAAACACACACACACACACACAGACATAAAACCTCAGTCCATTACACACACACACACACACACACACAAATTCAATTTCCCCTTCTTTTGTGTGTGTGTGAGAATAAATCTCTGCTCTGCAGTCAGACTAAAACACACACATGCACAAACCCACACCCACACCCACACACACACCCGCGTGAAGGAGGAATTTTTATGGGGGGAAAAAAAAAATCTATTTTCTTTTCTCCATTGGTGAGCTCCTTCTACTGAACAGAGAAACTCATCTCTGTCTGAACGTATCTCTGCAGCCCATCAGACGCACGTCACACAGCCAGGAACCCAGCAGCCACCTCAGCATAACACACGCGTGCGCACACACATACACACGCACACACATATACACACACACACACACACACGCGCACACACACACACAGACACTCACATACACACACACACACACAAACACACTCACATACACTCACACACACACTCACACACGCACACACTCACATACTCACATACTCACACACACACACACACTCACATACTCACACACATACACTCACATACACACACACACACACATACACAGACACTCACATACACACACACGCGCACACACACACACACACACACACACACACAGACGCACACAGACGCATACACATACACAGGCGCACACAGGCGCACACACGCGCACACACACGCACACACACGCACACACACACAGGCGCACACACACACATACACATACACACACACACGGTGTGGATAAATACTGATGGTACTGCCACATGCTCTCTGCAGCATGGTTATAGAGTTGGCACTATGTTACAGTTATATAGCAGTAATACAGTAAAACAGTTAAACAGTTAGAGTCAAGACAGAATAAACTCCACCCCTACACCAAACTTCCCACCATCTCAAAACATAGAACAGCAGTAGTGCACAATGTACAGCTGTCCCATAGCCTACAGAGGCAAAACCATAAAGTCTGATTCATTTATATTCAAATATAATAATAAATAAAATAATAATGATGGAAGGCCTGGTGTCACTCCACCTTCACCCCTACCGCACCATCTGCAGGAGTGGTGTGAGGATATTCAACCTGTATGGACTCGATTAGGAACCTCTACAGCTCCACACCGAGACGTCTGGCGTGTTGGGTTAGCGAACATGGCGGCCCGACGCCATACTGAGAGACAGACTTCTGTATGTGTAGCTCAATAAATATTGATCATATCAGCCTAAATTCATCATCAGTTATTGATCCTGGTCCCCTTTATCTTCCTTCCCAACACCACTGCACTCCCACACCTCCTCCTGGGTGGACAGCATCATTTAAGGTGGAACGGGAAAGCTAAAACACGTGGCTGGTGAACAGGAGGCTTTAATGCTGGTGGGATTTTTAATGAAGGTGAGTTCGTGTTCGGAGCTACCTGTAAATCCGCACTCTTAGGCCACCGTTCACCTACATGGTAAGTGTAGCTGGTAAAGTGGACTATGAGCATCCATACAAGGGCGTTCTTCATGCAGCGGCCCGTTAGTGCACACACAGGTGTTTTACTGCGGGGCTTTTTCATTATACTGCTGTACCAGCTGTAACAAATACACAAACAGTCTGTTTGGGTCTGAAACGTCATTATCTCCACTTTATATAACCACCCGGTGAAACGCCATGAAGGACAAACAGGCCCAGCGTCCTGGTTCTGGAAGGGGATCTTTAGTCCAAAGCTAAAACACATACCGTCTATGTGAGAAACACGTATACGTGAACAATATATGTATATGTAAACAGGACCTTCCAAAGCTGGAGTAAAAAGACTCCTAACAACCACCTGGAACACCTGGAAGACCCACCAACACTGTCCCCATAACAATAAGCTGCACTTAAAGCTTTCACCTCTGAGAGACAGGAGAACATCCAGCTCCACTCTGCCTTCAGATCTGAGAGCCTCCACAGGTGTGTCTGTCCCTCCTTCTTCCACTGTGAGAGACACCTCCACACTATCGAGGTCTGAAAGGAGGTGTAGCTGTTCAAGAAGCTCCTCACTCAGAAAAGGAGAGTCCAGACCCATCCAACAAACAAGCTGCTGCTGGTGTTCTCAGAGCAGTCCAGAACCTCAACCCCACTGAATGTGTTTGGGGTTATCTGGATGGCGTGAGAAGAAGGAGTGAATGATGAACCAACTTCTAACACGCAGTGAAGGATACAGAACGCCGGTTCACACAGAGAGAGAGAGAGAGCGAGAGAGCAAGAGAGCGAGAGAGAGAGAGAGAGGGAGAGAGGGAGAGGGAAAGAGAGGGAGAGGGAAAGAGAGGGAGAGGGAAAGAGAGGGAGAGGGGGAGAGAGAGAGAGAGAGAGAGAGAGAGATACCGAGAGACAGAGAGAGATACCGAGAGAGAGAGAGAGATACAGAGAGAGAAAGAGATACA